>JAKCPI010001600.1:0-317397 GCA_023213315.1 Euborellia annulipes | reverse complement strand
TTAATTCCAAATCCTTTGCCTAATTTCAAACGAATCAGTATTCTTTTTTTTTTTTAGTATTTTTAGTATATAGAAATCTGTTACACAATTTGTAGGAACTGTTAGGTATCTTAGTACGGAGAATAATAGTCCCCAAAATTATAGGTTCAAACAAATTTTAGAGCGATAAGCGAATCAATGACCTCTGGTCTAAGAGAAAATCGGCAATTTTGATTTAATGCGGCAAAAAAATGCACCATTAAACACAAAAAGAAATGAAATTATATTTTTTCCTATCTAAAATATTAATATCAATGAATAAAAATTAGAGATTTTATAAAAAAATTAGGTTAATATTTCCAATTCATAATTTCAATAACAATTTATTACTATTTAACGCCCATTCTTACATATTAAAATTATCATTATTTTGATCAAAGTGAGAATAGAATGGAATAATAAAATTAAAATAAAAGCATAGTCAGATTAAGATACTAAATTCTTTTGATTCAGGGAATATCCCATTATAATATGAATAAAAATAAAAATTCTCTCTCACTCTTTCTTCCCCAATTAAAATAAATGTTGGCAAAGAAATATCGAATTCTAGGAATGAAAGAAAAGAAATTCGGAGCCAACGAAAAAAAAAGATAAAACGATGCTGTGGATTCGCATTCATCTTAATTTTCGCATCAAGATGACTTGTCTTGGTTAACTAGTTTTCAATAACCGTGAAGAAAAAAAAAGAAAATCAAGATTTCCAAGTTGCATTTTAAGTCCATGTTTGAGGTGGAGATGGGGTGGGTCGAAGGGTTGGTGGATGGTTTATAAGAGAGAGAGAAGAAAAAAAGAAATCAAACGGGTTAATTTATGAGTTGCGCAGTGTAATTCTATCCTCAGGGATATTCAAATCTTTTTAACAGACCGTTCTCCATGTTGTCCAGATGTTGCAACTTTACAAAATTTAAATCCCATTTTAATTACAAACATATGGAGATGTTACGACTACATAGGGGAATAATGGATTAAGATAATCCAAATGATTTAATTTGGAAAAACAAACACCTGCATATTTACGAGATCATATATGTATACACAATGGATGTTATAACTCAGAAAAAGATGAAAATGTTAGAAACAAAAATCATATTTATTTAGCAAATAAATAATTCAATAAATTTAATTTAGTAATAATTCCTTACTATTTTGATTTATAGAGGAAAATTTCCAAAATCGGACACCTTCCCCTAAAGTGGACCTCCACTCCCCTGGCTCTGTATAATGTTGAGCTCAACAAGAAAGAAGCGTAAATAATAGTTTATGCTTCTACCACTCTCTAGTTAAGCGCTCGTTTCATCCATTTCATTTGTTGCTTGTCATTTCGCCCTTACGTATTTTGCTAGTAAGGAAAGTTTTTTAATTGCTCTGTTTTTTCCAATATTTCTCCAGGTTTTTGGCAGGAAAGCTTTCCAACAATCTTAAATGATAAGATATTACATTAATGTTGATCACTAACAATTGTAAGTTATTTATTTCAAACATTGGATTAAGGATTTATAGATCAAACATATTGAGGTTTATAGTCGTGTAAACTGGACCCCCACCCTTTGCTTAAACCGGACTTCTTATTTTCATACTTGTAACTGTGAAAATGCCCTGAAAATTATGTTTATATTTGCGATTTTTGTGTAGTAAATGTTGTAAATCCTTTTTACAAAGACATTATTTTGTTACTTTTTGCTAAATATTTTGAGGATTTTAGTTGTTTGTCATACTTAAAAGTCCGGATTCCTATACAATTGCATATCGACATTCTAATTAGTAAAGTGCCTAACTCCATGTTTATTTTTCAGGAGAGCCAAAAAACATTTCATTGTCATTGTTAGAGCCACTGTTAAACACTTTTCGTGCAGAAACTTTGCGAACTGAAAAATTTGAATTACGCTCTTACCCAGTTCAGGGCATAAGGAGAATGATATTTTTCAACAGAAAATACAAAAAAAAATGATTTTCGAAACAAAAAAAAAAGTGGAGTTAGACACTTTTCTACTGAGAGATGACGATATTCTATTTGATAACACGTCCCAGAAAACCAATTTTCCATCCGAATCATGCCCCCTTGGCACTATGGAACAAATTTAATATTGCATATTTTTGCATATTTGGTGAATATTGCATAAAGTTGCTCTAAATTGACCAAAAAGCACTAGCACTTTACTGATGTACTTTTTCAGGTTTTTTGGATTTACTCAAAATTCGCTCTAACAATTTTGATTAGAATTCAAAAATCAATTATTTTTTACATGCTCTTTAAAATGTATATTCTTCTCATTTTGCCCTGAAAATTGTTTGAAGCACACTTGACCCTTGTGCTTCATAGGGAAGATAGGAGAAATGGTTGCTATGGTAACAAAATATAAATATTTTCCCATGTTTATAAATTTGACATCTTGAATTCTAATATATTGGCGGAAACTAACTATATCTCGACACAAAAAAATGTGGTGTGGCACAGTATACACCTTTCTTTTTCCAATGGTAAGAGAAAGTTGTGTGCTGTGCGACCAGTCACACCAGATTTTTGAATATTAATTTTTAATTAAAAGTAGAATAATTTATTAAGTTAGGAAAATGGAAACTTTAGGCCGCAGGTTATTTAAAAGAATGACAAAACTCCTGATGGAATTTTAATTATTATCCTTGAATATTTACGTAGAACATAAGACTACTATTATTTTAATATAATATTGGACTGACAGAATGTTACTTAGTTTGATTAAAATTTTAATAAAATTTTTAATTTTTCCTAAAAAAAAAAAAAATTCTATTTAATCAAACGGCATCATGGAGTCGAGCCATCTGGTGCATTAAAGGGAGGAATTAGAATAAAACTAGAACTCACACATATTAGCATACATGCACATATGTAGGCCTATATATTTATATTAAATTCCATAACTTTATTTTTCTTTTATATAAACTTCATAAGATAAAATTATAGTCATATTTTTATATTTGGTAATAAAATTGCTTTCAGAAATAAATATTTTTAGAGAATAAGAAAAGTTTTGTAAAAGAAAGAGGAGAATGAGAATTAATTTTCGGCTTAAATTTGGTTACAAACTGGGCACGATGCATCTGATGAAATTCTAAACTGAGAGAATTTTTTTTTGTTAAGAATTGAAGATTTTTTTATATCATAAAAAAAAGGTTTTCCCATTAAAGAAATTCTTTTATCCCGGGTTTGATTAAAATTTATTGTTATCTACGAAATTTAGATCTTTGGCACAATAACATTAAATTTTTATTATCTGCTATAACTTTCAAATAGAAAATCTTTTTAGCACAGGAATGTTCAACCTTGTATTGGCTTCTTGAACCAGATTAGAAGAAAAAATTGTCTCAGACCTCATATAAAATATACAATTTTTCTAAAATTATTAATTCCATAGCAAATAAACAAAAATATCATACAATAGTAGGCCTATTATAATATTTGACTGTTTTAAGTATTTTCAGCATCTAGATTGATTGATTCCATTTATCCTAATAAATAAATGGAATCGCTTATGGCCTCCGGTTACTGCAAGACCTTATAGCCATCACACCTCAAAATTAGGGTTCAATATTTAAACTTTTAAAAAGGTCCTTTGAGAAAGAGGCATAAACCTCGCCTTAACTTAAAAATTTTTCCATCAGGCACAGTTTTAGAGATATAGAGAAAAATAAATTATAATATAAAATGTGCTTAAAACGGCTGTTATTTTGAATCTCCATGATTTTTTTAATGCGACATCCCTTGAAAATATGCAGATAGTTATAATACATGTACATTTAAAGTTTCAGCCCAATCGGAGGTCATTTAGACGTGCCGCAAACGGATTAAAGTATACAAAAATCGAATTAAAATTTTTTTTTCTTTGGACATCCCTAATGCAATTTTTACCATACCTAAATGCAAAAAAACATATTTATGATATTCTATAGTTCTTTGGCTTTCCAAAAATCATTCATTCGTGAAAATCTGGTGATTTTTAACGAAACTATTAACAAAATACCGGTAGTTATCATATTAAGTTTGTTAAAACAAAGTAAGGCAAAAACACTTTGGCTGCCTATCTTTTAGGCGCTTTGATCATAGGAATAACAATAATATCGTTAATAATCAACAAATTTTCAAGAATGAATGATTTTTGGAAAGCCAAAGAACTATACAATATCATAAATATATGTTGTTGTTTTTTTTGCAATTAGGGATGGTAAAGTTTCATTAGGGATGTCCAAAACAAAAAAAAAAACTTAAAAAATTCGATTTTTCTATTCTAAGCTTTTAGCACGTCTAAATGACCTCCAATTGGGCTGAAACTTAATATGTATTTCAATTATCTGCTTATTTTTAAGGGGGTGTCGCCTTAAACAAATCTTGAAAATGCAAAATAAAAGCCCGTTTAGAACACATTTTCTATTAAAATTTATTTTTCTCTATATCTCTAAAACTCTGCCTGATGGGGGAAAGCTGAAATGATATTTGAATTCAGCATGAAAAATACTTCTAGAATCTCATATCTTTATTAAAAAAAAAGTTCATTTTTGTCGACCAGTGAGTATATTTATTGCATGTAATAACAAAAATTACTCTAAAAAACCCTTTTTGGATTAACAACTTCTAAAGCTCTTTATAGTATGTTTGCTAAATTTTTTTTAAATTATCCTTACCCAGAGGTTAGTTAATTAACTAAAGTATAGTCTGCGTAAGAGGTTTCTTCTTCTATACGAGTATATGTATTTTTCTACTCTACTACCCAAAGTCTTTTTACCTAAATTCGTCCCTTGTGGAGAATCATCTCAATGCATTCATTCCCTTCTCTGAGACCGTGTAAGAATTGCGATGACGTCACCCCAAACACCGGAGAATAATGAGAGTGGGGGAGGGTTAAAAAAAACGTCTCGGGGTCTATATTAAAGCACAATTCTGAGAGTTAAAGGAAACGACGACAACCGACCCAAAAACGACAAAAACGTGCCCGATGTTTCGATCTAGATTGCAACCTCACCCCCCTCGCTCTGTCTCTCTTTCTCTTTCTGCTACAACTCTAATCCTATCCTCTCTCTCCATTCGTTTGCTGCAGAGAATTGCCGCATTTCGCAAACTTCCTTCACCCCCACCCCATTCAGCATAAGTCCGTGATTCCGACCCTTCTTGTTCTTGTGTTTACATTCTAACGTTATTGTTAACTATTGCTTGCCAATAGAGAAACGATTCGGGTTAACAAAAAAAAAAAAAAAAAAAAAAATATAAAGAAAATCTTATCTATATTTTGGAAAATGTTCAAACGACGAACAGTGCCAAATTTTTATTTAAAAAAATATCGTGATTAATATATCCGTATTTATTCATTTTGTATTCTTTTATAATAGAAGGAGGAATAAATAATTTTTTGTGAAATTATATTTTTTTTTTTTTTTTGATAGAGAAGTTAAAAAGTAAAGGAGCCAAGTTTATTTTTTTTTTAGCTAAAACATGGATGGAGTATTATAAGGGTCGTTTGCTTCACTTCTAATTAGCTTCGGATAAACCAATTGACTATGAGTTTTCATATCTAGTTAAACTACGCATATGATTAGGGCCTAAATAAGAGCCCAGATCGTAGTTACGAGTCAAAGTACGTAAAAGGGTTGAAACACAAGCCTTGTTTATTTATTTAATTTTTTTTTTAACCTTTTCGGCTTCAGAATCTATTTAGGGGTGTATATTTATTAATATATTTTTTAAAATAGGGGGTAGTTCCACAATTTATTTATTTATTTTTTTGTAAATTTTTAAATTTTTGTTAAAAATGGGACACGACAGGATATTTGATTGTGCATTGGGTGTTTGAAGTTCATTTAATTGAATATTACAAATTTCTATTACAATATAAGCGAATGGATCCGTTGCTTTGGACACAAGGGGGGGGGAGGTAAAGGAGGTAATTACCCCCCCCCGCGAGATTAAAAAAAAAATTATTTTGAATGTAAAAATTAATACTTAAAAATTTGATTTGTATTTATATTCTGGCAAACAAGTACAGAATGCGCCTTTAAATTACCGAAATTAAGAAAAAAATAGTGTGCTGTGCGACGAGTCCCACCAGATTACCCCCCCCCCGAGAAAAACCTCTGGATCCGCTCTTGCTTGGACAGCGATTTTCCAATTAGTAGAGAAAGCCCCATATAAGAAAAAAAACTTATTTTTGAACTAGAAGATTAAGCATGTTCTTATTTACTATATCGAAGATTTGCTATTGGTCTCATAAGTTTGCTAGTTGACTAGAAGTGAAGCAACCGGCCCTAAGTATAATATTAATAGAGATAACAACTATAATTTGTACCTACTTTATATATTACACATAGGTCTATATAACTAGTCTCCTCATTATTTATGACAGTGTAGATACTTGAATATTAACATTTTATCATTGATTTTTTTAAAGATTGTGATTATTTTTTCAGTACAGCACTTTAAACTAAATATTAATAGAACGATAATAGTATAATAACTCAAACTACCTATAATAAACTAAGCAAACAATATATCAATTATTCTGACATTAAGATCGATATCTAAAAGAGACCGTTTTAAAAAAAATTACAAATCGATTTGTTAATTTTTTTAAACTAGAATTTTTAATATTATAAATTTTATTTATATCGATGTATTAATATTAATGATATTAATGTTATGTATTAAATGATGTATTAATTTTTCTTACTTTCGGTAATGAAAGTTGTGTTCTGTGCTTTTCACACCAGATTATTTTTTAAATAAAGGGTTGAAGAGAAATGTAGCCATATAGGGAGCCTCTATTAAATTAAATTCCTTATTCGCAAAACGTTTAGGCCGATTTAATCATGCCATTTTCAGTTGCATTGGAGTTTTTTAGCAAAGAGAGTTGTTAATAGTCTGTTCATAAGCTCAGCAATTTAACAATAGCCTATGTATATAAGAATTTTAATTTAATAAAGACTCCCTACCTGGCTGCATTCCTCTTCACCCCTTTATTAAATTCTACACAGCCAATTTCTACACAGATTATTTTTTAGTCAATGTATATTTAGTTTCAGGATAGTAGAATTCAAGATGTAAAATTTATAAACATAAAGATCTAAATTGTTGAAAGTTAATTAATATAGTAGCTAAATTAGCATTATTTTCTTCATTAATAAATTAATAATTAATTTCAACGTCAATGTCCTATTTTTTTCTCTCTCTATCACCTACGTGATATAAAAATTAATAAATTTATTTTTAAAGAGGCAGTATAAATAAAATGGAAAAGTCTTGTCTATAGTCTAATCGCGATACATAATTAACGTTTAGAGGTTTTAATTGGTTGCAATATTTAAGGGCGCTTTTAGCCCTCGTCCATTTTGGCCTGATTATCGGGTCTGACAGATAGACGGACACACATGGTCTATTATGCGGAAACTCTTTTGTAAATTATTCACAGGGATTTTTTTTACCTTTCCCTAAATCCTTTTGTATTTATTCCCTTTGAACAAAATAATATTTATTTTGTTTTAATGGAAATTATGATATTAATATTTATACGATTTATTAAAATATATTCAATAGAAATGATAATAAATATATTAATAATATATAATAAAAAAAGATGAATTTTGTGGAGTTGAACTTTAAATAAAAGGGATATTTTAAATTTAGTAATTAATCTCGTCCGGGAATATTATTAATTAGTTATATATATATATATATATATATATATATATATATATATATAAAAAGTTTCGAAGGAATAATAGCTACAGATAGATAAATAAGAACCTCTCAATTTTCTTTAAAACTTGATATGTTTTTATCAAGAATTAATTATTCGTTCAATTTCAGTTAATAATCCTATTTTGTATAAATGGGTATTCACTAGGTAGATTATAGTGGTGATATTAATATTTTTTATTGTCTAATTACAATAGGCCAAAATTATAAATTTTTAAGAAAATATTGTATTTTTTTGTGTAAGAGTGTAAGCTTACAAATTATTATTATGGGAGTTTTTAATTATAGACCACATTTTGTATTAATTATCTATATATTGAATATATAGGGTAGTTCACCCACCGCGAAAGCGTGGTGGTCCTGGTTAGACTCGAAGGGGTGCAATTTTGCCCAATCTTAAGCTCAAACACATCTCGCAAACTTGCTATCTTAAACGATATATTGACTGGCATTGAGCATTGATTGAAAAAATTACATCCTTTTCAAACAAGGCTCTACATAGTTAATATTGAATATATAATTCGCTAATGTCCGACTGTCAGTCTCTCCGTCTGTCTGTCACGCTTTATTTGCTTGCCGTTGGAATTTTGAAATGAAATTTTATATGCTTAAAGAGGACCTTCTAGGGATTGATTACAGGAAAATTATTTTCGTCCCAAAATTCCTATAGGCCCCCGGGCATGGTGTAGTTGGTGGCGTGGCTACCTTCTATCCCGAACACCATTTGGAAACCAAATGGCTTAAATAGAAATGCCTGGACCCCCAATAAATATTATCATATATGACGGTTATTTTATCGCTCAGGATAATACGAGACTTACTAACAGAGTCGTTCCAGATTAAGTAAAGGGATTTTGTTAAAAATAATAATAACTAGTGAACAAAATTAATATTGTTGTATCAATACATAATTTTAAAGTAGTCAACTTTTTCTTGAGGTTTTTTCAGAAATTTTGAAAAGAAAAGAAGAGCAACAAAAACACCGAGGTCACCTAGAACGGCCCTGTTAAAAAATAGTAGATTTTCAATTCATTGAAATTCAAAATTTATCAATTACAATTGTAGTAACAAGTGAAACGTGATATTTTAGAGGGAAAGAGAGAGCACAAATTAATAGACATTAAAATCTGCTTGTCAAACTATGAATAGTATGACTTTTTTGATTGGCAACAGCTTAGGCTGTACTAAAAATAATCAGAGGAAATTTATTTTTTAAATTTTTAAAACTCATCATTTAATAAATTATTAAGTTATACCTAAAGCTTGCCAGTTAAATAGACTATAAATCAATATGTTGAGTGGTCGGTTCTTCTGTAACAGGAGTTTATTATTTGTTGTTTTACACTTAGAATATTTAATAGTACAAGATCAAAATTCTAACAATTGTGAATTTATTTGATTTGGAATGGAATGAGTGTATCCGTCCAAAATGGTTTTCCTTAAATGATAGGTTAATCGCAATTTTCCTTTTTTTTTTTTTTTTTTTTATTTCTTTTATTAATTATCCTGTTGTTTATCTAACAGAATGTTTTTTTTTTTTTTTTTTTTTGTGCATTTTAAAAATGCTTCAGCTTTTAGATGAGTGTGTTTGGTTATGAATTAAATAAATCTGAACAAAGAGAGAATCGTGAATAATTTAACCTCCCCTTTTCCATTCAATTATTGAACTTAAATTTTAAATAAGACATCTGCCAATCACGATTAGACAACATAATTTTACATACCAAATTAATAGCAATAATTATATACACTTTGTTATTATGATTAGTTAATTTTAATTAGACTATATACTGTATGTATATCGATTTGATTTATGCTAAATCTAATAGTCTTATTAAATTATATTTTATGTATATATATATATAATATAATAATATATAAAACTATAAAAAAAATATATAATATATAAACTAAATTATGAATTCATTTTCAGTGAATTTCTTCAATGAATCTGACGTTAATCACGCATCAATTATACCTAATATCAATAAACACTGAATGATTTCTATTTACTTATTTCGACAGGCCTATAACAGTTTTGTTTGAGAAAAGGTCGTGAGGGGCCTAACTCCCACAAATTTGTCTTTCTCAAAAGAGTAAAAAGTGGGCTTGGTTCATTTTAGCTCTGAACCCCACATATGTGAATAAATAAAATAATCTGGTGTGACTGGTCGCACAGCACACAACTTTCTCTTACCCTTCGACAAAGAAAAATTGTGTACTGTGCTTGCCACACCAAAATTTTTTGTGTCTCGATATATTAAGTTGTCCTTAGCACCTAAGTTCCAAACTTGACTACGTAGACCATAGATGGCGCTGAGCTACGAATGCTTCCACATCAGTAAAGTATACTTCAAACAATTTTCACTAAAAATTTCACTGATATACTTTTTAAAGAGTATCTAAAAAATAGTTGATTTATGAATTTTAATCAAAATCGTTAGAGGTAATTTTGAGAAAATCGCAAAAAACTGAAAAAGTACTTCAGTAAAGTGTACTTCAAACGATTTCGTCGAAAAGTTTCAGTGATATATCTTTTTTAAAGAACATCAAAATAATAGTTGATTTATGAATTATAATCAAAATCGTTGGAGCGAATTTGAAAAAATCGAAAAAACTGAAAAAGTACATTAGTAAAGTACTAGTACTTTTTGGCCGATCTTGTTAAAAAGCTTATTTTGACCCCTTGGCGGGGGGGGGGTGCTTAACTCAAATATAAAATTTCAACATCCTAGCTCTTTTCTTTCCTGAGATATTGTTCACAGCCAGACCATGTTGCGAAAACCACTTTTTCGGGCCCAAGGGACCTCAAAACGTGTACATCCATCAAAATTTCGACATCGGATTTTTGATATGATCGCAAAACTTTCTTTCTCTATGTATTTCATATATAGGGCAATAGAAAGTAAAAATTATACCAGAAAGAAATTAATTCGTATTACTCTTAAAAACAAATCCTAACTAAGCCCTAAGTAGGTCGTAACAAGATTTTTTTTTTAGTTTCGTTAAATGGAAACAATTTATGGATAACTCAATTTCCTGATAATACATTAAATTTTTCAAATAATTCCTCTTTAAAATTTCCTGACCATAAAATAACTTTCTCAAATGATTAATTCGAACCATCATGGTATAAAATTGAAATGTTTTATTTAACATCAATTGTTTTATGTGCGAGGGATGAGAGAGGATGCTTTTTTTTACTTTTTTTTTGCGAGGTTTGATTTTGTCAAATTCGTTTCATCCATGTTATAATGGTTTATAATTTTTTACTTTTTTTTATACAACGATACACTCACTTGAGAACTCTACAATCTAATGACCCATAACTTTTTGTTAAATAGAACGAAACATAAAAAAAAATCATTTTTAAATCTCTTGTAAAAAAAAAAATTCAACAAACAAAATGAATAATATTTTTATAAGCTAGAGGCTGAATATTTGACCTATTGACTTCTCTTATAAATTTCCCGAAATTGCTGGGATTCTATAAATCATAAATATAGGCAAAATTAGAACCAAACAATTACACAGGGGAACAGTGATTTTGTTGACCGACTATTTGAAGCTATTCCTGGGTATTTGGGTAGCGCTGGTTCCAAAAATGCCATCAGTTTTGCCCCATCACGTCAAATTTTAGAGCTATAGAGAAAATAAAATTTTAATAGAAAATGTGCTCTAAAGCGACTCTCATTTTGAATAATCTCGATTTTTTTAAGGCAACACCCCTTAAAAATATGCAGAGAGTTATAATACATATAAGTTTTAAGTTTCAGCCCAATCGGAGGTCATTTAGACGTGCTGCAAACGGCTAAAAGTTTAGAAAAATCGAATTTTTTAAGATTTTTTTTTTTACTTTGGACACCCGTAATACAATTTTTCTGATTCCTGAAAGCAAAAAACATATTTTTAAGATATTCTATAGTTCTTTGGCTTTCCAAAAAGCATTCATATGGGATATATTATAAAATATTTTATATGCTGCCCATGGAGTCAAGATTCATTTCCACAGAGAGGCACACAAGATCATTTAGGCCATCCCTGGGTTAAATCTTTCCATTAAAAAGATCCAATATTCGGGATTCAAGATATCAACATTTCAACAGTAATTACACTTGGGGTCAAACAAATCGAAATAAAATTTTACTAATCGTCATTTTAAACAACTTTTGTTTAAAAATATTACTAAAGAGCTAAAAATGTATTTTTAAAATAAAAGAGAAAAGAAATCCGCCAATTTTTTTTCCTTTTTTTTCAGCCTTCTTTTTTTTAAATCCCTCCCTCAATCATAAAATAACTAATAGACGAACTTAATTGGTTGGTAGAGGGTTTGATTCCCAAAAACCTCCCTCCCCCTACTTCTAATTGCGTCACTGAGTGTCAGCATGTATTGAGTATCCCAGAATAAGCTTTAATATCACATCTCACTCTCAAATTAATTTACCAAAATATCCAACACAACTTAAACTAATAACAATTTATTATAGTAAGGAAGAGGTTTCCAGCCAAATAATAAAGACTCTTTTTATTTGGCTGCAAAACTCTTCCTTACTATAATTAATCTTAAAAAAAAGCCATGTAGTATTTAAACTCATAAATAAACAAAAACTGTTTTCTGAAAAATTTAGACATAATTTCTAACTATTGATACTTAACGAAATTAAATATACAGTAAAAGTTCACTAACAACTTCTCTCTAGAAGAAAAATAGCATGACATTTTTTCAATTTCATTTTTAGAGAAGTAATTTCAGTAATTTTATTTCGATAATAAATTAATAGACTTAATAATTTGCAATTATTTATTTCATACGGTAGATGTTCGTGTTCGTTTTTGTATTAATTTAAAAAGTTTGAAATAGATTAGTGTCCAAAGTTAAAATGGAGTGCGGTTTTATCTAGATTAATTAAAAGAAATGAAATTAAAGTTTAAAAATAAACTCTTTCATTTAGGAAATCAATGTTTGATTTATATTATAATATTTTATTAAGTAGAATCTTAAGAAATATCATTAGTTCTTTTAAAATGGTATAAATCAAATTCATTCGATTCAGAATATAAATAAATAAAAATTTGTTAGATCTTTCAAAAATGTAAAAAAAAGAGAAAAGAAATTAAGAATTTGGTTTCGCATAAATCAAAGTTCTGATAAAAAAAAATTCAACTTGTTATTTAACATAACAATTCGATTTAAGAGAGTCGAGAGTCGATAAATCAAAGTTGAAAGTGTATCAATAAATTTAAAAAAAAAAAAAAAATATAGGCTATTTTTTCGTAAAATATTTTCTTATCAGCAAAAATATTTTTAGAAATCAATTTTTGGGTTTCTTTCTTCATTGAAAAAAATTCATAAAAGGGGCGTAGCCAGCGGGGGAAGTGCTTCCCCTGTCTTGTCCTAAAAATGTTTACAAATAAATATTTTTCCATTGTGAATTTTTTTAAAAATGATATAAGGAAAATAATAATAATTAATAATCTATATATTATATTAATTTCATACCCCCCTCTCGTCCTAACGAGTGGTTGCCCCCCCCCCCAACCACTAACAAGATGTCTGGCTACGCCCATGCATAACAATATGAATTTATAAAAAATTTCTTATTAATTTGCTCACAAGCTTTCATTTTCTAATTATAAATTAAGTGTTAATTGATAATTAATAAATATTTTGAAACATAACATAATATTGTATATAATTTGTATATTTAATTTTAATTAATAAAAACGAGAGCCTAAGGTGGAAAGTTTAAATTTTATTTCATTTTCCATTTAATTGAATATACCTGGTATATAAAAAAATATTCCTAAATGTATCAAAATAGAATGAGCTGGTTGGATTGAAAATCAACAGCAAAGATATAGGCCAATAACAAACAGGGCTCAACCTCTGGATGGGTAGTCTTAAGGAACAAAGTTGTTGAACTCATGCAAAAAGCCACTGATTTTTACTTTCTCATACTTTTATGTATATGTTAATGTACATATATATAGAGAGAGAGAAAGTATTGGATTCATGTCAAAAATTCGATGTCGAGATTTTGATGAATCTTCACGTTTTGAGGTCCCCTGAATCAAAAAAAGTGGTTTTCGCGACATGGTCTGTGGGTGGGTGTGTGTTCAATTTGAAGCATGAAGTAATTGAGCTATGAGGCTGAAATTTTATATTTAAGTTAAGCACCCCCAGGGCTTAGGCCTATTTAAGCTTTTGAACAAAATCGGCCAAAGGGTATTAGTACTTTACTGATGTACTTTTTCAGTTTTTGTCTATTTTCTCAAAATTCGCTCCAACAAATTTGATTAAAATTCAAAAATCAATTATTTTTTAGGGATTCTCATTTTGCCATTGAAATTTAGTAAAGACCACTTTACTTTTCTACTTCATAGGAAAGATAAAAGAAATGGTTGCCATGGTAACAGAATATAAATATTTTCTCATGTTTATATATCTTGAATTTTAATGTACCCTACTACTAAATATCGACACAAAAAATCTGGTGTGACAAATACAGAACACAACTTTCGACTCCTTCGTACTACAGAAGGTAAGAGAAAGTTGTGTGCTGTGCGTCCACTAACACCAGATTTTTTCTGTTTTAATTATAAATACTTCCTTTGGTTCAAAAAAATATATTCGCAATTTATTTTTTATGTGGTATACTTTTACAACTTTAATTAAATAAGATTTGGTGGCTGTGAATGTAATAGATTTTCCCTATCAAAATCTACTTTAATTAATACATTAAAGATCTTTCTCTCTTTAAATCGATAAAATAATTTTGATGAAAATGAATTCCTAAAAATAATTTAAATACAATTCTGTCAGGAGGATTTTATTTTTGTTTTTTACTAAAAAATCATCGTATGAATCATCAAAAAAAAAGTCACACATGAATGCAACAACTGTTTTAATTAAATTGGAATCACTGGAAATGGATTTCTATCTATCACCTTCTTCTTTTTTTTTCTTCTCGCATTGTAGTAGCAAATTTAATTCCGATTGTAGTCCGAAGTGATAGATTTCGTTGCAGTTAAAGTGACATTTGTTTTGACAGTTGTTATTTGTTCGCGGCCTGAACCTAGCCTAAACATCCTTCAAGTGTCCCTTATCCATTCCCCTTTTCTCCCAAAAAGAAAACACACACTTACAAACATATGGCGTGGTTTACGGAAGCTAAAGCTTAACTTGTGACGTCATTAGTCTATCTCTTTTTTTCCTAGGATAAATATTTTTTTTTCCTATTCTTTTTTGTAACATTTCAAATTAGCTAGATAAATAATAAAAATATTCAAAATTTTTATAAATTCATCTAAATATAGGCTTATTTATATTCTTTCTTTCTTTATAATAATATATATAAAGAGAATTTTATCTACGAGTTTTATATTTCTGACCTTTGGTGGTGGGTGGTGGGGTTTTTCATTTTAATGAAGGAATTGATAATTGAAATTTTATATTTATAACCCCCCGACCGATACTTATCATCCCATTTTTCTTTTTCGATTTTCCAATTCTCCTACGATTTTTTTATTCATCATTATTTTTTGATTTTATTATATTCTCTTTCGATTAAATTCCTTTTTATTTAAAAAAACCAAAAAATATTTTCCCAACTTAAATTTTACATCTAATTCATTCTCACTAACACCACTGAAACATCATACCAACCCTTTTTTTTGAAGTCTTCCGGCTATTTAGACTGATTTTTAGCAAATATATATTAGTAATTTTAATACATTATCGAAACTCAGGACACTAAGCAAACACAACCTCTCGAACAAGAAGCGAGACCTTTATCTCCGTACTAAGGAGCAGGGTTGATTAATTTAACTAACAACAATAATAAAAATTTTGAGAGTAAGAATTTTGTTTATAAGTGCTAATTGTTTATACTAGTCCGCTGAATGGAATGAATATTTATTTATGCTGAGCTTTAGAAGATCTCATTATAAATGCAATGGGAAATTGTATAATCAAAATCCTCCCTCTTTCTTTTTTTTTTTTTTTTTTTTTTTGGGTGGTTTAAACAAAAAAAAAAACAAAAAAATTTAAGAAAATTTTGTTTCTCCTCAATCCAAAAATAAAATTTACAATTTTAAATTTAAGAGTAAAGAGCAAACCCCAATTTTCTCCACTTTTTTTGTTTTTTTTTTAAAGAATTTTTATTAACACACACACACACACACACAAAAAGACAAAAAAAAATTTTTTTTTTGAACGGGGGGGAAAAAAAAGGGAGAAAAAAAAAAAATCTCGAAGAGGAATTTTTTTAAGTTAACAAATTTTTCTATAAGAGAAAGTAAAAACAGCAAACTGTGATATTTTTTAACTTGAGAAAAATATTTTTTATTTTAAATCTAAGACTGCTTTGAAATAACGCCTTTATAAATAACGAAACTTGGACAGTAGTACAAAATATCTGGTACATTGCCTACATTTATTACGTACTTTTTAGAAGGCAATTTGGTTAAAATTAATCTCAAATAGCATTTTATTTAAAAAATTCTAGATCAAGTTCTTTAGTACATACTATTTATAACGAAAAAAAAGAAGAGTCTCTTTCGCCCCCTTTAATCCGATCCTCGCTTCGATTTCACACATTTCACATTGATTGGCCATAGGTCACGTGGCGATGCATCCGCCATTCAGGCCACGTCTGGACGAAAAGCCCTTTTGGGGCTTATTTATTTAATTGAACTCAGTCTCTTAACAGGGGCCAAAAAACAATCATATAGACTAGAGGGATTATTTTCATTCGATTTTATTATCAGCGAGGGGTTTGCACAATATACAATGATTTTTTAAAATATTGATTCTTTTTCTCTTAAATAATCCTTTTAATTATATGGTAAAACGCTTTTGGAACGATTTAGAGTATAAATTGATTTTAATTTCACGCCATTGTTAAGGGGAGAACAACACACAATAAGTTTTAAAAAAAATTTTCACACCTTTCTCTTACCTTCTAATCGAATTTCACTTTTCCCCAGATTTTTCGACATTATTTATTCCCCATAGGGAATATTTGAATTCAGATTAAATTTATAATATGGAAATATTTATATTTTTTACCTCAACCATTTCTCCTATCTTTCCTATAACCAATATTCCTTTTCAAACGAAATATAATTTAAATCTTATTATTTTTATTTTATCAATCTTATTTTATCATATAATCTATATATATCTTTGATTTATTATATTTTCTCCCGGGGTGTTATTAATATAATTCTCTACTCTCCTCTTTATTTACCCACACACCCCCCCCCCCCCCCCCCCCCCCCCACACCTTCAACCCTTTTTCCTCACTATCCTCATCTCCTCTTTCTACATCCTCAAAAAAAAAAAAAAGATTAGCGTTGATTTTAATAAATAAAATATAATTATCCATATTTTAGGGTGCTTGGTAATTCATATAGACAGAGCTTAAGCCACTACTTGAATAATAATTTTCATGTAGGCCTCTATAGCTATTAAATATTGCGCTCTGCACGCGCAGGCCTTATAAAATAATAGCTATGATAGCCAAAGCTAAGAACAAATAATGTGATCACCAAAATATAAATTAATGTTATATGTTTTTATTTTGAAAGAAACGAAAACATACCCCCTCCCACCAATGTAATGGTGGTGAAATAATGTAAATTAAGAAATATAGAGGTATAAACTTAATTAAATACAATGACCGAAGATCAGAGTGTCTGCCAACCAAAAAGCCGCAAATACGGGACGGCAATAATTATGTATTCACAAAAGAGTAATCAGAAAACAAATGCGTTTTTGATCTAAATTTAGTTCATTTAGCAATATTAAAAATTCATTCTACTTGTTTATTGCTTGAAGATTGATATCTTTCTCTTTATTAATGTGAATAGCAGTGAGGTGGGCAGAATTTGTACTTGAAGAAAAGACTGCAGCTAAAAGTACAGGGTGTTGCACAGAACTCGTACATTAAAGGTTTTTAAGGGAGGAGTTGTGATAAAATTTTGAACTTTGGCCTATTTATGTCGATGATAGAAGTTTATTAATTAAGATTAATACATAAGAAGAAAGGATGTCAGCCAAACAGGATAGCCATGATCATGATATACATTTGAGACTTGGCAACTGATGAGCATACGACCCCTTCCTTATGTACGAACATTTTGTATATGTTAATATTAATATATAACAAATTTAGATGCATCGCAATGTTGTATACTTTGAGATTGCCAATATTCTTATAAGAAATGATAATGGCATTATCTAATTAAAGCCGAAACGTTTTGTTGTATTGGGATTTTCATTTGATAGAGGCTCTCCTGTTTGGCTGACATCCTCTCTTTTTAAGTATTAATCTAATTTGATTTACTTAGATTTTGGAATAGGTTTTTTTAAAATAAATTAATAACAACTTTTGGGTACTTTCTGTTTTGCCACAATCACCATCAATTTGTTTATTTCCTATGAAGGATCTTATTTCTGGTTAAAGACTAACAATAAGATTTTGTTTAATGCACTTGATGTCTAAAATCCACGATTCTGAGTCTGATTCTTTGTTAAATCTACCAATTAGTGTCCATCTTTAAAAATTAATAATAATTAAACTATGTTTCTAAAATTAATTTGATCAGTTAGAACTCTTTATTAGAGATATATTCAAGACCCCAAGCAGTTAAATAAAGTATTTAAAGATCGTTCAAGAATCAGCTATTTCAAATGACAAGTCTATGAAAGAACGGAAAAATCTAACACGGCCGAAAAAAGTAGAATTTTTTCAAGAGGGAAAAAAAGAAAATAACCAATAAATTCATCTAAATATTTTTGGATTGCAAATGTAGAATCTTTTAAATAGACGATGTTATGCACGAAATATCCAAGCGCCATTAACCTAAATCTGAGAAAAGGAGCATTTCATTTGCACACTTGTCAATAAACCCAATGCCAATGACTTTTTTTCTTGTTTTATACAAATAAAGTGAACAGAGTAATAATGTTGTGATTTAAATAAATAGGTAGATCTTTTTCTCTACAAGATGGCGGTCTTATCTCAATTTCGATCATAATGGCTGGCGATTGGTTCCTTTATGCATAACATCGTCCAAATTTTCCCAATGTTTATTTTCTTTTCCATTAATTTATCGTTATCCCAAATGTAGAAGCGAGAGAATAAGTAAGCCAGCCCATCGCATGGCCTGATGTAAAATGAGAGAGGAGAGAGACTGGCAAAAAGATAGTAAAACAAATGAAGTGTATCTTATATACGCCATTAACATGTGCCTTTGAGTAAGTTATGTTCCCAAAACCATTATGTCTTAATTTATAAAAAATGAAAATTATTATTAATTAATATATCAGTAAAGTTTTTGGGGTGAGGCCTTCGTAAGCGCATCTCCTCTGTATACAGTATATTAAAATATTAGATATAAAGATCATCATATTTGATCTAATGTATCCCATCAAACATATATATCATCTTCTTTTTTTTATCTCTTATTCTTAGACAACAAATTTCGTTGATTTAGTAGAAAATTTAGTGGCTAAGAAAAAAAGATGGCTTACTCAGCGAATAACTGTAACATAAGAGGGTAGGTGCAGTTACTCTCTAGCTAAGGGATGAAGCAGAGAGAAGACAATGCGTTTATGAGCTATGAATACATAGGGGGTAGTCAACTCGACTCAACATCCCTTTTGTATGCGATCAAAAAAGTGGAAAGGCGAACAAAAGCCCCTCAAACTCTTCTCTCTCTCTCTCTCTCTCTTTCCCCCACGCCCACTTCATACTCCTTCACATCCCTATATTTTATGTTTATTTATATTTATTGGCGAGTGAGGAATCGAGACGAATAAAAACATGGGAGGGACTGACAAAAAAAAGAGGTTGTATTTCCACTGAAGTGAAACACCAAAAAATATATCATAAACAAGAGCGCGAGTTATCCGAGTAGTTGTTGTTTTTGAAGAGTTAGGTAAAACAAAACAGAATTTTAGAAGACAATTAAAAAAAAAAAAAAAATTATAACTAAAAATACTAAAGAGTAAATGAATTAAAGACATTTAGAAATTTTCAAACAAATTTTAAAGAATTATAAACAATAGTTTTACTAATTTTGCGGTTGTGGCCGTTGAGCTGTATCAAGGAAGGGATGCAAAAGCATAGCCAAATTTTTGCAAGTACCAGATGGCTTAAATAGAAATGCCTGAACCCACAATATATATATTAATTACAACGGTTATCGTCTAAAGTCTTAAATGACCTGAGTTGCCGAAAAGACTGTGTGAATGTGTGTGTGAGTGGGTGTGTGAATGTGAAAAAAGTGTGAATGTCATCATTACACATAGCTGTCTAGTGCAAATATATATATTTTCTTGACACTTATTGGGCTTAGAAGATGGCCGCTATCGAGACCGAAACCGCGACCCAATAAAATATATTTAAAAAAAAAATTTGGCTGCCAGTCTCTGCTTTTGCAACCCTTCCTTGATATAATTATTATGCTGTTCGGCATTACATTACACGAATACGAAATTTTATGTAAATTGGATCTCGAACCAGGATATATTCTTTCACTGAATAACAGGTACCCGGTTAATAAGGGCATTAACCTGCCCATATGACCAACTACGGAACCTAAACAAAGACTGATGGAATAATAAAATTTTCCCGAAACGTCTCATTAATTTGTGAAAATTGGAGGCTTTATATTTTTGGCTGCTCCTCTTTTCCTGCGATACATATTAATGTTATATTGAATCAATATAATGTATTGGGGCACTTATCATTTGGATACCAAAGGAATTAATGATAAATCGGGGGGAGGGGGGGAGGATCAGGTTTTATTTATTAACGAATTACTTTAAAAATAACAAAAATTGCCCTAAATTTTAGTTTTCTAATATCCTTCAATATAAACTATCTTTATAAATAGATTCGAAATCTCCACAGATGGATATATCAACGCAAGATAAATGTTTCGTCTTATTTGGGCAACGTACTATTGCTCCTACACTCCTCCTTTATTCTCTTGTGGCTTCTTCTAACTAATGGTGATATATGGCTCCTAAAATTTGATAAATTAATTGAAATCGCATGAAATTTACAGAAGAATAAAATCAATTTTCAAATCCTAAACTTATATTAGTATCAATAAATAAATAATAGATAACTTAATTTAGTACCAAGATTTAAAAATCATTTGTTTTTATGACCACGATCATAAACTTTTTCGGATCGTAGGAGTCGAGTGAAGATAAGTTTTAGTGGAGGCCCCCTAGTACCAATAGAACTATTTGAGTCTGGAATATCATTTTTCAATTAATTAGATCATAGAGAGGTCATTTTAAATTTTATTAAAATCGAGTGAAAGATAAATTTTAGTGGGGGGAGTCCCCCCAATAGAACTTTCTGAGGGCTGGAATATCATTTTTCAATTAATTAGATCCTAGAGAAGCGTCATTTTAAATTTTATTAAAATCGAGTGAAAGATAAATTTTAGTGGGGGGAGTCCCCCCAATAGAACTTTCCGAAGTCTGAATATCATTTTTTAATTAATTAGATCATAGAGAAGCGTCATTTTAAATTTTATTAAAATCGAGTGAAGAATTAAAAAAAACAATAATTTTAGGGGGGAGGGGGTAGAGCGGAAATTATATAATATAGTATAGATATAGATAATCAATTTGATTTATATAGGCTTACTTTATTTATATTGTGATTAAATAAGTATAAATGCCGTACGTAGTAAAAATCCTTGAGTCGCCATGACGTCACAACTAGGACGTCATGCTTGTAGTCATGGCTTTTACGTCACCTCGTTACAACCGACATCTGATAGAAGAACCAAAAAATTCGTACCGATATAATAAAGTTTCACTTTAAAAATATAGGCCTATGTATTACAATAAAAAATGAATTTCATTTTCTTGATATCTACGATGTCCCACATATAATGTTATTATAATATTTAACAAAATTTTGACAAATAGTCAATGTAATGGAAATTTATCTACTTTAAAGGGGATGGTGATGATGGTGGTGTAGTTATAGTCATGTCTATTTTTCATCTAGACTTTGGGATATTAGCCAAATCGTCGTCGGCGCCAATGTCCGTTCGAGAGTCGAACTCAGGTCACGGACTATTAGCGACTGCTACGAGTCGATGCCTCCGATATTTTTTATCTGTCTCCTTGGCAAAATATCTCTAAATGGAGTCAAATAACAAAAGCAAAAGAAAAACAACTTGAGAAACGAGTATTTTGAGAGAGATTGTGCAAAGGGAAGAATAAGGGGAAGAAAAGGGAGAAAATTTTCTACTCTCTACACCATTATAGAGTCAAGTTTTTTTTTTATTTATTTTTTTTAACCAATAACATACTTATATTCAAAAAAAATATTCTCTATATATCGAAAAAATTTAAGTCTGATTCTCAAGTTGAGGTTGCTTGGGAGGAATAAGTCAAAGAAAATTTTTTCCCTAAAAGAACCTTGAGGAAAAATCTGGTGTGTTGGTCGCACAAGATTTTTTGTGTCGACACACTTAGTTTCCGCCGATATATTAGAATCCAAGATGGGAAAATGTTTATCTTTTGTTACCATAGCAACCACTTCTCCTATCTTTCCTATGATGTACAAGAGTAAAGTGGTCTTCAGAAGATTTCAACGGGAAAATAAGAATTTTCATTTTAAAGAGCATCTAAAAAATAGTTGATTTATGAATTTAAAAAAAAATCCTTGGAGCGAAATCATCAGACTGACTGGGATCCGAACCCGCAACCCTTAGTATCCAAGGCAGGCGCGCTACCAACTACACCAAGCCCGGACATGAGTTGTTCACGTTTATATCTCTCTAAGATCACAATTTTAACTGGCCAAATGGAGATTTTGCCATTGTCGGGCATCCGGGGCCAATATATAAAAAAAAAAAAAAAAAAATGTTTATATCATTAAATCATCTGTCTAACAAGTTCATTGAACTAAATTCCTTTAAATACACAAATATAACAACACAAATGAAAGAGTTTATAATCATTAGTCATAAAATAATAAAAAAACCTTAAAAAAAAAAAAAAAAAATTAATGGAAAAAAAAAAAACTTTTAGACAAATCTTTTTTATTTTTATTTCGTACTATTTGGCTGAAGAGTGCAAAAAGAGCAATGAGGGATTCATAAAGCCCTTAGGTTCACTAGGGAAACTAGATTTTAAGATAGTGAGATCAAAGTTGAAAGCCCCCGAAATGTGTATGAATGACAAACATTTTTTAAAAGTAATAAAACTTTTGTTTTCTATGAAATTATATATAACCTCTTTACTCTTTCAATTTATTTTATAAAAGATAATTTTAATGCATAATACCAAAATTAAATAAAGAATATCTCACAATCAGAAAGGTTTAATTTTCAAAAAACACACTGGCGCCAGTAAAATATTATGCTTGCATGAATGTTTTCTACTGGCACCTACCATATCAGTATAATTGACAACTAAACAATTTTTTATAGATTTTGCATTAAAATTTTCTATTATAATAGCCTATAATAAACTTGGTTCAATTTTATTTTATAGATGAGAAGAATAATAAATATGCCGACCTCTTTTTTCATTCCATTATTCATTTAACATTAATTAATTTCTCTTTTGGAGTATAGTTACATGAGAATATAAATAATTATATTATTTGGACGATACCAGAGCGCTCTGGTGACAAATGGTTGCTACAAGGAGGAGAACGGCGAGCGACAAAAATGGCTGAAGGATATTATAAAGAGAATACAACAAGGCCATTAATGCATCTCTTTAAAAACTGTTCCTTTATATTTTTTTCAAATATTAGTTGTTTATATTTATATACTATTTTCGAATAATTAATTATGCTAATAGTCTTTGTAATATTTATATAAAATACCTGGATATAGGAGAATGCTGGGATGCAAACGGAGAGAGTGCCAGAGGAAACAAACAAGTTGCAGTTGTAAGTGATGCATTCGCAGGTAGGAACAAAAATGATTAGGATGTGTTATTTATGTATAAGAACAAAATGAAATTGACGAAACAACGAAATGAGAAAACTTTTGTAAGCACACATAAAAAAGACACTAGTTTGTTAGATGTTCACTGGCCGATCGGCTACCAGTCGGCTACTGACACGGTAGGCGCGCGCTGATGGCGTCTACCCCCACTCTGAGCGCTGAGGGGGAAAGGAGGGAGGGTAAGGCGATGGCTTTTGATCACCCCTCCCCAAGGTATGGGAATTTCAAATAAAATAAAGTCTTATTAAAATAAATACAATAAGGAAGGTGTCTAACAAGTCACCGATGCCGAAAAAGACCTTAAATAAAAATAATTTAAAAACCATACTAACATATTTAGCGCTGGCCACTGACTTCCGTTATGTTCCTGTTTGCCATTCTCTCTCGCTGATTGGCCAGAGATATAGGAAGTTGAGTCAGTGAGGAAAATTTAAAACTTTAAGTCAGAGGTTCTTCGGCGAGAAATTGCAAAATTTCCAAACAGTGAGCAAGAATAAATTTTATCCATTTGAGCACCACCCTGGCAAGTAGGAAAGCCCGCCTTTGGCGGGCTTTGACACCAGTAAATAAATAAATACAAAATAAAAAGAGAAAGGCGAGTTTAAAAAAAAATATGCATCATAAATAGCCTACTATTTAATAGCGCTCGGGCCTTCGTGTAGTTGCTAGCGTACTAGTCTTCTATTCCAAGGGTCGCGGGATAGTCCGATGATTTTATTTAAGCTATTTGGATACCAAATGGTTTAAATAAATATGCTTGAATAAATCATTTAAGTTTATAATCCTGAGTTGAAGGCAACTCGTGTTCAAAATCCACCTCATGGCAAAATATTATCCAACTCTGTTTGAGATGCCTCCTCATGAGAAAGGAATCGGGAATCCACCTCAGTATTATTCTCATGAAGGTCACCCGTCAGAGTAACCACAAGATGTCAATTCTTACACTAATGAATGAAGTGAAAGGCCTAGTATAATTTAGTACTGTACTTATTTTAATATGTTTAAAATTATTAATATACTTTTTTATTCTAGTAATATTTTTATTTTTTTTTTGAATTATTTTTTTGAACAGGATTCAATGAGGAGATTGACTCTAAAATAGAATTGATCACTAATTAATTGATAGGGATATAGAGATATTTTACTTTCTCTTACCTCTATATATGATAATATA
The DNA here is from genome assembly GCA_023213315.1 of Euborellia annulipes. Taxonomy (NCBI): domain Eukaryota; kingdom Metazoa; phylum Arthropoda; class Insecta; order Dermaptera; family Anisolabididae; genus Euborellia; species Euborellia annulipes. Next base: position 292,462 of record JAKCPI010001600.1, on the reverse strand, counting down.
TATAGAGAGAAAGTATTGGATTCATGTTGAAAATTCGATCTCGATATTTTGATGGATATACACGTTTTAGGGTCCGGGAGAAATGGTTTCCATGGTAAGAAAATATAAATATTTTCCCATGTTTATAAATTTTACATCTTGAATTTTAACAGGGGGGTCAAACTCGGTTTGTTTACATTTTTTCCATTTCAAGAGAGTGACGTCATGGAGCTACTCCTTTTGTAAAAAATCGTTCGAAACAAACAATTTATAAAAATTTATACACGGCATATTATTAATAAAGCAGTATAAATACCAGGATCTAAATTAGTTTAGTCCGAAACTATACAATTTGCAAATAAAACAAAATGAATGTGAACTAGGTTATAAACAGTCAACAATGCTACCAAATAGAAAAATATATGCAAGGAGGAGCTTCATGACGTGGACCAATCAAAAACTGTGACCGGAAAATTGTTTGTTTACTAGTTTCTGGCCAACCTCTGTATTTAAAGACCTTGGAATTTTAATATATCGTCGGAAACTAAACATATGTCGACACAAAAAATCTGGTGTGACAAGCACAGAACACTACTTTTGATTACCGAAGGTAAGAGAAAGTTGTGTGCTGTGCGACCAATCACACCAGATTTTTATAATAAAATTTTTAATAAAATTTTAATTTTAAATTCATATGCACCCTTATTAAGCAAGTGACTATAGAGTAAATTTCTTATTTCTCGAGACGTTTAATTAACTTTTTGAATAATATTATATTTGCTATTGAATAAAAATAGCCTCATCTTGGTGGGTTAGCCTGGCGCCTTTTGCATCAACCCCTATTTGTTCAAGGGTGCTTAACACAAACACTTGGCTCCTTTCGAGCGACCCTTTATATATACACTCTGAATTCGCAATTCAAATAGATTCGCATATGCCTGTGCTGGTCACTTTCATTGTTGTGACCCACATATTTAGATTCAATAAAAGATGAAAAGGTCGGACACTACTAGAGAGTCCGTACAGGAAGGGAAAATACATTTTCTAAAACATTATACAGTTCAATAATTTTAACAACTTATAATTACGTTGTACCTACGTAAGTACATTGTATTTTTTATTGTTTTGTTCTTTTACTAAAAAAAAGAAGTAGGAAAAAATTATACGTGAACAACCGATCTAAAATGTTATCAAAAATAAAAAATAAATAAATAATTTTTCATTATTATGGGAGTTTTTAATTATAGACCACATTTTGTATTAATAATTTATTAAACATATACACATTGTACAACGTTTCGACTGCTTATTCTGCAGCCTTATCAAATACTGTGCACTTGCCCCGATTCTAGAGAACTTGAATAATTTTTCAGTGTGATCAGTCATACTACCCCAAAAACAATTTCCATAATAAACCATAAATTTGGTTTTCAAAACAGAAAGATTAACCCCCACCCCTAATCTAGTAAGCTTATATTGAAAGGGAGAAAGAAATATTAATATTCATCAACCTGAGTCTTATATTTTTCATATTAAAGTATTTATTTATTTATTTTAAGGTCTTTTTCTAAGGCCCCATTGATAATGAAGATTGGTAGCCACTTCAATTAAAAATCATGTCTTTTCACTGAGCCACGGTTCACGGGCAAAGTAAATTACTATTATAATGTAAGAAAATAATTTTTTTTAATCAGTCTCTAGCCCTTGACCTATGGCTCAGAAGGAAGGGTGGATCCAGAGTATGTACTTGTTTACCAGAATACATACCAAAAATCAGGGGCTACCAATCCAATGGAAATGAATCCAATACTTTTTCTCTCTATATATTAACATATATAGAGGTCAGAGAAAGTAATAAATAAAGACGGGGTCTAAATGACCTTCGATGCCGAAAAAGACCTTAAATGAAATTAAAAAAAAAACGTCCCTAGTAATTTCAATCTATTGATAGTCAATTCAATTGAAATACATTTTTGTCGCATGATACGAGATGCGAACCCCTGTGCTACGGCTCAGAGGCCTAGAAAAGAATTTAAAATTTCTATGCGAAATCAGTATTTGTACTTTTAAAGGTAAGACTGATCTGTCATCATGTCCTGATACTTTATGGAGAAGAGATCATACTGCTTAAAAGGAGGAATTAGGTAAGCGTCCGTTTGAGCTTTAAGCTGCTTTCAGGAAGCCTTTTGACCTGAAATGGAAAAATAGATTTAAAATTGAGAAATTCAAAATCACATCATATTATACATTTTATATAATAGTAAAGTCCTTAACAGAAAAGTAAAATGACCATTAATTTATTTGCAATAAAATTAAAGCCTAGTTAGATGATTTGTAATTTTTGAAATTTATTGCAGGTGTTAACGTCCCTTCTGGATTGTTATTGTTATCTTCATCTTTATATTTTGTCTCATTGTTCTCTTAAGCTTTGTTCTAATTACAAGTGTCTCGTATTTATCTCCATCTCTAAGTGCCGTTTATTCCTTTTATAATTGTCCTGTTTTGCTTTTTTTACTCTCTTTTGTGGTACTTTTTCGTCAATTGAGAGAAAGAGAGAAGGTACAAGGGAACTCACGCTCCCCTTGGATCTTTAGTTCGTATTTTTTACTCTTTCCATTTTCTTTTCTCTTTGCTTTTATCTTGATCCCAAATGATGAGATGAGTCTTATATTCTTCTTAATTTCCCTTAGGCAATTATACAAAAAGGTTATGTTCATTGCTGGGGTAGACCTAAACTAAATGATATTCTATTTATTACAAGGACAGATATATAACAATACTTTCTCTCTATATATTTTACATCTATGATAGGGTAACAGAAAGTAAAAATTAAATACAGTTTTTTCAATTTTACATGAATATACTTAAATTAAATGAATTTATTTTCGTCTCTGTTTTTTATTAAAAAGAGCATTAAATTAATTATACGTTTCAATTGTCCACCCAAATTGATTTTAATTTGATTTATAGAAATTTGTAAAATATTTAAATTTAATTTACAATCTGTTAATAAATATATGTAAATATAATAATTCAAATTTAAAATCAAAATTCAAAAATTAATTAATTATTGGGATGAGAAAAATATTTTGATTAGATACTGAAAGTGTAGTAGGCCATATTTAAATTTATATAAAACATTTGTTGAATCTTTGATTTTCATCAACTTTATAGATCAAAAAAATCTTCATTAAAAAAAAAAAAATCTGAGGCCAGTCAATCTAATTATTTTTTATATAGGTATGGAATTGGTGATAAAAAAATATTTAAAAAACCATCAGGAAATTTAAAAAATATTGTAAAGTATTAGAGTTGAAGAAATCATTGTTTGTTTGCTGGAGGTCAGGCATCCCAAATGACCAAGTTCGATTAATTATTATTATTAATTTTATTAATTATTCTCCACACATATAGTCACCGTTGTATATTTCTATTGTAGGAAGATATAACCACTCCAGTATTCCCAGTGGCGTAGCGACCTTAACTTTTGCTCGGGGCACAATACCTTTTTAGCGCCTCTCCATTCAAAAACCATATAATATTATATATAAAATATATGTTTTGCTGACCATTTGGCGCCCCTTAGTGAGTAGCACCCTGGGCATGATGCACCCTTGCCCCTCTCTCGCTACGCCACTGAGTATTCCACATGATTTTTTTTTTTGAAACCCTCTAACTAAAAATCAACTTTCTATTCAATAAATTAAAAGGAACGATTATTTAAAAAAAAAAGTCTGACATTTTTTATAGTAATAGTCTAATTGGCATTTAATTTAAAAATATTCACATTTTACACGTTTGAAGTTTGAAAAGAACAAATTATCTGAACGCGAATAGAAAGCTAAATTTATTTAGTTGGAATATATACATATATATATATATATATATATATATATATATATAGGATAATAATCATTAGCTGAACTAAATTAAAGTTATTATAAGATCAATAAGAAAAAAAATCCTTCATATAGGCTACTCAATTATTGAAGGAAAAATTGTAGTCTATGAATTTTTATTGGAATACAGAATTATAATTTTTTTAAATACTCAATATTGCTGCTTTTTAAATTGTAGAGAGAAGCGTGACTTTTTTCTTTTACAAAAAAGACAGGAACCCTGGAATGGGACTAACTTTGGTGTCATTATTACGTACTATTTTTAAAGTTAACTTTCATGTAATGAGATATAGATTGTAAAATATTCTTTTGTACGAAAATCATAAAAAAACTTAAATAAGTTTAATTAAATAAAAAAATCGAGATCGATAACATCAATTGAGGCAGCTGGAAGATTTTGAAGATGAGCACCTCGAGACTATTCCCCCCCCCCTTAATATGCTTATAATTATAATACATTCTTATCCCTTATTTATTTATTTGCACCTGTTAGTTTAAAAAAATGTTATTCAACTGAATGAAATCTTTAAAGTTAGAAATATCTAAAGATATTTAAAAACATGCTGTTATGGTTCAAAAGTTGTCGGTTTAGGTATTTAAAATTTTTTTTAATTAAAGCATCAAAAAAAAAAATTACCCTAATCTCTTTGAAAAAAATATTCTTTCTTAAATTGACAAGATAAGAAATAGATTATATTATATACGTAGGCCTAATGTTTTTTATTTTCCTACCCGTATGATTTTTTTTTATTAAAATTAACTTTTTTTTAATTATTCATATCAAAATATTTCCATCTTAATAGAAATGTTTACTAAAATAAGAACATTTCATACGTTTATTTGTTCTCAAATAAAAAGAGATCAAAGTGAACTGAAGAACAATAGCAATTTGTTTATAGTAAAAATATAATTTTTTTTTTCTCAAAATTATAATGATTTCTTATTCAAGAGGGAGAGAGAGTCTTTTAAATTAATTTAAATATCTATCCAATGAATTAATCATGATAAGAGAGAAAGAGAGAATTTACAGGGACAATGAGAAATAATAGCGAAGGAATGACAGAGAGAGAAAATGGAAGACAGATAAGATAAATAAAATAACAAATGAAAGGAGACAGACAGACAGATGACTTGTTGGTAATCCTGGACAGTCTGGTACAGTGAGATAGCCGGTCAAGGAAACTGAGAGAGAGATCTCTGTTTACGTTACATTTGCATTTGCATCGTCTTTGTAACGGGGGCCACCTTTAAGTGGCGGTTGGCGGAGGGGCAAGGCCCCAGCATAAACATCCACTTGCTATTTCTAAGGGCAGTTTTATTATCACGACCGCGCAAACGAGCGAATTAACTGGGTTATAATTGAAACCAAACACAAATTCTCCCTACATGAACAAAATACCGGCCTGTTAGAACGTAAAAGGGCTTGTTAATTATAAATATATGCAGTTATATAATTAATAGTTTATTAATTAGTTCAGTACCTTGCTTTTACTTTTTCTTACTCATATATATGTTAATATATAGAGGGAATTGATTGGAGAAAGGGCAGGTTCAGCCAAATAAAAAGCCTTTATATGCTTCTCGACTCCGGAGACGTTTCGAGACAAATTTAATATCTCATCATCAGTCCGAATCGAAATGTTGCATAAGGGTGGTCATTAATGATACAGTACATGTACATATAAATATATTATAATGAAAACGTCTCAAAGTGCACATGACATAAAAAATTTCTCAATATCAATATATCATATTGAGAGGCTTTTTATTTGGCTGAACCTGCCCTTTCTCCAATCAACTTTATTCACAGCCACCATACTTCTATTCGTTATAGAGGGAATATTGAGATCGTATTGAAAGTAAACACATAAACAATACTGATGTAAAGAATAACGATATTTTAATTTTGTCTTTTAATGACTATTGGTACAAAGTGTATCGTTGTTATCGGTTGTTTATCCGTGTTATTGACGAGATAGCTACTCGTAGCTCGTTTCGTACAACTAAACCAACTCGATATTTCGATTTCATTATAGCTAATGCAGAAAATCTGCACTTACACTTATTAATACTGTCAAGAAATAATAAATAACTTTTTCTGATAATTAAATTAAATTAAAGTACTCAATGAAAATATTTTTTTTACCACTATTTATTCTTATTTCTTATTTTATTTATAAAACTCAAGCAATCATTTGAAAAAATGCTGGCTGTGGCAAATGTTCGCTCCTGCCCTTAGACTAGTCGGCGCCTCCGAGTTTGGAAAACGCTGGGCTATAGGTAAGAGAAAGTAAAAATGTTTTCATAAACCAATTAATTAACGATGAAATGTAAAATATTGTTTGTTTTTTCTCCTGAAACTGCCTTCCTAATGCCCGGGAGTTTTAAATGACAATTTCACCTTACTTTCGTACAGTGGTAGACAACCAAAATAAACCTTTTTTTTTTATTAATGATTTTTTTAATTAATTACTTCTGAGCTTCTCAAGGGTATTTATTAAATCTATATTTTTAATTAAGTTTAAGTAAATAGTAGTGAAATTTAGGAAAGTTGTAAATTAAAAAATAATCTTTCTTGATCCATTTAAAAAATTTAAGCGAGAGACCTAGGGAATTTAGAATTCACGCCGAAGAAGACAGAGAATAATAGTCCATCGCTTGGTGAGTCTGTATTGACAAATTCGAGGATGAGGACTTGAGAATAAACCCCTCTCTAACGACTCCGTAGTCCAAAGCCTGTTTGCAAGAGATTTCTAGATCATATGCTGCCTCCCCCGAAGTCACCGACAGCCCATCCAGTACCATTGTGTAGGAGTAATTTGCCTGTCTGGCGCCTTGGCGATGTGATAGGACTGTGCTTATGTTAAGTTGTTAAGTAAGTATTATAATTATTCCGAGATCCGAAACTTAAGTTATTAAATCTCTCTAAAAATGTATCACTGTACCCTACATGTATTCCAGCTTTAGAGAACCTTTAGAGCAATTAATTATTCGAAAAATCCTTTATTGAATGAGTCATTTATGTTGCCTATCTTCTAGCAAATAAAAGTCAAAAAATATATATACTCCATGGAAAGTTAATAGACGGTGAGTAATTATAAAATATAATAAGGCCTACATTATTCAGAAAGGGAAAAATACTTGGATAAACTTGTGAATTTTAAGTATTAAAAATTTGTCTGCTTGAGTCAATTTTACTTGAGAATTATAATATATTTTGAAGGAAATGCACCGTAGTGTATCATTGGCTTCCGGCAAGATTCGGGTCTACTCATCCGAAGATCTGCTATCTGAAGATTTCATTGGTCTTATTATTAACTCATTTTTTGTTCTATCATAAAAACTTTTATTTCTTTATATATATTTTATATATATATATATATATATATATATATTTCTCCACCAAAAGTCCACTACATTAATTTCATCTTATTGTTTTTGCTATGGCCATTTTATCTTTTTTTTTCTTTTCATAACTTTTGTCTGTTTGTTTATTTCTTTTATTTTTTTCATTTCCTTAATTCTTATTCTCTCGCCCTAAAGTCTTTGCTTGGTCATAATTCATCAATGTCTTCTCCGGGTCTTAGATTAAATGTTTGTGTGTATTTTATTTTCTTTTTTTTTTTCTTTTTCAACACTTTACAATTCACGCTTAAATCCCCTTGTACATACACACAGACACATTTAAACACTCACGCATACAAACAAAATCTTTCTTTATATCATTTCTCATTCTCAATTATACAATTTTATCAATTAATAAAAACTTTTTTTCTGACAGATATTTTTACAAATTTATTTTTGATGATGAGAAGATTTAATCTATTTCGGCATGACAGGCCATTTAAGCTGCACCCCTATTTATTTCAATTGTTTGGTAGCTTCTCCCTGACCTCTAATGCTTAAACTTATACTATACAATATTTTTTTAACAAAATTTAAAATTTTAACACTATTTTCTATCCAAAAATTTCTCTATATTTATAATTTTTTTTTTGAATTTCGAGCGGAGGGTGGGGGTGGGGGGGTTGGACCATCATATTTCCCTCTAGCATAATAATGCCTTTACATGATATACATAATTTCAATTATTATCAAATATTCTACTCGGCTTTCATACTAAATATATACAGTAGAGTCATGCAGTCAATAGAAAATTAGATAAAAAGTTTAAGATTCAAGAAGCAGCTCTTTGCTTCCATTAGAAGAAAATATTGAAATGGCGCATTAGCCACTGACTATTGTCATATTTCCAAAAAAGAAGTTTTAATTTAGAAAAATCAAAGTTCAACTTTTTCTCTAGTACACTTACTCCTACACTTTCAGATTTTTCATTAGTGATATTGTTCTTAAAATAGAGATTAATGATTTTTAATTGAAATGAGCTAGCTCACTTCTAAATAGATATTTCCCTCTAAATATTTATTAGATCAATGCAATTTCATTAAATTTTTTTATCACTCGTTCATTCCTCCATCTTTTAGCTATTTCTTTTTCTTTCTCTCTATTTAAACTATCTCGCTCGGGCAAATTAAATTTCAGGATTGGATTCCTTCACGTTGATGGAATAGTAGAATTGGAGTAGAGAGGAATTCAATTCTAATTTCTTGTACGGATTACTACCCAAGACTTTTGATATCATAATGCAATTATTTGTTGGAATAACGCCGGTTAATGCGTGAAATTAGAATCCATTGGTGTGTGATAAGACCAACACCGGTGAATAAGGATAACTTAAACGGGGAATGGTTATGGAAAGAGAGGGGGGGGGGGGTGAGACCACACCAAAAGATCCTCATCCCTTATTCCCTTAAAGTTACGTCAAGAGGGGGGAAACGGAAGCAGACCCGGCACAAAGTTGCCCTATTATTCCACTGCCATTGACACAATAACGTAATTACGAAACAACTGTCGCTGTTAGATCAATCCCACCCTCACTCACTTTCACTATATATATATATATATATATATATATATCTTTATTGATGCTTCAATGAAATTTTCGCTTTGTATCATTCAAAGCGGCGCCATTCGGAGTTACAGAGAAATCCAGGGGCGCCAAATGACAAATAACACGCGCTTCATTTCAATCAGTTAGTTTAGAAATGTCATTAAATGAATTCATAAATTTTTTTTTTTATAAAAAGTATAATAATAAATGGAAGACATTTTTTTTTTATAATTATTCACGCGAGAACTCGGCTTAATTGAATTAATAAGTAAGCATGTCTAAAAATTCGGATGAATAATTATGGAATAAACAAACTCAATTGTCTTTTGCAGACTTTGTTTTTGACTTTGTTTAAAACATCGTTTTTTTTTTTCTATAGTTAGTAGAAGTTTTCAAATTTTGTCCTATCTATATATTGTTTTAATATTTCACTCGAAAGATACACAGAAATGTGGCGAATTAAAGTAAATATACCTTTTTAATTTTCTATTTATTTATTTATTTTAGGATAATTACAATAAAATAAAAAATTTGTTCATTTCTTGTGTTTGTTCCGGTAAAAATAATAAACAAAAAGGGGGGCTGGCTAGTGTAGCGGGCTAGGGTGTCGGCTTTTACAAAGTACATCCGTGTTCAAATCCTGGGCGTGCGAGATTTTTTCATTAAATAAAAATATTTATTTAATGTAAACAAATCCTCAAGCAGGCACTGGATTGGAATATTGGATCTCATTACAATAGCCCCAGACAACTAACTCTACGAGGAGAGGGAGTTGCTGAGACATCCCGTCCTGTGGAAGAGATGTAAAGAAGATTCCCTCTCAGTGATGTATTCTTCGAAAGGAGTAGGATTGAGGGAGTCCCTCCTCAAACTAGGACATCCTCCCTAGCGATTGGATAAAAGGAAGCGGGTGGAACCAGAAATAAGGAATAGTTCACTAGCTAGAAATGAACGCAGGAGGAGTTAGAGATAGGAAATAATGCAACTTCACGGAATGCCGGTAGATGGCTACGGCCAGAAGCCGGTTGGGTTTGAAGTGTGTGTCTTCGTGTGCGAAAGCACCTCGTATATATAAACGGAGATCCCGATAGAAATTTCAAATAAATAAAAAATAAAAATAAACGAAAAATCAAGGTCTTTAAAATACACAGGTTGGCCAGAAACAAGTAAATAAACAATTTTCCGGTCACAGTTTTTGATTGGTCCACGTCATGAAGCTCCTCCTTGCTTGTATTTTTCTATGTGGCAGCGATGTTGACTGCCTATAACCTAGTTCACATTCATTTTGTTTTGTTTGCAAATTTGATAGTTCCTGACTAAACTAATTTAGACCCTGGTATTTATTCTGCTTTATTAATAATATACCGTATATAAATATTTATAAATGGTTTGATCCGAAAGATCTTTTACAAAAAGAGGAGCTCCATGATATCACTCTCTTGGAATGGAAAAAATGTAAACAAACCAGTTTGATTTTTGGTTCACTTCTAGTTTGGAGGTTCTGATTTATTCTTTTATTTAATCAATAAGACTTTTCTAGTATCTTAGGGCTCACTAAATATTTCATATCATCGTATAGCCTAGAAAAAGGAAAGTACGTAAAAAAACTTTATAAAAAAATTTAAATGAACATTTTTTGATGAATTTTTTAATCATCAATATATTTTACTAAAAGAGAATAAAAAAGATATTAGCCAACTTAACCTAAAAATATTGTTTAATATCAATATAATGAGAATGATATAGTTCATTTATTTATTCATTTTGTTTTATATATGTCTACTATTATCAAAGGGATGATTTTTCAGTGAATAGAAATGACCAGAACAATATTTGTATTTGATCCAAGAGTGAATCAAACGGCTCTGGTTTTGATTTCCCATTCACTGTCTCTATTGCATGTGCATTTGAGCTTAAGTGGATTGCCACGTGGGGATCAATAGAAATAGACATTCATGTTTGGACAGTGTGGGTGGGAGAGGAAATGATCCCAACACGTCCTCCATCCCCAGCACATCAATGCACACATTCGTTCGTATACATTTTAATAAGCGGCTTGTCATTTTGAGCTCATATTATCTCTATTGAATATCGCAATGAATCGAATGTAATGTATAGCTACTTATTGGCTATTTAAAACAAATCATAAAGAAAATCTACTATGGGAGAAGAGATATTTAAAGTAGAGAAAGATAAAGAGATAGCATAAGAAAATTATAAAGAGAAAGTGAATTATGAAAATTGCATCTTTCATAGAATTAATGGACCAAATGATCATTGACATTATCTCAGAATATAGATATTATTTAATAAGATAAATCCTTGGTTCTTAAGTTGGAGAAATAAGTTTATTGTTTCTTTGTTAAATAATAAAGGGTCGGACTAAGCCGAGCGCACAACTTTGCCCACCCAATATTCAAAGAAATAACCAAACGAAAGCTTTCGGGCTTGGCGTAGTTGGTAGCGTATCTACCTTCTATACCGAACGTCGCGGGTTCGAACCCCAGCAGTCCGATGATTTAAAAAAAAAAACAAATTTAAAAATGCACTGTTGACTGTGTGAATGTGTGTGCGAGTGTGAGTGAGAATGAGAAAAAAAAAGTGTGAATGTTTTTAAAAAATAAAAAAAAAATAAAAATAAAAATTTATGACAAATTAGGATACAAATATTAATTAGTCTATATATCATTTTACTCGGGAGAAAGTCTAGTTTATGAATATATAAAAAATACTATAGGTTATGTAAGAAAAAATTATTGGCTCCCTAATAGTCCGATGTTTACCAAAAGCTTTTAAATTCTTGACCTTTACCTCTAGTTTATGTGTGAAAAATTTCAAAACAATTGAATAAATAGTTTTTGAGTTTTCGTTGACGAAGAAAATTACCACAGACATACACACAGACACACACACACAGAGAGATATCATTCCAAAAACTACTTAAATGGATTCAGGGGACCTCAAAACGCATTTTGGCAGCTTCAGTCCAATTTCGATTTTTTTTTTTACGATTACATTAACTTTACCTATCCAACCTACGGTTGATGGAATGAATTAATGATTTATTTATTTTTTAGTAAATCTAGTAACAACTAATCAGTAGGCCTAAACTTTATTTCATATGATTATAAATATTAAGTGCCTGTTTTTACTTTCTCGTTTAGTATGTAAAGATAAAGTAGTCAACAAATTTGATAAATCCGTCACCTCTCTTCAATAATAGTTTAGTATAATATAATGATTTATTATTGTTCATAGATCATCAGCCCTTGTAATCTTTTAATCTTAAAGAATTGAAGGTTTTCTTTTTTGGTCAAGAGTGGATTCCATTTATATGTCAGATTTATCTCCTTAGAAACACACACTCCAAGTTAAATCCTCTAAGGGAGGAATTTCTTTTTGGTATCGGTTATGGCAACAAAAAGCCAATAAGTCACTTCCATCCCCATTAGTGAAGATTTGCCCTTTTAAAGAACGTGAAGTTTTTGATATTTATGTCAGGGATCAAACCGATAAGCAAAATTATTTGAAAGTACTTTAAATCAAATAAATTTAAATAATAAATATATAGCATTTGTTATATGATGTAGGCCCCTATAATTTAAAATATCCAGCCATGTCTCTGGGCAAAATGAATTTAATTTTCAAGTGAATGAATTATTTCTTTTTTTTCTAATTTTTTGTTTTTTTAATATAATTATTGAAAATTTAATTATTTGATTCATTCAAATAAATAGCCTAGAGTACCCTGATTCAATGATGATAATCACAAAAATGTGTTAGACTTTCTTTGTTGTTTTTCTTACTTCAGGGAAGTTTGGATCGTTACTGTTGATTTTCATCATATACAAAGTTTTTATAAAGTAAAGCATTTTTCTATTTTTACGGCTGGACCCAATTCAATAAAAAAAAAATACTATATATATATTTAATAATTTTCCAGTTTCCGAGTTTGCTGTATGGTGGGCCTAATTTCCAAGTCTCTAAACGTCTGCTGTGTTAGCGACGCATGTCCGGCGAAATCAATTTCATTCTGTGGACATGTTTGTGTCTCTTTTCATGGGCGTATCTGTGTAGTGCGCTTTTCGTCATGTACCGTCAACTCTTGCGGAAAATTTCTGTTACGCGTTGAACAATTGAAAATTGGTCAGAGAAAAAAAAATGTCGGAAAAAAGTCACGTCAGAGATGAATCATATTATTAATCTATATATCTACTTATTAAATTAAGCAAGACGTTACAAGTTCTACTAATTTAGGTAAAAAAAAAAAACAAATTCCAAAAACAAAACAATTTTCCTAGACGATTAAGAGGTAAATTGCCATTGGTTGTTTTATTGACTCGAAAATTGACAGAGGTTATTTACACAGGCAATAGTTCGAAATCAATATGATAAGCGAAAAAAATTGCCCTATATGAGAGGGCACCGTAATATACGTATTTTCACTAAAGTAGAATCATAAAATTAAAAGGCCTATTAAGTAAAAGAATAAAAGGATATTAACTCAGGAAAAGAGTTGACAAGACTAATTAATGAAGGGATTTTTTGGAAATTTCAAACAAAAAAATTTAGATTTTGTTTGAATGGAATGAGATGAGCTAATTAAAGCAAATGACAAGAATTTCTTCTCCATAATTGTACAAGCAGTGCAGCCTTTTCTTGGTTATTTAACAAGTGTGTGAGTGATTTTTATTAGCGAAGACAAACGTCCCATGGCCCCTGGGAATCGAATCCAGGATCTCCAGCCTTTCCGGGGCATCAGTGTGCTGTCCATTGCACCAGGACACCGGACTCTCGACCCGGTGCAATGGACAGCTGGACAATTGGCCAGACCAAACGTCCCAGAGCACTGATGCCCCGGAAAGGCTGGAGATCCTGGATTCGATTCCCAGGGACCATGGGGCGTTTAGCCTCGCCATTAAAAAACATTCAGTTAAAGTTCAATTCTAGGTGATTTGAATACTAATATCTTATTCAAATCTATAGATCTCGAAAAATATTTAATCTACTAGGTTAGTTCAAATCCTTGGGACTTCTCTACACAATTTTTCTAACTAAAACAAATTTTCCCAAATTTTTAATAAATGTCCATTAAAATAACATGAATCCTTTTGTTTCTCAACTGATAAACTACCTGAGATTCCCTCTAACTTGTACCTACAACCTAAATTTGAGATGGAAAGGTTTCGAGAATATAATTAAAAGATTGACATAAAAACCCCTAATTCATACTCGTCATAATAGACATGATTACTTAATATAGTAATGGTGGAAAAAATATCTTATATTATAAAGAAAAAATTGTTTCAAATATTTTTTATTATTATTTTTATAGATTACGTTTAAGTTTTTATTTGTTCGTTTGAATAACATGCAAGTAACAAACTAAATAAAGTAAACGAGATGCATGCTATTGATATAGTATGGAAATCTAAAACTGAAATCCTTAACACAAATAGACTTAACTAAAAGATCAAAATTGAAATAATATAAATTACCTGACTTGAAATTTATAGTTACGTTTATTTCTTATCGGATAGTAATTTTTTTGTTCGAGTTAAATGAATACTAAATGGTAAAACAAATAAAAAAAACTATTAATAGCGAGAGATAAAGTATAAATAAAATAAATCAAATTTGGTGTTAATAGCACCAAGTCCGTACTTGTCAGTACATTTTGCATTCTCTTACCTATATATATATGTTAGCAAAGATAAGTTTTCTCGGGTTAAGTCGCGTGGGGTGCTGAGATTTACTCGACGTTTCGGCTCTCTTTTTGGAGCCATTTTCAAGAGAGAAGGAAGTTAGGAGGTAATGGTGGAGGGGGGTTGTTTACGGGGTCGCAGTCTTCCTGGTCCGAGAAAACTTATCTTTGCATACATCCGGTCGCGGAAACTTTCCAGAACATATATATGTTAATATATATAGAAAGTAGTGAGTTCACTTCAAAAATTTTATTTTGAGATTTTGAAATAAATACATGTCTTGAGATCCTTTGAGTTAAAAAAAAAGTGGGTCCCGAAAAATGGTCTGTCTGTGTTCAATTTAAAGCATGAAGGAATTGAGCTAGGTGGTTTGATATACACACTTTTTTCTCATTCACACTCACATTCACACAGTCTTTTGAGCTAGGTGGTTGAAATTTTATATTTAAGTTAGGTACCCCCTGGGACATAATACGAAGCTTTTGAACAAAATCGGTCAAAAAGTACTAGTACTTTACTGATGTACTTTTTTAGTTTTTTTAGATTTTCTATAAAAATTCGCTCTAACGATTTTGATTAAAATTTAAAAATCAATTATTTTTTAGATGATCTTTAAATTGTAGATGCTCCCAAAGGTAGGTTAGAAATAGCAAAGAAATGGTTGTCATGGTAACAAAATATAAATATTTTCCTTTGTTTATAAATGAAAAAAAATATATAGCCCAAGGGGCTTGGAGTAGTTGGTAGCGTGCCTACCTTCTATACCGAACGTCTCGGGTTCGGACCCCAGGCAGTCCGATAATTTTATTTAAGGCATTTGGATACCAAATGACTTAAATAAAAATGCCTGGACCCCCCAATTGATATATTAAACATTACTGATTATCGTGAAAAGTCTTAAATGGCCTCAGTTGCCGAAAAGACTGTGTGAATGTGTGTGTGAAAGTGAGTGTGAATGAAAAAAAAGTGTGAATGTTTAAAAAAAAAAAAAAAAAAATGAAAAATACTTTTTTCCCATTCACACACACACATAAACACAGTCTTTTCGGCAACTTAGGCCATTTAAGACTTTTTACGATACCCATTATTTGTAAATATCTTTTGGGGGTCCAGGCATTCTTATTTGGTATCCAAATGGCTTAAATAAAATCATCGGACTGCCTGGGACCCAAACCCTCGACCCTTTGTATACAAGGCAGGCTCGCATCAATTACACCAAGCCCAAGAGCTTCCTTTGTTTATAAATTTTATATACCGTCGGAAACTAAAAATACATCGACACAAAAAAATCTGGCGTGACAAGCACAGAACACTACTTTCAATTATCTAAAATAAGAGAAAGAAAGTTGTGAAGCTGTGCGACCATCACACCAGATTTTTTAAATAAATGCGCTTGGATAGAACATTATAATTTTCTATTTACCCACTCAATATTTTCATTCAAATTTTACTTTATAAATAAATTAGCAATGGGGATGTTATAATATATAATTCTCCCTCCCTCACAATAATTTAATGCATTTTTGTTATTGTTATTTTTGTTGAAAAGTGACATGATTGTCGCTGCACTTTAGAATTGTTGGGAATACCCATCACATTGCAATTAACAAAACTGCTATCAAAATATTCCATCTGTTCAAACACTCAAATACATTCACCCTCTCTCTCTCTCTATTACCATCTGTAGTCTCCCAGCCATCCGTGGAAATAGTTTCGTCTTGCCTTGCTCTCTTTCAATTCCTCAATATATATCGATTTCAACTTTGAAAGTTAAAATGCGATTTATGTTCAATTTTTCACACACCGAAAATCTATTAAAGTGGAAAAAAACTCATCACTTTGAAGTCGAGTGCCAGAACGGATGTTCAAGATGGCACCATTCAGTTTCCATCCCCCTACCGAAGGGCAAAACACCTTTTAACCCCAATTCAAAACAAAAACGAGAAGAAGAAAAGAATGGATAGTCGGAAGCTACTCTACTCTTTCTTCCTTTTTCTCTACTCTCTTTTTTTTTTTTTTTTTTTTTTTTGGAGACAAAAAGAAGTAAGAGAATTGCGAAAATGCTCCAGGCTGACTTTTTTTTGAGAGATTCTCCTTGAAATTTTTTTTTTCTTAAAAATCCCTTAAAACAAGTCTAATTTATAAATTATTAGGAAATTGAATTAACTGATTGAACCATTAATTTTTTTTACAGTAGTTTTTTTTTTTTTAAGACCGATAGCCTAACAACTCTACTGTATTATAGAGTACTAACAATTTTAATTTTTAATTTCTTTTTTTATTAAAGACAAAATAAATATCACTTACAGAAGACATATGGTAGATTTTTATGTCAAAATATATTCAGTTCCCACCGATATATCATATTAAAATTTAAGATGTAAAACAGGAAAATATTTATATTTATTAATACCATGACAAACATTTCTTCTAGCAACTTCTTTCTTATGAAATACAAGAGATAAGATCTTCTAGCAAGCAAAAGAGAAAAAACTTTCAATTGTACAAACTGTACAATTTAAACTTAAATTTTGCCATGTAGTCTAGACCTATATAAAAAGTATCAAAAGATCAATATTTTTAAAATTTTCAAGAAATTAAAAAAAGCAATATTAAACTAGAAATCTTGATTAGAATTTATATTTGAAATTATTTTTAATCACCTTTATAGCTGATTCAATTAATAAATTAATCTTCCTATATTTTAAAACTCGGATTTATGTAAAATCTCTAGAATAAATTGGTTGTATTTTTTTATTTTTAATATTTTTTTCGCATTCATCAGCAGTTGCAGGACATATTTGGTCGTTTGAGTCGAAATTTCCACTCGGGTGAGCAGGGTTAATTTGTTTTGGGCTTGTCACAGACAAACAACACACTCGCTTATATATATATGTGTGTATGTATATATACATTCAGTTCAGGACATAGTTCAAATACTTGCATATTTCCACATTAATGCCAATAGATTTGTTATATTTATTATATAATCAATAAATATATTTTAAATAAGTCATAGACTTAAATTTTTCTTTCAAAATATTATTTTTGGACCGATTGGCTTGCATTTTATCTCATTGAATAATTTGCTTTTTCTAATAAATATATTCCTAAAGTTGTCTAAAATGACGAATAAAACAATTTTCTCTATGGACCCTATTTAGCTAAAGTTAATTATTTAGACAATATATTAATTATTGGCATTCTTTGCTCTTGAATACATACAGAAGTTTCAGAAGAATAACGAAGGAGTCCACACATTTAAAAAATATAGCCTATTAGAAATTATTTTGCAATATTTCTCCCCATTTAACAATGTCCCAAGTCACTATACTTTATCTACTGTATTTACAATCAAATACTAATATTTGAAAATCATAACATACCGATATAAGTGACAATTGATGCTCATCCATCAAAATCACCACATGTCAAATTTAATATAGTGTAATTATAATATCATCCCCCATCTCTTAAAGAGTTTTAAAACCAGAGAAGAATAGAAATTTAATATTATTAGGAGTCTTCTTTATTTCAAGTACTTGTACTAGTTTGCTAGTTGTTGAATATGTTTCGTTTTTCAAAAATGCGCATAGAAAAATTTGAGAAACAAACAGTATCTATGGCCATATGCGTCCTCGTAATTTTAAAGATAACTAATTTTTGTAGAGAGTTACAATATAAGTCGACAATTACAACAGTAGTTTAAGTAAGAATGTTTGGAATAAATAAACAATTGATTTCTTCTATCTTGGAGTAAGTTTGTATCACACCTTATCAAATAATTGTATTTCTTTTAAAAACTTGAATAAATTTTCAAATTCACCTTCATCCGAGAGAATAGTTTTCAACGGCTTATTATCCAGATTAAGCTATTTTCTTCTGACGTCATAAGATGAACATTCAATCCGTACATGGGGCACATTAATCTTTTTATCACAGGAAGAACAGCAAAGAGTATTCTGCTTAAAGAACAGATGAGAATGAGCAAAATAAGTGTCCACTCCTTAAGCGGCTAATTATGGTAGCCATATTCTGTTATCAATTTCAAAGTATTGATAACTTAATTTGAGGTAACAAAAATCTTAAATGCCCCATAAACAAATTCCAAGAAGAAGCCTTTAAAAAAATAAAATATGACATATGACAAACAATATTATTAATATATTTTCCAGTCTATTTGAGATTTATTAGAAAGATGCCAAGTTAGAATAGAAGGGCTCTTCATTGAGACTGTTCAAAATGAAATCCCAATATTGACTGATTTGAAAAGCGATGATGGTTTTCGCAACTTGAACCCATCTGGCAGTCTTCAACTCGAGAAAGCATTTTATTTGACAATCGAATTAGTTATCGTGTATCAATAACACCCTCTGTCACTAAGTAAATATTCATCTGCTATTCTATTGAAAGAGGAAAAAAAAGGGGTGAAAATTCATCTATTTTCATTCACAGACCACATATATGAATGATATTGATTGTAGCGGTTTGAAATAAGAAAAACATTTTAATGCATTTCAGATAAAGTACCAAACAATTTATAAATTTAAGTTTAATCATTTATTTCAGTAAATTAAAATATACAATTGTATACCCTAAATGGGTTCTAGAGCCCAAAAGAGTATTTTAAAACAATTAAATAAATAGTGATAAATTCTAGAAAAGATTTGTTTTTTATTCTTCTAAATATTTTTTGTTAAATAGGTTATATTTTTTTCTGGTGGAACAAAAGTGAATCCATGCCCCCTTCAGACAATTCTGAGCTTATTCCAATCAGGTGTTCTTTGGTTTGGATTAAAGCAAACACACTAATGGACCAAATCAGCTGGAGAACCGGGTCACTTGGCCACTAATAAAAAATATAAAGGAGAAAATAATTGGACTAAGTATGACAATTTAAAAATTATAAATGGTTGGTTATTGACCTAATTAAAAAAATAAATAAGTAAATAAAAAAAAAACTAGTAACTAAATATGAGATTTATATTGATGTCCACTGACCTCCGGAAATCGAACCTGGGATCTACAGCCTATCCGATTCCGGAGCGGACTAAATCTCACATTTAGTTAAATTAATAAATCTGGCTATTTAGTCTTTAATTTATAATATCCAATACAATACAAATAGTCAATAATAAAAAATGTTTATAATAATATCTAACAAAAACCAAGGCTCTTGTTTAAGAAGTTAAGGTATTTAAAAAAAAGATTCAAATTTTTGATATATTTTTTTTGTATACTGAAAGGGTTGAGATTTCTCTTTAAATTATTCGTCATTAATGCATCACTGTTCTTTATAAAACATGCCATTATGCTAATTTTAAAATAAACACATAAAATAGAGTCATCATTACAGGCAAAAAACTAATCGAGGAAGAGGAAAAAAAAGAGAATTTGATACTACATGTAACTAAATCAAAAAAAGTAATTTCATTTATAAAGCTATATATAAATTAAGGATAAAAATGATGTTTTTATTTTAAAAATAGTTATTTTCTCCCTTTTAAGAATTATTTGTCTCTTCGTTCAATTTTCTCTTTTAAGTAAATTCTTTTCTTGATAATGTTCCCATTAACTGAGCTATTCTGAAGAGATCTGTTTTTAAATTGAATTTATTCTTTGAAGCAAAAAAGAGTAATTTAAAAAATACTTTTTTTTTTTTAACTTTGATATATTCAATTTACCTCCTCTCCGTAAAATTTTCTTACCAGTGTTAAGTTCGAATTATTGAAAAACATCTTTTAAAATTAAATGTTTATTATTCTGTTAAAAAGGGGAGTGATTGATTTTTAAAGGAGAGGATAGAAACTAATTTTTTTTTTAATATCACAAAAGCATCATAGAGTTTTTTTTTTTTGAAATAAGAACTATTTCGGAGATGGACACTACATTTAATTGAATTAATCATTCCGGTAAATTTTTGGCAAGGAAACAGACACGAGGTTCTTTAAGCATTAAATTTCACCTATCACATCTTATTTAATAGAAGAATGAACTTCAAGAAAAAATATTTGAGTTGTATTTTTATCCTGATGTTATTATATTCAAGATATAAAATAAATATTTTATAAATGGATTTGAAATTATCTCAAAAAAAAAAAAAATAAATAAATAAATAATTTCCCAGGAGGATGGGAAGGCTATTTCATTTATTGAAAAAAATTCTCACAAGATAAACATAAGCTTACTGGATATTTATTTTTTTAATTTAATCATCAAAAACCCCTTCAGGAATAGAATATAAATCATTTCAGTAGGAGAATAAAAAAAAAAAAATACTGATATTAAACATCCACTTTTAAAAAACATCTATCATTTGAAGCGTCCCCATTCCCCTTGTATTTTTGTGGTTGAGACTTAATGAGCCAAAAGCGCTACCAGTAAGAGTCGATCTATATAAATTTAAGAGAGACGACAAAAGGGAGGTTATGTATAGGCTTCTCCCCCACCACCAGCGCCATCACTACCACCCCCGAAAGATTGTGCTATTTCAAGCGCTAACGACCCCCCGTTGAACGATTAATGAACTCCCCGGGTCGACACTTTTTCCGTCCCGGGAGGATGGAATGCTTTTTTTTTAATGCTGAGACTTGGAACATGTGCTCTTTTTCACTCTCTATCTCAAAGTGTGTGTGTGTTTTCAATAGAAATCTCACATTAGTCTTAGACCTGACGACAGATCCGACTGAAACTGTCTTAATTAGTTGCATCGTCCCCTTCTCTTTCTACATATCGGTGCATTAGTTTGACATGAAAGAAAAAAAATTTTATCCTCGAATAGAAAACTTTAGATAAGGAAAAAATTTTACATAAAATAATTAAAGTTCATAAAAATTAAAACAATTTTTCTAAACTTATCATTTAAAATCAAAACATGCAAGAAAAATTTCAGGTCAAAAAAAAATATTTGAAATAAAGAAATTAAAAAATATAATTAATTCAGTGACGCCCTCGGGCTTGGCGTAGTTGGTAGCGCGCCTGCCTTGTATACCAAGGGTCGAGGGTTCGGATCCGAGGCAGTCCGATGATTTTATTTAAGCCATTTGGATACCAAATGGCATAAATAAGAATGCCTGGACCCCAATATATATAATTTCATAATAACAGTTATCGTTTAAAGTCTCTTATTTGGCCTAAGTTGCCGAAAAGACTGTGTGAATGTTAATTAGTGTGAATGGGAAAAAAGTGTGAGTATTTTTTTAAGAAAAAGAAAAAAATCAATATAATAAGAATCCAAAATTTTTAATACAATTTTAGAAAGATAAACAAACGACTTTGATTTTAGATCCAAATTAGAGTAAAGCAGTATTTTCTAATCGTGGGTACGCGTGACTCGGGGCACTTGTTTAGAAGTTTAAAAGTAGGTGAAATAAAGAAGTAATGGTATAAGATACACAATTATGCAATAAAATGAACAAAAACTAGAAAAATAAAGAGTAAATAAAGGGAATTTTAGATGAAAAACATCTGGTGTGACTGGTCGCACAGCATAGACAGACACACAGGCAGACCATGTTGCAAAACACTTTTTTGGATTCAGGGGACCTCAAAACCTCGACATCTTGAATCCAATACTTTCTATCTCTATATATTAACATATATAGAGGTAAGAGAAAGTAAAAAAACTATAAAGTTAAGATTTAACCACTTCCTTCAACCTCTTATAGTTAATGAATTAGAAAAAATCTGGTGTAACTGGCGCACAGCACACAAATTTCTCTTACTCTTTTTGTTAAGAGAAAGTTGTGCACAGTGCTTGCCACTCCAGATCATTTCTAACTTATGATCAAAACGTGTCTTCTTCTGTCTTCGCCTGATGCGGGATTGGCGGACCTGACTTTTCCCTACAACCCTATTATGATTTTTTGCGACAAAAAGAAATAGGACAGGCCGGCCCGTCGAACGGTCTGTCGCCTGATGAAAAGAGAAAGGAAGAGACAGACATACAAAGAACTGAAGGACTGCATGTCCCAGCTCGGGCAGCTCGTGGTCGCCATCCACGTACCCATAAGATGTGGGCCCCTGAGCGAATTTTCAAAACAAGTATCTATATCTATTAAAATCTCGACATCGAATTTTTGACATGATCGCAATACTTTCAATATATTTCATATATATCTATAGAATAAGAGAAAATAAAAATATATTGATAACTTAAAATTCAAGGGATATGAATTCTGATGCTATGCAATCTAAATTTAAATCACTTGGATACTAATTTGTATAAATATTTTCCAGAAGGTAAATTTTGAAAATGATCCTCAAATGAATGTACAGCATATTTTAAACGATTAATTTGTTGAAATATTAAAGACTAATTGATAAAATTTATTTATTGTAATTTAGTTTTATTCTAGTTAATTGAAAATGTTAAATAAGCAAGTAATAAATTAATATTTAATTTAATTTATGAAAATTAATAATTAAATTTCAATTATATTTAAGTTAGAGCTAGCCAATACAAATAAATTTATAATTCAAAATACATAGATCATTTATAGGCTAATTATTTTCCTAAAAATGTGGAAATGCTGTTTATTTGGCCCAAGTCTCAACATCTTCGTTGTTAGGCAGAATTTTGTATTAAGAATCGTATTAGGATTGCGAGTGGTTATCTTTGATAGATGTTTAATCTAAAAAAAAAAAACAACAACTTAGGACATGTTTGTCAACTACATGTGTCGTTAGCACCCTACATGTGTGAAACCTGGAAACTTAGCGCACCTGGTATATTAATTATTATTGTGATATTTTATCCTTGATGGTATTATTAATAGTTAGGATCTCTGAATTTCTCCGCCAGATGGGAGGACTAATCAATAGCGCCTAAGTTGGGAGATTAAATAAATGCAGAGTTGTTATGACGGTTGCTTAAGGTTAGGCGCTTTGGAACATAAATGTGTCGATTGTGGCTCTGATTAACGAAAAAGATTATTATTACTTTCTCTTTTTTTTGATAGTTTTTCATATTTCTTAGTATTTATTTACATTTTTCTTTCTTGGACATTTTTAAATCATATACTTCAATAGGACTTTTTTTGTGATTAAATTCTCTGGGATCCAGTCGCAGCATTCAAAACATTTTCATATTTATTTCAAATATTAACGTTGTTTGAGTGTTAAAAAAAGAAATAAAAAATTTCTATAAACTATAATTTTAATATTTACAAGTATTAATAAAAAAATTTACAAATTTGTTATGAAGTTAAACCCTTTTATAAGATAACTAGCCGCGTCGCCCCCCTGGACCCCTCTCCAGCTGGCTCGGGCCCGCCTGCGGCGGACCCTCGCCCTTTCTTCTTAATTATGAAAAAAAATTATCATTACTATTCCAATCCAATGCCTGCTTGAGAATTTGTTTACATTCATGGAATACACAAATGAAAAGAATACATAAATATTTCTCTATACATTTCCTATGGGAGAAATCGTAAATTTAAAAATTAATAACTCAAAAAGTTATGGGAATTTCGGGATGAAAATAATTTTCCTGTAATCCCGAGAAGGTCCTCTTTATGCATAAAAAATTTCATTTCAAAATTCCAACGGGAAGTTGCCTAAATAGAGCGTGACAGACAGACGGACAGACAGACAGACGGACATTAGTGAATTATATATATAGATAATGAAGGGAAGGAGATATCAACCAAATTGGGATGCACCAGGCTCAATAAAACTCCCAGAATATGACGTTTTGGCCTAAATTTGTTGATTCAATCACATGAGTGTTTTGCAAAATGTAAAATTACCAATAAATTTAGGCCGAAACGTCTTATTCTGGGAGGTGCATTCCAATTTGGCTAATATCTCCACCCCTTCATTATGATCTCATCACAGCCACAACTACAAGCAACCTTTTCTAAAATGACGGAGATGAGAAAAAATTCGGATAACTTTAATTAATGGTTTGATTATATTAAAACTTGAAAAATAATAGTTAAACTATTTTTCTAGTAGAGTATAAAATTTCTTAAACTTCAAAAGTCACGTCTAATTTTTCTTTCCGAACAAAGATAACAAGTTTGATGATATTATATAGAAATATATAAACTAATAATAAAAGTTAGAAAACTTTTATATAGCTCGAAAAATTTTAATATCTTTTTTTATCTCTATTTAATCTGATCCAGGATTTGTTTATACCTGTTATGTGATCAACTTTTAGAGGAATTAATTAAATAATACTCTTCGTGTTCTCGGCCTACTATCGGAATCACTAAGTTTTGATCAAAGACAATAAAATCTATAATTCGGCTCCAATTCTTAAGCCATTATTTCTATACTAGCCGCGTCGCCCCCCTGACCCCCTCCAGCTGACTCGGGCCCGCCTTTTCTTCTTAATTATGAAAAAAAATTAGTATTACTACTATTCCAAACCAGTGTCTGTTTGAGGATTTGTTTACATTAATGGAATACACAAATGAAAAGAATACTTAAATATTTCTCTATACATTTCCTATGGGAGAAATCGTAACTTTAAAAATTAATAACTCAAAAGTTATGGGAATTTCGGGATGAAAATAATTTTCCTGTAATCCCGAGAAGCTCCTCTTTATGCATAAAAAATTTCATTTCAAAATTCCAACGAGAAGTTGCCTAAATAGAGCGTGACAGACAGACAGACAGACAGACGGACATTAGTGAATTATATATATAGATAATTTATTAATCTAAATAAATAAAGCCACAATTTCTCTAAAATTTTCATTAGTTTTTTTTTTCATTCACACTCACACACACAATCTTTTCGGCAACTCAGGCCATATAAGACTTTTACGATATTGATTATATAAAATCATCGAAGTGCGACGTCTAAACGTACTTTAAAAAAACTAGACTATTATAAGGAATTTTCCAATGCGGTTTTTTTTAATGAATTAAATTCATACCAACATATTATTGGGACATCGAGCTATAAGTTTTTTAATGACTTATTAAAAAATTATTGTATTTAATTTTTTTGTTATCAAGCAAATACAAAAAAACAATCAGTCCCAATAATCTTTAATTTTTTTTAATTTAAAAATGAATTTATTGTTATTATTAATCACATATTTATTAAGAAATTTTTAAAATAAGCTTAGATGATTTATTTAAAAACCAACTGTCAAATAGTTCAGCATTCTTGCAATAGATGGCAGGCTAGTCTAACAGTCGATATAGTATTAGCCTATATCTGGCTTCTATTTATATATTTTTATGCTTTTATAAAAGATACATAATATATAATAACATTTATAAAGTATTTATTGTTAAAAGATCAATGAAAATCAACCAAATGCATGAAATATTATTAGCTACCAATCTGACATCTCTTGGCAAATTTTTGAATTACTTGTTTTTTTTTTGGCCATACTTTTTATGACACACTACGCCATCTTATCGGAAAAAACATGCGTAACCACTTCCCTCCCGAGCCCCCTTAAACAGCTTATGCAAAGTTATAATAAAAATTTCATATAACTATCGATATTAAATTTTTAATAAAGTGAATATTTGATATTACAAACTATGAGTTTAGGTGCTACTAAATATATTTATACCAGGTATATAATAAGAATTAATAAACACCTGGTACCGTTTGTGGCAAGTGAATTGATTATTTTTATTAGCAAAGTTATCTCGTTGTATGCATATGAGTCTTATGACCAATTCAGGTTACGTTTCATAAAACGTTTCTCCTCTCCCGGAGGGTGAATGAAGCAAGTACATTAAACCGAATTCAACTTGAATTGGCGGCTGTTAAAATTTAACCAACAAATTTATTTATTTAATTAATAAAACACAAGCACACAAGGTAACTGGAAAATACGCGTTTGCTAATTAAGGCTGATATTTCCTTTCCTTTATATAAATGAAAATAAAAGGTAGCTATATTTCAAACGAAGTCAATATAATAATTTAAAAATATTGTGTAACTCTTTTATTCCATTTTTAAATAGTTAAAAAACAGTGACATTAATGCAGAGATCAAATAAATTCAGATTAAAATCACCTTGTGGCAAATAGATATCAAGTGGCATACTAATTATAGGTTCAATTGAAATTAAAAAATAAAACACTTTAATATGGCAAATAATATTAGATGAGATTAATTCTTAAGTTATTTCAATCTCATAAATAATTTGTTTGCAAAAATTTTAGTTATCCACATTGAGATATCAGCGCTATCTATGTATAGGTTCATTAAAAAATCTTTAATTAAACTCACTGAATTTGAAATAAATTTTTAAGTCATTGTAATCAGGGAGTTATTTACTCATTTTATCAATAAAATAAAGTTTATATATCTTGTTATTTAAGGGGCGAGCCTCGAAAAAGCGTTATGAGCCGATTCAGAAGCTAGTTACTCTAGACGGCAAGAGATGGCGTTTGTTCTCCCCATAGGGAAACAAGAATTTTATTCCTTTTAATTTGAAAGGATCCAGCCAATTAATTAAACCCAAAAAATTAATTATTTTTTAACATAATGATTACTAATTTAATTATCTATTTATTTAAGATATAGACTGAATTTTTACTTTTTTTTTTAATATCTTTTATTGAATGTGATTAATCTAAAAAAAAATTTTTTCGAAAATCAAAAAAAGGGCTAATATAAGTTGTAGATATTTTAAATAGCTTTAATTAAAAAAAAATTGAGATCAATAGCTTCAAAATTGTGTTAGTGGAACCTCTTAAAATCAGCACCAGGAAACGCGCACCTTGACTTCATTGTATGGTGTAAGTTAAATAACTTATGAAAAATATTTATTATATCGCCACTAGGCGTGTTCGATTATGGGAAAAAATAATGGATTACCGATTATGAAAAAATAATCGATTATTGATTATGAAAAATAATCGATTATTGGGTCTGGACGAAAAACTAATCGATTATGAAAAATATAATCGATTATACCTTTTTTACTTTCTCTTACCTCTATATATATGTTAATATATATAGAGAGAGAATGTATTGGATTCATGTCAAAAATTCGATGTCGAGATTTTGATGGATCTTCACGTTTTGAGGTCCCCTGAATCCAAAAAAGTGGTTTTCGCGACATGGTCTGTCTGTCTGTCTGTGTGTCTGTCTGTCTTTGAACAAAATATCTCAAGAACGAAAAGAGCTAGGAGGTTGAAATTTTATATTTAAGTTAGGTACCCCCACGGGACGTGACACGAAGCTTTTGAACAAAATAGACCAAAGAGTACTAGTACTTTACTGATGCACTTTTTCAGTTTTTTTCGATTTTCTCTAAATCGTTGGAACGAATTTTTTTTTAAATTCAAAAATCAATTATTTTTTTAGATTCTCTTTAAAATGTATATTCTTATTTTGTGATTGAAATCTTCTGAAGACCACTTTACTCTTGTACTCCATAGAAAAGATAATAGAAATGGTTTTTTTTTATAATCGATTATTTTTTAAGAAAATAATCGGTGAATAATCGATTATTTTGCTCAGCCCTAATCGCCACATTATATGTAAATTTATTTTAATTTATTTATTAATATTTTAATAATAGAATGCTTTTATTATTCCTAAATGGTTAATAAAAGCGAATTAATTTTAAATACAAAGATGAAGTTAAATTAGTTTCAACTCGTGCGCGAATGATTGGCATTTTAAGCCAAACGGTGCCATCATTCGGAGGCTGATATTACATTAATATGAACACACCACTGAAACTCTCAAGTTTGAGCACTTATTTTGAAATAAGCAGGACATATATGCAAATTACTATCAAATGGATAATTGCATAAAATTATCGACATAACTTAATGGAGAAGGAAATGGGACAGGGTAGAGTGCTTCAAAATAGATATAGTCCTCCTGTGTCTATTTCAGAGTTTTTATTAATATAATTAAAATTCACCTGTGGAATTCATTTATAGGCCAATTTATAATATAAATAATATTAACTAGGTATACTTTTTCACTAATACTATTTTAAATTATAAAAATACTTATAATTGAAAAAATTACAAAAATTATCATAAGTTCGGTGAGTCTTATTTGGTTCATATAATCTACTGAATATTTAATTCCAGCAGTCCCAGCGGCGCAACCAGGGAGGAGGATTTGGGGGTCAAACCTGTCCCTTGGGAATTAAAAAATATTAAAAATAATTTTTACTTCCTCTATGTATATATGTAATATACCAGGTATATATAGAGAGAAAGTATTGGATTCATTTCAAAAATTCGATGTCGAGATTTTGATGGATATACACCTTCTGAGGTCCCCTGAATCCAAAAAAGGAGTTTTTGCAACATGGTCTGTCTGTAGGTGTGTCTGTCTGTCTGTGTGTGTGAGTGTGTGTGTCTATGAACAAAATATCTCAAGAGAGAGAGAGCTAGGAAGTTGAAATTTTATATTTAAGTTAGGCACCTCCCTGAGACGTGACACAAAGCTTTTGACCCAAATTGGCCAAAGAGTAGTAGTACTTTACTGATGTACTTTTTCAGTTTTTTTTTTTTTCGATTTTCTCAAAATTCGCTACAACGATTTTGATTAAAATTCAAAAATCAATTATTTTTTAGATGCTCTTTAAAATGTATATTCTCATTTTGCTCTTGAAATCTTTTGAAGCACACTATACTCTTGTACTTCATAGGAAAGATAGGAGAAATGGTTGCTATGGTAGCAAAATATAAATATTTGCCCATGTTTATAAATTTTACATCTTGAATTCTAATATATCGGCGGAAACTAAATCGGCGCTAAAAAAATCTGGTGTGACAAGCACAGAACCTTACCGAAGGTAAGAGAAAGTTGTGTGCTGTGCGAGCATCACACCATATTTTGTGTTTTTAGTAAAATTAGAATTGTGATTGTTTTTCATTTTCTCAACAAATCATGTATTCAAAACAGGTAATTTATTTAATTGGTTCTTTCGGGTTGTTCCTTTGGCCATCCTCGGAAAGAGACTAATTGCTTGAAGACGTCATGTCCAGTAATCCAGGAAGCTTTGTTTCTCTCTCTCTGATTTGAATATATAAACCAAAGGGAAAAGGGCGCACAATTAAAATAACAACCAATTAAGCGATTAATTACATGGATTATTTCCAAATTCCACAACAAATCCATTTCAAAATCATTTCATTTAAATTCATAAAAGTGAATCAATTTCTCTTTGTTTTCAAATAATGGTGTTGAGAACTCAACCAAATTCAAAAGAAAAGATTCCAAAGAACAAATGATTTTTATTTTAAAAATCTAGTGTGACTGGTCGCACAGGACACAACTTTCTTTTACCTTCTGTAATTTTTTTTGTGTCGACATACGATTTTGATTAAAATTCAAAAATCAATTAATTTTTAGATCCTCTTTATTTATATCACGACACAAAAAATCTGATGTGACAAGAACAGAGAACACAACTTTCGATTACCGAAGGTAGCCCCTACTCTCTTAAAATCAAATAGTCAAAATCTCACTATTTAAGATAGTGACTACTCATTTCACTACCAAATTAGTGAACTCTCTTACTATTTGGGCTAGTGACTATTTTTAATACATTTTACAAGAATAAATATTCTAAAATTCCTGAAAGCCCTCGGGGCTTGGTGTAGAGGTTAGCGTGCTAACCTCGTATTCCGTTGCGGGTTCGAACCCCAGGCAGTCCGATGATTTTATTTAAGCCATTTGGATACCAAATGTCTTCAATAAGAATGCTATCGTAAAAGTCTTAAATGGCCTAAGTTGCCGAAAAGACTGTGTGAATGTGTGTGAATGTGAGAGTGAATGAGAAAAAAGTGTGAGTGTTTAAAAAAAAAAAAAAAAAAAAAAATTCCTGAATCATTAAAAATGTCATTTTTATAAATTTATTTCTAAAAATTCCACCATTTGAAAGAGAATTTATTTACTATTTCAGTACTGCCAATGTCACTATTCGAATCAGTGGTTTTCTCACTAATCAAATAAGTGAATATTTTCTCACCGTTTAAATAAGTGAATCTTGTTATCTGTTCACTATTTCGATTAGTGAATGAATATCCACTATTTAGTAGTGTTATACTTTTAACTACTTTAAATAGTGAATATTAGCTACTAAATAGTGAGATTTTCACTATTTTGATTTTAGAGAGTAAGAGAAAGTTGTGTGCTGTGCGACTATCACACCAGATTTTTTAATTTTATGTTTAAAACAATTTTACGATCAAAGTGGAAAATAATTAATATCAAAATTGACTTTTAACATATTGGAATTGTATATTACATCATTAAAAACTTGCGGTACTTTTGATAAATGATTTCCCAACAAAAATGTCATCCTCTGATCAATTAATCAATAAGTTTCCACCCCTCTATTATCACCAACTCATACATTAATATATTTAAAGAATATTTTTATATAGTAGTCGCGCCGTCCCCCTGACCCCCCCCCTTCCCCACCCCGAAGCTGACTTGTTTCAAAATACCTACAGGCTGTGGAGAGCATACAGAAAAACCGACATTAACGAATTATAGTCCTATAAACAACACAGATCTGATATGATAGTTTATCAAAGGAAAACATTTAATTATTTTTATAATTTTTCATCTGAGAGGATTTAATTACTTAATTTTTTTTTTGTTTTATATAGAGAGAGAAAGTATTGGATTCATGTCAAAAATTCGATGTCGAGATTTTGATGGATTTACACGTTTTGAGACGCCTGAATCCAAAAAAAGTGGTCTGTCTGTGTGTTTGTGTTCAATTGTAAGCATGAACGAATTGAGCTATGAGATTGAAATTTTATTGATGAAGACACAGCCTGGTGGATATTATTGAGAAGGTTGAATAAATAAAATCCGGAGCTGATGATCAGGCAATTTATTTGGATTAATTCCGTCCGCTTTAAGTCGACGTTTCGGAGCCAAAACAACTCCTTCTTCAGGACCATCCGGTGACAAAAAATAAATAGCCCTCAATTTTGTCAAAAAAGCTGTGATTAATCTCGTTAGAGGACATGTGGTAAAGGCAATGGTGCCAAACGAAGAATGAAGAAATTTTATATTTAAGTTAGGAACCCCCATGAAACGTAACACGAAGCTTTTGAACAAAATCTTCCAAAGAGTACTAGTACTTTACTGTTGTACTTTTTCTATTTTCTCAAAATCGGTCTAACGATTTTGATTAAAATTCAAAAATCATTATTTTTTAGAATCTCTCTAATAGGGTGCAAAATCGCATTTCGAAATTCCGAAGGGGAGTGGGTTAAACAGTTACGATAATTGTTTTCCCCATACATTTCATATGGATGAAATGCTAACTTGAACAATTAATAACTCAATAGGAATTTCGGTACGAATATAATTTTCAAGTAACCCCCAGAAGGTCCTCTTTGAGCATATAAAATTTTGTTTCGGAATCCCAGCAGGAAGTTGGTCAAACAGAACAAACAGACGGACATTAGCGAATTATATATATAGATTTGTTAAATAAATTAAGTGGGCTTTGGATAATCAAGCGAGGAGAAAAGCACTTTTGAAAGTAATTAACCGAATCCAATCTTTTTACTCTGATAGATATTAATGTGAAATTAAAAACAGAGAGTGTTATTGCTTGTATTATACAATATAAATGTTTGTGTGTTCATATGGTTGTTTTGTTTTTGTTTTATATCGAAAATTTAATTAAAAACTTTAATATAGTTTATTTTTTAATTTAAGTGAGAGTTTATACATAGGTAACTATTTATTATTATTTAATATGTACTTAATATGTAGGCCTACATACACATGTAAATTTTTGTTGGTTTTCATAAATAAAGAATCTGGTGTGACTGGTCACACAGCACACACCTTTCTCTTACCTTCGGTAATCCAAAGTTGTGTTCTGTGCTTGCCACACCAGATTTATTTAGTTTCCACCAATATATTAGAATTCAAGATGTCAAATTTTTAAGCAATGGAAAAATATTTATATTTTGTTGCCATAGCAACCATTTCTACTATCTTTCCTATGAAGTACAAGAGTAAAGGGGCCTTCAAACAATTTCGAGAGCAAAATGATAATATACATTTTAAAAAAATAATTGAATTTTAATCAAAGTTGTTAGAGCGAATTTAGAGAAAATAAAAAAAAGGGGGGAAAGTACATTAGTAAAGTACTAGTTCTTTTTAGCTGATTTAGATTAAAAGCTTATTTTCACGCCTCAGGAGGGTACCTAATTTAAATATAAAATTTCAAACTCCTAGATCAATTCCTTCATTCTTTAAATTAAACACAGACAGACAGACCATGCCGCAAAAACCACTTTTTTGGATTCAGGGGACCTCAAAACGAGTATAACCAGTTTTGTTTCAACTACATATATCACAATTATTTAAGTCCTCTAGCGCAGATATTTAGATCTCCTTTCTTGTACTACATAGGTCAGGGGGTCGATTCCCAGAGGGTGGAGTCGGTCAATGGCCTCATATGCCAAAAAAAATACAAGGGAAAACCGAAAAAGAAAAGGTGAAGGGAGCAATTAGGGGGTAATCCCCTCCACTTTCCCGAGATTTAAGAAAAATATTTTTCTTGGAAATTAAATTTTATTTTTAATTTACAATAAAATTTTAAAAATTTGATTTGTATACCTGGTATACCGGTATATCTTTACTTTTTCTTACAAATAAATAAATTTTTGTCGTATGGGCAGGGATGAAAACCCGTGCCCCCTAGCAGAAGAGGCAAGCACTCCATCATTCTCATATGGCCCAAGGACACAAAAAGCTCCCCCCCCCTCCTTAAAAAACTTCTCTCCGCCCTTGCTGCCATCCTATTCTTATAAAATTTATTTTGTTGTTAAGCGGCATGACTATATTCTCTACAAAAAATCAGATTTCCTTTTTGATCCTGAAAGCCATACTATAAATTTTACAAAAAAATTCCTAAAAACTTGTTTTTTATTTTAGTTCCGAACTTAAAACATATAGAATATATATATTTACAAATTCCGGAATAATTCAATTATTATTTGCCTGTGGAAAGGGTTGAAATAACAGATGGCGTACGCGAGAAGGGTTAAAACAAATTCTAAATTAAAATTTATTAAAACACTTTTCCCACACCAAAGGAGGGCTGCCCTATGTTGTACAACAGTAATTATTTATTTTTTTAATATATATATATATACAGAGATCGGCGGACAAAAATTACCCTAAACAGACAAGGGTGTTCTGCTTTCTCCCCTTTTTGCAGCTCCACCACCTTCCCATCCTCGTTTAACGAGCTAATAACAGTCGGCCATGTTTGAAGCTAGTAAATGGAAAAAACTGGATTCAATTGAATTGTAATTACATTCAACATATATTGATTACAAATGATTACCAATAACAATTTATAGAAAATAAAATAAAATATAATCCCAGGCCGTAGTTGTTAATAAATCTAGGTTAATAATAAATAAATATTATTTCAACCAAAATTCAATTATTTTATAATTAAAGCTGAATTGAGAAATATGATAGAGAATATACATATATTTGTTTTTTATAGTTAATTAATTTCTAGCCCTGGACTTTAGTTCAGGGATTGAGATCTCGCTACTTGTTCTAGGGTGCAGAGGTTTGCTTCCCGTCGTCGAGTAACAAAAAATTATTTAAATGAGGCAAGGGAAAGAAGAAATTTAAAATAATTTTTTAAGAACGATGTCGCTCACTTCAGAGCTGGTAGTTGTCCGTAAGTCTGTCACCCTCTATTTGGCCACTTTTTTTTTTTAATTTTACACGTTTGGCCGGTGACCATTTGGTATTTGACCACTTCCCATTGGAATTTCGAAAGCAAATTTTTTATGCTTAAGAAGACCTAGGAATTTCAGGAAAATTATTTTTATTTTTATTTTTAATGTGACACCTGTTTCAATATTACTATTTGTAGGTTAATATGTAGTTCCCTTCAGCGCTACATCCTGCTAGAAAACACCTGAAAGGAACTACATATTAACTTACAAATAGTAAAATTATTTTTATCCCGAAATTCCTATAACATTTTACAATTTTAAGTTACGATTTCTCACTTAGGAAATGTATAGAAAAATATTTATGTATTCTTTGCATTCATCTATTCTATGAATGTAAACAAATCCTCAAGCAGGTACTGGATTGGAATAGAGCAATAATAATTTTTTCAAGCCCTCGGGTTTGGTGTAGTTGGCAGCGCGCCTGCTTGTATACCAAGGATCGAGGGTTCGGACTCTGGGTAGTTCGATGGTTTTATTTAAGACATTTGGATACCAATTTCTTAATTAAAAAAAGGCGAGAGGGTCCAGGAGGGGGGGGGGCGAGCCCCCTGTCTAGACGTGAAGCTTCTCACAATTAAGAAAAGGCGAGGGCCACGCCTGCGGCGGGCTCAAGCCAGCTGCCAGGAGTCCACGGGGCGCCGCGGTTAGTTTATATTATTAATCGGCCAAAGAATAGGCTACAGGTGTAAGTTTATTAAAGTTTGATTGAATTCATTTTGAGCTGAAGCCATTTAGGCTTATATTTGATAGCCAATATAATTAAAGTAATATAATTATAAACTCTATTTTACGAGTTTTAATATAAAATTTTCAACAAAACTTTTTTTTTTCATTTTTTATAAGATGATTGTTAATTAATATAATAGAATGTAAAATCTTTGCAAGTTGATTCGACGTCACTCCCAAGTTTCACTCAACTTATAATTTGTTCGTTCCTCTCTACTTTTGGAAATCTCTTCTTCCTCATTCTCTCACCCTATATCACCTTGAATAGAAGACAGACTCACCCTCTGGGTTTATTTTTTGGCGACATGTCGACAACACTGTTTGGTTGAGAGAGAGAGAGAGTGAGAGAATATACTTGGGGTGATAATTCAGAATGAGTCGCATTTATATTCTATATTCCAATTTTGAATTCTCTCTCGAGAACGTTTTATTAACAAAAACGCTAGGGGATGAGTTTGGGCACCCCTTTTTTTTGCTTTTCTGATATCTCAGGGAGTTTAGAATATAGCTCTGAAGATGATAGGTTAACGTCGAAATGTGCATAAGCTAAAAATAAAAAACCTTTTTGAAACCTAAACCTAATGTTATCCATTTATTTATAATTAGATGAGAATTTAATTATATTTTTTAAGTTTTATTGACAATTAAATGGATTCAATTGATCTCTTTTGTGCCAGGGACATTCCGTCTCATGAGATAAAAATTTTTTCCAATTGCACTAATTGGTTATCAATCAATTAAAAACATAGGGATGGGGTCTAAATGGCTTCCGATGCAGAAAACCTTAAAGAAGCCAGGTGAAAAATAAAAAAAAACTTTTTATATTTTGTAGACTCTCTCGGGCCTTAGTGTAGTTATCTGCGTGCTGGCTGTCTATACGAAGAGTCGCGAGTTCGGATACCAGGCAATCCGATGATATTATCTATGCCATTTGGATACTATATATAGCTATAGCCATTGGATAATAATATATAGCTATTAATAAATATGAGTATCTTAAAAGTCTTAAATGGCCTGAGTTACCGAAAAAAGTCAAATATTGCAATATTATATAGACGACGTTTCGAGCGATTGACGCACTCATCTTCAAGGCAAAAAAATTAAGTACAGATGATAATTTGATAATTTTGTTTGCCCTGAAGCGCTCGAAACCTGAACTACAAAACATAAGTTGTTTTTTTTTATTTTTCAACTGGCTGCTCTTTTTCCATAGAGGCTGCAATTCAATTTTCAATTAAACATCTCAGCCAACTAAATCAACATATATACATGTATACATCTACATAGACATGTAGGTACATCTCAACATCATCCAGAGCTCGTCATAACATCGTGTGAATCATTCTTAATCAGATGTTGTTAGGTAAAAAATATAAACCGATATAATGAATATTTTTTAATAGCTGCTTCTGTTTTTATTTTCTTAGAACTATTGTATATTAAGTATCAATTAACAATTAACTATTTTTTTTTATCTTAGGAGTCAAGTAGAAAAGATGTAATGATACACTATTCAAGATCTTATTATATTTTATATATCTTTCTGAATTCATATAAATTTATATTCTCTCTCTTCTTGCTTATCAATCTTTTCTCTTTTTGTCCTCTATATATATATATTTTTTTATTTTATTTGTTCACCCCTTCCACCCTTAGGCCATTAATTAAGTCTTATCAAAGAATAAAGAATGATCATTCATTTTGGCTGAAGGCCCTTTTCTCCCTTTTGGGTATCATTAATTTGCGTGTCTCTAAATCTGTCCGTGGGAACAATCTCTAACTCTGCGTAATATACTCTCTCATTCTCAATGTATATGTGTATGTGTGGGAGTATCTTGCTCTGCTCGTATTAAGCGAGGGTCTTTAGTCCTACTGAATGTCCCTTCAAAGCCAAGGCGCGGCGCGGTTTCGTCTCCTCTTTTCAGAACGGCTTAGCATTTTAGGTTTAAATGATACACACAATATAGAGCGAGTAGAACGGCTCTCTCAGATAACGATTAAATTTATATAAAACAAGCTTTCGGCGGGACCCG
This sequence comes from Euborellia annulipes, assembly GCA_023213315.1. NCBI lineage: Eukaryota > Metazoa > Arthropoda > Insecta > Dermaptera > Anisolabididae > Euborellia > Euborellia annulipes. Next base: position 255,468 of record JAKCPI010001600.1, on the reverse strand, counting down.
AGCCATTCTTTTATTATTATTATTTATTAATTAAGGGCATTTTAGAGTAATAAAGGAGTCAAACACAAAAAGTAAAGAAATAAATCAACTGATATCCAAGATAACAATTCAATTGTAGGATTAAAAAAAAAAATAAAAATTTTTAATAATTAAATTTTAGCCGCTTGAGGGACCTTCGATTGGGCAGTAAAGTGTATAAACCGTAGATTGTTTTTAACGAGTATACTTACTGATGATAATTTTAAGACTTCATTTTCTAGCTTTGGGATCAAAAATTATTTCCGTTCTAACTCTAAAATAAAAAAAGGAAAAAATTACAAAATTTTGATAATTAAAGTATTAAATAATTTTTTTTTAATTTGGTTTGATAGTATACTTACGAAAGGATCCAATTGGTAAAATACTTTAATTCTAAAATGAAGTTTTTTCTTTCTTGAGACGAACGCAAAAACGCAAGCTCACTACTGAAGGTTTATAAGAAGGAAAACGGTAAGAGATAGGTTGGGGACATAAAAAAATTTTAATTTGAGCAATTCATCAAATGAATTAAGAGAATTTGACAAATTAACTCACAGTGAAATTCATCTTGAATCATTATAGTATCTAGTTCAGTGATGACCTTTGGAGCCAAAAAAATATGTTCATTTTATCTCTAAAAACATTAAAAATTTATTTTATCTAACAATTGTACAAATGTTAAGCTGTTTTTTAATAACCTTTCCAGTTTTAATATTACTTACGAAAGGATCGAGTTGGTTATACCCAGAAGAATCTCGACGATCTCAGCCCCCACTCCCACCCTAACCATCTAAAACAACAGAAGATTTAAAGAATTAGTTTATATTGTTGATGCTACATAATATTTTATGAAAATTGTAAATTTCTTTAACTTACTCTGTAGATTGCTTCTTTCGGCTCAACGAGGGCTTCCCAAAAAACTAACCTAGTCCCACACTATCTATGACCGGGACGGCCATCTAATTCTAAAATGAAGGTCCTCTTCTTTCTTGAGTCGATCGCAATACGCGAGCACTCCACGGAAGGCAGGTAAGCCTTCATTCAACTTAAATCGCAAACGAAACGGAGAAAACGCGCCCACAGACCCAAAGAAACAGACACACACACACTCACAACTACATACTCAATTAACAGATCAATTAATCACTGCCCACCTGCCTAATATCATTTGCTAGAAAGATAAAAAGGAGCAGAAGAATTAATTGATCTGATATTCATTCACGAGTTAGGAAGGAAGCCATGTCAATACAATACTGAAGATCCCCCTTGATTGCTCATCTCAGAAACAGAATGACGTTGTTCAAGATGCATGCTGAAAAAAAAGAACCCTACAAGCTAACAACATCCTATACGAACTCCTAACATCTTGAACATTAACTCACTCTGTCCTGAAACAACCAAGGCCCAGAACTCAGCACTGACCGACAGAACCTCGGAGAAAGAGAAAACACTCTTTCTCTCAAATGCGCGAAAGAGAAAATATACGATAGAGGAAGTCTCCTAGCTCCCTTGAACAAAGGTCAAAAGTGAAATGATCCTCTCCTGGGAGCCCTACCTAACTAAATGGGAAGAACAACAACACCCTATGGCAGTATTGAGGAAACAATTCACAATTGAACGTCAATTCAAAAGAACATCAGAGAAATCCGACAAAGAAGGCCTAGACCCCCATCTCTATATATAAATGCGTGAGCGTAGAGATTTTCTAATTATGTTTAGCGCCCTCTAAATAGAACCTATTTATTACTAAATAATCTAATAAGAATTGCGTGTATTCTTGAACATTATCATTCAGTTAATAAACATAGAGAGATATAGTAGATCCCCTTAAATAATATTTGTTAGTAATCCCATACACGCAAAACTTAAGTCCTAATAATGTCTAATAATAGTTAAAATAATAGAAAGTCATGCACACTTGAATTGTCTCATATGATGATGTTGATATCCATCGAGGGGTAATGAATGAACGAGAATAATGTGCACATATGATCCACTTTTTACCAACAATCCTTTACCTTTTGCACATTGACCATTCATCCATTCATTACCTTGAGAAACAAGTCTTCCAGGTGCATTTGGCTACTCTAATAATTTTTAAAAGATTCGATTTTAGAAAAGATTTTAGAAAAGATTTTTAAATTATCAAAAAATAGAATGAATTTTGGAAAAAAAAAATTTTTTTATTTTAAAAATTTTAAATTTAAATCTTTGACTAGTTAAAAGAGAGGGATTCTGAAATGGGAGAATTACATATATTAATAACATCCTATCCATGCACCTATGTCAAAATATCCAAAAATATTTAGGCCAAATTGAGAAATTAAAATGAATTTGGAAAATCCTAAATCTATCTCACTATACGCTCACGTAAATGTTCATACAGACTTTTGATGTAGCTGCTGTACTCGATCAGCTGAAGTGACTCCCTTGATGAGAACCCCCTTCGGGTAGTACGCCTCGCAGACGATGTCCAATTCGAAGTTGCTCTGGATTCATGACGACATGCCTCGAAGGCGATTAGTCGGCGTCTAAAATACAAAGAAGAATATAAATCAATTTTATATTTATTTTGTCCTCTTCTCAATTAACTACAGAAATTAAATAAATATGCCCAGAAGTCAGATGTTTCATATTCGAAAAAAAGATCAAAATCTAATTTATGCAATTTTTTTTTTTTTTTTTAAATTATAAAATAAATAATTCATCCATATACTATCTCATTTTAAAATAAATAACCATTTAAAGCAGTGGTTTCCGAACTTTATGTTACCACGCCTCCCTTAAAAATGATTAATCTTATGAAGCCTCCCCCCCCCCATTTTATAAAATAATACAAAAAAAATTTTTTTAATGCTAAAAAATATAAATTTATATAAAAATATTTTTTTTATCTATTCTTATTTATATTAAAACTAGAAATCATTTGGAAAATTGGTCCTTGGCAATATTCGCGCCTCCCCTTAGACTAGTCCGCGCCTCCCTAGGGAAGCGCGCCTCACAGTTTGGGAAACGCTGGTATAAGGGTATTTTATGGCTGGTGGAACTTGTATCTGGAATGAAAGTTAGAAAAAACGAAGCCAGAATTTCTTCTTTAAAAATATATTTTATCAGCTGACGTTTCGACCATCCTCGGAGGTGTTAGTGGTCATCCGAGGATGGCTTTGACCAAAGCCGAAACGTCAGTTAAAATATATGTATTTTTAAAGAAAAAATTCTGGCTTCGTTTTTTCTAACTTTCATTCCTGAAGAAAAATATTTTTCTCAAATCTTATTTTCACGCCCTAGGGGGGGTGCCTAATTTAAATATAAAATTTCAACCTTCTAGCTCAATTCATGCTTTAAATTGAACCTAAGCAGACACACAGACCATGTCGCGAAAACCACTTTTTTTGGATTCAGGGGACCTCAAAACGTGTATTTCCATCAAAGTCTTGACATCGAACACTTTCTATCTATATGTATATTAACTTATACATATAGGTAAGAGAAAGTAAAAATTCAAATCCGAATTGAGATTAGTTCTATATACAAAAAGATGCGGTAACTCACCCCAGTAAAATTCTAAGTGGACTAATCATATCTTTTCTACTTAATGAAAAAGCCCTACAAAATTCTGCAAGAGATTCGATGGGTTACCCCTTGTTATTATTATCTGTTTATGAGAGTTTCGAAATCTTGAAAAATTAATTCCGCCCCAGTAATAAGAAATTTTAGAATGACATTAAAATGTTTCTATCCTACTATACTATTTGCTAAATATTAAATATAAATTTTAACTCAAAGGGAATGCACTTATTTTTTAGTAAAAGTATTAAAAACCATTAAGGTGCGCGTCTCGAAAAACCGTTAAAGCACGATTGGATCGAGGCGGCACGAGATGGCGTTAGTGTTCCCCTATTGGAATACACGTAACTTGTTCCATTTAATTCTAGACTTTCCAGCTAATTAATTAAAGGCAAAAAATTAATTATTTTTAACACAATGATTACTAATTTAATTATCTACAACTTATAGAGCTCCTTTTTTTAAAATATCTTTTATTTAATGCGATTAATCTAAAAAAAATTTTTTTTTTCGAAAATCAAAAAAAGGGCTTCTATTATTTGTAGATATTTTAAATAGCTTTAATTTAAAAAAAATTTGAGGTCGATAGCTTCAAAATTGTGGCAGCTGGAAAGTCCCAAAATTAGCACCCCGAGACGCGCACCTTAATATCTTTGTGCATTATAGGGGATGGGGCATTAACCCCCCTGGTTAATGCCTTCATATCTCCCCCCCCTTTAAGGAAATACGAGCCTTCACCGCGAAATTACTCTCAAAATAATTTGAATACATTTATAAATAATTATTTTAATTTTTATTTTATTTTGAAATTATTTTTATTTAATTTTCAACCCTTAATCCACCCCTGTGTAAAAGTATATTAAGGAAATTTGATTAACAACTATACCCTTAGTGAAATATAAAATAATTAATTTCATATTCAAAAGAATTGTTTTTCGCAGTCAAATTATTTGTTTCTATCATTTTTTTTTCAACGATAAAATGCATAATAATTACCTTTAATAAGACATTCAAGAGGTGTGCTGGTTGACGGTGGGGTCAGGGTGGGTTACACTATATTAATTATTCACTTTGATTCACTTTAAACACAATTAAAAAAAAGAATGCTCAGCGCCTGCCGTCAGGCCACGCACTCGACTGAACGAGAACTCGACTCTCTCGGTATAAAAATAAATAAATGAACATAACAATTCCCTTTTTATTAAAAGTAAAAAAATACCTTTTGCTCTAATCTAACTATATTTAGAGCTGGAAAAAAATGTCAACAAGTGATTTAGAATATTCATTGATCTTTCTTAAATAATTAACCCTTCATTATCGCTAATCAAAATAATAACCAACATTATTTTTTGAAAGTTTTCTATTTATTTGGCTTCGATTTAGCTACAAAAACAAAAAATTTTTTTAATACTAAAAAATATAAATTTCTATAAAAATATTTTTTTTATTTAACTTATTCATATTAATCAAGGAAAACCTCCGTCCCAGAATCTTCTAAATTTTATTAATTTATTTATAAAACTAGCAATCATTTGGAAAAATGATCTTGGTGGCCAGTAGCGTAGCCAGGATTTCTGCTTGGGGGGGGGGGCCCAAAAGTTTTTGAACCCCCCCCCCTTTTCCAAGAAACTTAAAGTGGAGAAATTTTTTTTAGATATAATATAATAATTATATATAAATAAAAAACAAATAAAAAAAAATTTTTTTTCTTGAAATAAAAAATAATTTTAATACAAAATTCATAAATATTAGAGATTTTTTCAATTATTTTTAAGTTTTTTTTTAGATTTTAGAATTTAGGAGAGTTAATAAAATAATTATTTAAAAAAAAAAAATCATTAGGGAAAACAATAGGTATTTTTTTGTTTTGGAGAAGGCTTTGGGGGGCCCGGCCCCCCTGGCTCCCCCCCCTGAATACGCCACTGTTGGTGGCCAATATTCGCGTCTCCCCTTAGACTAGTCCGCGCCTCCCTGTTTGGAAAACGCTGATTTAAAGTGTTTGTCTAAGAGGGTTAACTATCAAATGCATCAAGAGTGTATAAGACAGCTAGAGAATGTGTAATATCTTTTACATCAAGATTTTAGGGGGGATCAGGCCTACGGCTTTGCATCATTTTCAGTTAGTTTATTAAAAAGATCAGCTAATAAAAGGGAAATCTAATAAATGTCATTTCTTATATTATTCCATTATACTGTATATTCACTCTTTAATATTATAAACGAGAGATTTTTGAATTTAGGAGATTGGTGGGGGTGTATACTAAATTAGAAACCGCGGTAGTTTGCTTATAAATTGCCCATCTCGTTGTTATAGTATATGTGCCGCACCTAGAAGGGATCTTGCCCTCGGGCTAATTGTTTGTTGATTGGTTATTTCACTCCTGCCCTGTTTATATACGTATACTATATACATGCAGAATCTCCTATCTCTAAGCTATTAACTTTTATCAGCGCTACTTCTAGAATTTATTACCTTGTAGGTAAATTTTATTCAAAAAAATAAAATTATTTAAAACTCTTATTATCTATCATGAAAAATGAAAATTAAAGGAATAAAAAAATGAAAAAATGAAATAAAAAAAATATGAGTATGTGCTTTAAACCGCACAACCGAAGTAAAATTGTAATCGAGTGATTCTAAGAAATATATAGCCACTAGCAGTTCTCTAAGGTCAGGGCCGGAACTACGAGATTTTTAAAGCGGGGCAAAATTTAATTTGCTGCCCCCTCCTTAAAATTTTTTATACAAAATTCATATCATTTTACCTTTTTTTTTACTAAATATTTCTTTAATTGCTGCCCCCTGATATCTGCCGCCCGGGGCACATGCACCCACTGCCCCCCCCCCCCGGTCTCTATTTTATTTTAATTGATTGGTAGACATTTCAATAAAAAAAAAATTCGTCACACGAGATGGGATGTGAATCCCTGCACAAGAGGAAATGAATGACTTTTTCCAATGTGTTATGCACTGTAAAAAAAATTTCGATGATTTTACAATTTTTTTGTTGTAAGCAAATTTCCAAGACCAATAGATACTAAATTTACTATACAGTTGAATTATATTTTTACAAAACTCTTTGCAAAAATCGTTTACAAATGTGTGGTAATTTTACTAATATTTAGCAATTTTCGAGTCCAAATGTCTGGTAATTTTACAAATATTTAGCAATTTTACAATCCAAATGTTTGTAATTTTACTAATATTTAGAAAAAAGAAAAAAAAATTTACGACTGGACCCATAGGTTATTGACCTTTAGGGGACGTCTCTACCTGAATGGAGTGAAGTAAATATTTTTATTTAATGAAAAATTCCTCCAGGATTTGAACACTGACCTTTTTTGTAGAAGCTTGCTGCCTAGCCCATTTGACCATCGAATCACCTGTTAACTAATGATCTATCTCTGCTATTTGGCATTCAAGTATGACCTCATTGAAAACTATTTTTACTAAATAATAAAATAAAAAATAAACTTAAAGTTATCATAATATTATTATTTTTTGTATTATTATAACTTAAATAAATCCTTATAGTGCCAAAAATGTCTTTATTAAGAAAGCTAAAAAGCAGTCGAAACGAAGTCGGCCATGTTGGCAGCCTTAAAAGGAAAATTACAATACCCTTGTATTGTAAAATTAGAAATCTTTGTAAAATTACAAACCCTTTTCTAAAATTACAAACCGTGTTCTAAAATTACAATGCCGTTGTATTGTAAAATTAGAAATCGTATGGTAAAATTACAATATTTACTCTAATTTTCCAAGAGAATTGTAATTTTAAAATGTTTTTTGATTGTAAAAATTTTTTGAATGCATATATTTGTAAATTTAGTATACAAATGTATTGTAGTTATCATTTACAAGGAAAATTTGTAAATTTACTATACTAAAACATACTAAAATTAAAATTTTTTTTTACAGTGTGGCTTAAGGGCACATATTAATTTATTATTATAGCAAATAGAATTAATTTGGGAAAAGAGCTGGCAGTCATAAAAACTTTATCAAAATCATTATTCCTAGCAAAAAATTAATAAAAAATTTTAATAAAATTTTTATTAGTTTGATAATATTTTCCAGTAATCTAGCTCAAGGAATCCCAAAGTATGAGCCGCGGGTCTAAGACCGGGGTGGAAGAATGGGGTAGTCATACATTTAAGTTGTTAAGATTGTGGTCCAGTAGAAAAATAAAGTCGAAATATCTTAAAAATTAGTAATTATACTGTATTTACAATCAAATTCTTCAAAATATTATTAATAATATCTAAACAATAAAGCGGTGAAGTTGATGCAAGAATATTTTAGCTGGCTCTGTTTTAAAGTGGTGATATGAATTAGTATTCTGTTAGTAAGCTTAAAAATCCCTTTTTGTCAATAAATTCTAAACTCTAGAATAGTATTTAATATATTAATATATAATTGACATTTTTTTCGTAGATATATAAATAAATATAACTAATGTTATTGAAATTTTATAGACTGTAATCCCCGATTCTAGCCCACTTAGCTTCAAAGCACGTTCATGTTTTTTTTTAATCAATTTTTCTCTCCTAACACACGGAAAATAAAAAATATAAAAGGCAAAACATGAACAAAAAAAATGTTATTCAGACTAAAATTAGGCTAATTGAAAGAAATCCAGTGACATACTTTATGATAAAAGCATCATTTTATTATCATCTCTCATCCCATTCCTCTCAAACATGATCAATTATTAAAACAACATTCATCATAATTATTTACGAGTGAGAATTATAAATTAAAAGTTACATTAAATCTAATTCAAACGAATGGAAGTTTACCATATAATTTATTTATTAAAAACAACAAAATGTCAAAAAAATTAAAATCTATTTCCGGTTGAAAATTTTGAAATATTGGAGATATAGATTTTAATAAAAAATGTCTCTAAATGATAAAATATTATATCGACCAATTTGACATTGGCTAACAAAAATTGTAAGTTTTATCAAACATTAAAAAAATCTGGTGTGGATGCTCGCACAGCACACAACTTTTTCTTACCTCACTGAGGGCTAGCACACTTTGACCGATTTTGTTACGTGACAGGGGGATACCTAACTTAAATATAAAATCCCAATCATCAATTAAATATAAAATTTAAATCCTGTAGCTCAATTCCTTCATGCTTTAAATTGAACACAGACAGAATATTTTACGGGATTCACATTTTTGGGCTCAATACGTGTGTTTCCATTAAAATTTCGATATTGACAAATTTTATTCCCTCATCGAACCTAAAATTCGAAACCAGGAAATATCTATATTTACAAAAAAATTCTTTGAGAGTATTTTGGAGGAGAGTAGAGGGTGATTAAGTCTTCCTCTCTCAACTCACTATGAAAATCCAAGCCCACAATTCAAAATTCACTTTATTAATTAAAACTAATTATTAATAAATATTTATTTTAAATTTGAGTCACTAAGAAATTATTTTATTACTAGCCGCGCGTCCACCTTCGGCGGGCATCGTGTTTAGCCACGGGGTCTACCCCTCTTGGATTCCCCCCCCCCCACCAGCTGGCCACCTGGGGCGGACCCTCTCCTTTCTTAATTATGAGAATCTGGCTGGCGTCTAGACCCCCCTGGTACGTATTCCAATCCAGTGCCTGCTTGAAGTTACATTCATAGTTTAATGCAAAGAATACATAGATATTTCTCTATTCATTCCAGACGGAAGCTGCCATAAAATAAACCCCCAAGAAGTCTGCTCCATGTGCAAGCGGCAATAAACGGAAGACATTTGCCAGCTCTTAAAAGACTGTCCTATATACAAGGGCGGATACAAGGGGGGTAAAGGGGGTAATTACCCTCCCCCTGAGATTTGAAAAAATACCTTTTTTTCGAAAAAAAATTTATTTTTAATGTAAAATTTTAAAAATTAATACTTAAAAATTTGATTTGTAATTATATTCTGGCAAACAAGTACAGAATGTGTTTTAAATTGCCGAAATTAAGAAAAAATAGTGTGCTGTGCGACGGGTCACACCAGATTTCTGCCCCCCCCCCCAGAAACACCTCTGGATCCGCCCTTGCCTATATATGAAGGACCATGACCGAAACAAAGAAGCTGGCGAATTTCCTGTGCCGGATCCTGAGGCTGCGTTCGTTCATAATGAATGAATAATGAATGAATAGTACAGCGTGGCATAAATTTCTTTTTTTTGTTTTTGTTTCTGTTTTTAATACAATGTGTAAGGTGTAAGATGACTCACACATGTAATGAGCCGAAAAGGCTCAAAACATTATAATAAATAAATAAATATAAGTCTTAGTAAGATTGACAGGTTTAATAGTTCCTAATGATGATTTATTTATTTATTTTTGTATGTCCAGCAAATCTGATAAAAATTTGACTAATGAAAAAGACTCTTTTTTGAGTGGTTTAAAATGTTATTGAAGGAGAATATTTTGGCCTTGGCTAAAGTTAAAGATTTTTGAAAATCCTTTTATAATTATAAACAATATCTGTTAATTAAAATCATATAAGTTTTTTTTTTTTATTTTTAAGAAAAATCCTATTTCATTTAAAGATGAAATATCTTTTTTTTATTTTTGTTGGGAGATTTATTTTTAATCCTTTTTTTTTTCTCTAAAAATACCATTTTAGAAATCATTATCCGAACATGGTTCCTACTCGACATTTGCGCTCCGCTCTTCATTTCTTTTATAGTTGTATTAATTAAAGAATAATTTATGAGAGAAAAACGTGCGCACGTCTTGTCGTTTTTCTATAGGCGACAATCTTTTAAGAAGATTCGAAGGCGATGAATGAAAAAAAAAGACAACCCTAAAAAAAAACACACCCCTTGATCTTGGAATGTCAAAAGAAAAGGCATTAGTGTCGACTGTCATGTGATTAACACGACTTAGAACCGATCCCAGTTTTAAATCTAGATTTATTATGGCCTTCGAATCATGTAATAGAGGCATTAACCTCACCTTCTCCATCCTCAATTCCGAATTTCGTGAAAAGAACCAACTACGACATTGTATAAAAAAAAAAGCTTTAAAATCCGAAAAAATAGAGTGAAATTCACTCCTGAACTCTTTTAATTTCTTGGATTCATAAGGAAATTAAAAATTGTTTTTGCCCTTATCCTTTGGAGCAGAGAAATTTCAATTAATTTCAATTTCTCTTATCTTAATATGCATAAACGAATAGGGATAGATTAAATTGTTTCATCTGTCAAAGTTCCTCAGCATAAATCTGTTCATATTTCTTTTTCATTTCATATTTATTTGTCAATCGTATTTTTAAGTTCGATTATATAAAATTATATTTAATAAATATGTGAGTAGTTTAGTGTTTAGTTTAGATATTCAAGAATATCAATATCTTATTCAAATGAATAGGTCTCGAAAATTATTTAAATAAAATTATATACAAGTTGTCCGAGTTATCAAAAGAAATTGTACAATGCTTCAAGGCTGTATTTCTTTTACTTTTTCATATTATTAATTCTTAAACTTGACAGCGACTTTTTAGTTTTTTTTTTTTTTTTTTTGCCAAAAACAGACTTTTTACCGACTATTTGACTTAAAAGGCGAGGACTTTGTCGGCATCTATGGCCATTTAGACCCCTTTTCCTATTTATTTAAATTGATTGGTAACAAATTCAAATAAAATTAAAGAGCAGAAATCATAATTTCTTTAGATTACTAGTTTTTATAACATTTTGAATTTCTTCTAGGGGGAGGGGGGCGATCGCCCCCACCGCTCCCCCTCCCTTTAATCCGCCCCTTGCCTCAGCGTTTTTTTACGGAAAAAGTGGGCCGCACATCAAAAAAGATTGGGAACCGTTGGCCTAAATGATTGAAGATGAAAAGATAAAAAAAATTGACAAAAAAATTATTTAATTCAAAAGTGTCAATAATAGTGGAGATGGGTTTACGAAAAGGTCCGAGTTGAAGCCAACCCTAATATGAAATTCATTTAAATTTTGAAAAGGTAATCGTTAAAGGTATTTCAGAATAGTTAATGTTAATTTGAAAATTCCAATCGAAATTGCTGTCAAATCAATTTATTATTTTTTTTTTGTATTAAGTACAATTATTTTTAATTATTATCTTCTACAAATTAGTAACTTTATTTTGTATATTTAATACTTGCATTTATATGCAGGTCTGGTCCAGAGAAATAAATAAAAGAGGAAATATCCATTTATTTTTAAATATAGCCTACTCTAATTTAACCTTTATGCAGGGAACAGAATCAAATATTTCAAAAATATATGTATTTTAGAATACGTGCAGTATTTTTTTAGAAAGGTTGAGATAATTAAAATAAAAAATAAGGTTAATTAAATTATATAGCTATTTAAAATACAAAGTTTATTCTTTTAACGTTCTTTATTCCAGGTCAATTCACGTGATTCAATTTGTCTATTTTTTAAAGAAACCATTATTGTTGAGTATAAGAAAAATATGTTTTATAAGGGAGAATTAATTGGTGGCCAAAATAGTAATCTGCCGAAGACCAAATTTGTTTGAATTAAAATTAGAATTAGTCCTGAGAAAAGAGTTCATGTCTTATAATTTTTGTATGATACAAAGGTGGGCCAACTCAAAACGAATTTTTAACTAAATGTTATCAAATCTATACTTAAAGACTATCTCCTCCTTCATATCTTTAGTATAAATGAGATTGAATGAAAGATTTGACAATATTATTAGATTTAATACAATGAAATATTTCATAAATAAAAACTTAATTAAATATTATCTCCAAATTCCCGTGATATTTTGTATAGGTATCCCAGGGATATGTTTAGATTTATCTAAAATGGACTTATCCCCTAGAGGTTTCTATTAAAAGCGGTAATTTAAAATTTTGGAATTGATTGATTAAGCTTATGCTTGCATTGAGAGAGAGAGAGAGAGGGGGGGGAGGGTGGAAGGAATTCAAACTCCCTGCTGAATATTATATTCACTTAACTCACAAATGATTATTAATTACCCTTTAGAATGTTACTCTCTTTTCAAAATTATTTAGCTCTCCCATCTTTTTTTTAAACCTTTTCGGCTGCAGAGGCCATTTAGGGGTTGTATTTATTTATAAATATATACAAATACAATGTAAAGATGGCTATCTGAGTTAGCTCTCCCATTTAGAGAAATAAATTTCAATGAAGAAGGGAAAAAATAATTACCCCCCCCCCCAAGAAAAAGTTAAAAGGCTGCTGATAGGTATATTAAATTTTATTAAAATCGAGTCAAAAATTAAAAAAAAAAAAAAAATTGAGGGCGGGAGGCCGAAGGGTCGAAAAAACTTTTTGAAATGTCGAAATTTTTTTCCCATTTGAACGATTTTATTTTATTATATTTCCTATGGGAGTTTTGTGAGTTCTTGATAAGAGAGGGTTCCCTCTCTCTAATTTGACATAATGATAGCCCCGGAATTAAAAAAAAAAACTCTCCTTTTAATAGATTAAATTTCTTAAAAATAAGTAGATGCGTAAAACGCAGACGAAATACGCATTGCGCATCCGTTGAGTTGCGCACAGCTTCAAATGTCGTGCGGAACGTTTTAAACACTTCTGGTTGCCTAACTAACAGGCGACTCCATTAGACGGACAAAGGAATCATTTTTTTTTTCTTGGTTATTTATTATGAGAAAAGAAAATATTACAATCTCAAATAAAGTTTTTCTGTTTGTTAAATGAAATATGTAAGTAATAATTAATAAATATTAATATAAATAAATAAAAAAAAATATCTATTTCACTAGCGCGATATTTTTTTCTGTGATGAATCTCGCGGGGCGTAAAAATGGGTAGCGGGTTGGCCTCTCCTGATTTAGAGAGTTGTTCCTCCCCCCCTCACTTGCATAAATTATAATAGTTAAGATGGAACTACCCATTGGAAATAGATAAAGGAATAGTGAGCTATTGTAGTAATAGCTGTTGAGGAGGAGTTCGATGTAGAAAATAAAGTAACTTGCTTCTCTTATAGCTGATTTTATTTCAATTTAACATTCAGAGCTCTGTACTGATATTCAGTATTAAAGAAATATGTCCAAAAATCACGTCCATATCTATTTAATGACAAGCAATTAATCATATCAGATTCTATTCAATCATAAGTTTCTTCAGGAGGTCATAATCTATTTATTGTTATTGACCTTATCAAATTTTGACAGTGTCACCCTTGTATAGTCCATATATACGTATATCTATATTTCCCTTTCGGTTGCATATAATAGAGAGATATGTATACATTTCGAATAGAATATCGCGAATTATTTGTTTTTAATTTCCTCCGAAAGCGCGCTATCGCTATCTCATACGAAGCACAGGGGGGCATTCCCGTCTCATACACCCCCCTCCACCTAAATTCTGTTTTCAGGGGAGATTGGCCCTTTATTCAGCCCTTCAGACCCATCGCTCATTAGATTCCCTGTTTACGCAAGTTTAATGTGTTATTACAAGGGCGAAATTCGATTGCACCACCCTTCTTTCTTGTATATTATAGTGTGTTCTCTCTCTCTCTCTCTTTCTTGCTCACGCGTAGCAATAATTTGCAATGCAAAGTATCAGACTAGCCCCCTCTACAACGTCCCCTTTATATTTTATCAAACATATAAGTAATGTATGTATTTATCATGCAAAATTTTGATTCCGCTGAACCTAGAATCGCCTTTGATAGATAATAATAAATATCTGAACATGAATGAAAAAGGAGGGCCTGAATAACATTAAGGCTATGAATTAACAATTTTTGGAGAAATTACTCAAATTAGCTTAGGCATTTATTTTTCTTCCAATAAGAAAAAATCTGGTGTGACTGGTCGCTCAGCACACAACTTTCTTTTACCCTCGGTACTAGAAAGTTGGTTCTGTGCTTATCACACCAGATTTTTTGTCGCGATATATTTAGTTTCCGCCAATTTATTAAAATTCAAGATATAAAATTTATCTTCTTCTTTCCTAGCCTTATTCCCGCGGGGTCGGAGGAATGGGTTTTTTGAGACCGGAAGAAATAGAATAGGCCGGCACACACCCGGCCTGACGCCTGTTGAAAATATAGAAGGAACAGACATGTAAAGAACAGGACTGCCATTCCCAGCTCGGGTAGCTCGTGGTCGCCACGTATCCACAAGATGTGAGCCCCTGAGCGATAAGATAAGAATTTATAAACAAGGTAAAATATTTATATTTTGTTACCATGGCAGCTGTTTCTCCCAAAATGAGAATATAAATTTTAAAGAGCCTCTAAAATATAAGTGATTTACAAATTTAAATCAAAATCGTTGGAGCGAATTTCGAGAAAATCGAAAAAAAACTGAAAAACTACATCAGTAAGTAAAATATAATACTCCCCTTATAGGTAAATATATAATTTATAATTCTAAATAAAAATCAATTAGTTAATTTTTAATTTATTATATTCTGCCATTTAGATCCAGCCCTCACTGAGGAAGGCTTACAGCAGAGTAGTCGAAACCTGACGGTCTGATATCTAATGGATTTTTAATAAAATAAATATATAAATTATTTATAGGTATATTTTATTTGGGCTGAAAAGACCTATCACCTTTCCAACTACATCAGTAAAGTTCTAGTATTTGTTGGTCAATTTTGATCAAAAACTTATTTTCACGCTTCAGGGGGGTGCCTAACTTAAATATAAAATTTCAATCTCCTAGCTCAATTCCTCAGACACACAGACAGACCATGTTTCAATAACCCTTTTTTTGAACTCAGGAGGCCTCAAAACGTGTATATCCATCAAAATCTCGGCATCGAATTTTTGACATGAAACCAATACTTTCTCTCTATATATATTAACATATATAGAGGTAAGAGAAAATAAAAATGCCCTCCTCCCTGCTTCCCCCAAATAACGCCTGTGATAATAAGTAACCTAACCTAGTAACTCTTGACACGTAATATAAACTAAATGCAAAATAACAGACTACTGATAGGCAACCATCTGCTAAACCCACTACCTGGAAATTGGACTTACACCACTTTCATAATCAATAATTACGTAATTTCTTTTACCGACCAATTTTCAATTGTTCAAAACATGGGTGGGCATTTTTAAAGGAATTTACCATTAAGTAGTTATAATACATTAAAATACATAAAAAGTGATAGGCCTAACAAATTTAAAAAAAAATGTACTTACACCACTTTCAAAATAAACGGTCCATATATAGGTAAGAGAAAGACAAAACGACGAACAATTTAAGATAACTCGCCTTGTAAGTGTAAGGTAAAGGTCAAACTGTTTTTTTAATTCAGCTCTATTCCAAGTTGAGAAGTTTTTTTAGAGTCCATGATTTTTTATTAAAAATATTTCCAAAATGTATTATTAAATTTTAAAAGTTCAATTAACATTTTGTATAATTTTCTGAGTTTTCAATAAATATAAGAACTTATAAAAGTTGATCCAGAATTTTTAGTTTATAGAATTAATTGTAAACAAAAGAGAATTAAAAGAATTTTTATTTTTAAATAAACTCGTGAGAGTAGATGGATATTGGCACACGCAGAGGGGTTAAGTGGCCTTGTCCAGTCCAGGGCAAAAATCCATACTCTGAATAATTACCCTAATGGCTCCACTTTATTAGAGCTTTTAATTACTATTCGATTAAAAGTACAATTATTCCAATCTAAAAATAACATCTAGGCAATGGTTCTAAAAAAACAAAATAGAAAAAAATGAAATGTCAAGCAAGTCTCTAGAGATTTTTTAAATGATATTGATATGCGGATCTTTTGCAAAAATTTTGATAATAAGCTTGCAAATAATTCTCTTTTGTGACCGAGAGAGATTTTCAACATTTAAAATATTAAAAGCCCAATCCTCCCACTCGAGTAGTTAAAGATATTATCTCTGTCATTTGATAGCCTCAAAAGCAGTGGCGTCATTTGGGGGGGCGGGGGGGCATTTGCCCCCCCAAGGGCTCTGATTTTTATAAAATTTTATATTATTTTAAATAAAATATTCCAAAATACATCTATGAGTATACAAATTGTACAAAATTAAACAATTAATTAAATTTAAAATGTTTTGGCCAAATTTGAGTACCCGTTTGTAAGTAAATTTTAAGAAAAAAAAATGTTTGCCCCCCAAGAAAAAATTTGCCCCCCTAAGAAAAAGTTGAAATGACGCCACTGCTCAAAAGCCAAAGAGTGTGGGTTCGAAACCTAAGAAAATCTATTTAAAAAATTGCCTGGATCAATATAATGTACAGTTTATAATAAATAGTTTAAAAAGTCTATGTGGCTTGAGGTAGCGAAAAATTTTTTTTGAAAAAACATACTTTATTTAACTTAATAATTATGGAGTTTAGGCTTTCACAGTTGTTATCATTAATAAAAGAATTTGGTTTTCGGTTTAACTGTGGTTTATTTTTAAAAATTACAACGTTTCGGCCACTCATTCTGTTGTCTTCTTCAGAAACAATACAGTTAAGATTACAAAGATTGCATCTGAGACAATCTTTTTTCAATCCAATTCAAATAAGATTGTCACAGATGTAATAATCTTTGTAATCTTAACTGAATTGTACCTGAAGAAGGCCGAAAAGTTGTAATTTTTACAAATAAACCACAGTTAAACTGAAAAAAAATTCTTTTATTAACTTAATAATTAATTAATTATATTAGAGTCAATTTTGAGAAAAACAAAAAACTAGAATAAGTACAAAAGTACTAGTACTTTTTAGGCGATTTTGTTCAAAAACTTCGTGTCGCGTCCCGAGGGGGGGGGGGGGACCTAATTTAAATATAAAAGTTGGAAAGGTGATAGGTCTTATTTTATATAAAATAAATATATAAATTATTTATATATTTTATTTGGGCTGAAAAGACCTATCACCTTTCCAACTACTATTTGCACAGTCCTAGTGAGTTAAATGATTAAATATAAAATGTCAATCTCCTAGCTCTTTTCGTTTTTGAAATATTTTTTTCGCAGACACACACACACACACACACACCGACATGGACAGACCATGTTGCTGAAACCACTTTTTTGGACTCAAGGGGACCTCAAAACATGTATATCCATCAAAATCTCGACATCGAATTTTTGAAATGAAACCAATACCTACTTTCTTTCTATATATATATTCTATATTCTATATGTATATACCGGTATATATATGTAAGAGAATGTAAAAATTGGATCACTCTATGTTAACTAATATAATAATATTAAGCTGTTTCCATATAACTTAAAATCTTTTACTGGAAATAATATATATAGGGGCTATATTCAGATTTTTACATTTTTTTTTTTTTTTTTTTTTTAATTTAAATTCACTGAGTTAAGAGAAATGAGATTTTTTTGGCATCTCTCTCCCCTTTTCACATTGCAGAAAATTTGTTACAGATCTCGCTTCCCTGTTTCCTAATGAAAACGATATATAAATTGTTATAGTAAATCTCTCTCGCGAATCATAATTATATCCGAACCACGCCCCTTTAGATTATATATATACATCATCACCCTCCCCAAAGACCAGTAATTTTTTTTTCTTTTATGAGTTTAAAAGTCTACTGCCATCAAGAAGTTGGCATTTTTTGAGGATATTATTAGTTAGATGCCCGCATGCATTTTGAGCCCTTTAGTTCCCCTCGATTCTGAATCAACCCCTTGGCTTTACTTCCCTCCTATGCCTTTAATTATTCTCATATTACACACTACACGATTTAGCTTTTAATTTGTCAGTAAAAACTTATTAAAGTGTTTTTTAGAGAAAAAAAAAAAAAAAAATTAGGAGATGATTTTGCAGTCGGGGAACTTTACTAAACTGTCCGAAAAGAGAGAGAGCCCACTCTCCCTCTCACCCTTCTATTCTTCAACGACTTTAACTTAAAACAGGCTTTACATAATATTTCAATCTATTTAATAAGTCTCGATTTTAATTAAATCTCTTTCTCTTTCACTCATTACTTAAATAGAAAAGTGATTAGAGAGCTTTAAGCAATGCAGTGTCTACTTTAATAATTATTTTTTTTACAAATTTTCCTTATATTTTGGATAAATAATATAAAATTTATTAAATTAAATTTCTTTTTTTTATTTAAACATATTTGATTACGAGTATTTCAGAACCAATGCCCCCCTGGCTTGTCCTGAAAATTTTTTATCTATTAAAAACAAATATATACATTACTAATTGGGAATTTTTTTTAAATGAGCTTCTATAAGGAAAATAATTAATTATAATTATATTTAATAAATAATTAATGTATATAATAATTAATCTATGTTTATTTTAATTGCAAACCACCCTCTCGTCTTAATGAATAATTGCCCCCCCCCTCCACCAACAAGATGTCTGGCTACGCCCATGCCCTGAGACCTTCAATTTGAGCACTGGAAAAAGTTCCCACGACATCTAGAATCTATCGAATGTTAGTTTATAACTAGTTTTAATGAGCATTTGGGCCATAGCTCAGGCGCACAGTTTCTGCCTTTTGTGCTAGGGATCAAAGGTTCGAATCTCGTCACATGGGACAAAAATTTATTTTAATTGGATTGGCTACCAATTGACGAGGTATAAATGGCCTTTGATCCCGAAAAACACCTTAAACATTAATCAATTTGTCACAGCCATTCATTCGCATCACATCTTTTTAGGTTATACATTTTCTTTACATGTATATAATTATACTAATAATTCATTTGATTTGAGCTAATAACAAATAACAGATGTGAAAATCATTTTAGAAAGAACCAAAAGAGTTTAATTAGCATATGATAATATCTTTATAATCTAGAGATTTTGAATATATAACAAGATTTTCTTGAGCTAATATGCCCTGGAATAATTTTAATTCTAATATCTCTAGCTTCACCTCTTGAACTTTGATTTCTAGCTAATTAGTTATTCATATGCTAGAAGAGTAATTAATTATATGTTAGCGGATGTGGGGTGTTTCGAACGGATTTGCTTACCTTCATCCAAACTAAATTATGTTAGAGCTTATATAATTTCCCTCTATTTTTATTTATTCCATATTATCCTTAGGTGTACATAAGTTGGTTATAATAACTTTTGAAATTGTACAATTTTTTCTAACAGTCCAAAAGCTATATTGCATTCATGATTTTTATTTTTAAAATTGACTGAGTTCAAAAAAATTATTTAAAAATTCAAATATTTTGCTTTATGGATATTTAAAGAGCTTTCTGAAAGACAAGATAATAAAAATTCCTTTGTTATATCAATTTGAATATAATCTTCCTTTTATAAATTTTAAAATGATAGACCGACGGACAAATATAATTTTCACTATACAAACTCATTCTTTACAAATATGTAAATGTAAAACGCATAAAAAAATATTCATCATTTATTAACTTAAAATTAGAATATAAATTTTATATTTTTCACATTAACTTCTCTGACAATTAATAGCAAACAAAATATAAATATTTTATCAGTTTATTTAATTAATAAATATTAGAGAAAATGAGGATATAAATAATGGATGGATTTTTAGCAAATTGCTCTCGATATTAATAATTTATTAGTGTCGATTTGTTTGCCAATTGAACCCATCTAATCCTTTATCAATAAATTACCATTGAATCAAATATAGTCCGGCTTTAGAAATTAACTTTATTTTCATATAGGAAATTTTTTTTGTTAATCCTTATACCTATATACCGGTATTTGAATATTGATTTTCATTTATTAAATTAATTAGGATTTTCTCAATGGGATAATTCACATTGCTAGTGGAAAAACTATAGGTCTACCTATTAAGTTAGAAATGATTGAAAACATTATAAGATATTTTTATAAAAAGATTTTTTACAAAAATATAATGGAAAAAAATAAAAATTCTCATTTAGCCGTTTTTTTATTATTATTTTTTGCTCGATTTGATTGTTTCTGAGAATATTGGGTGACGTCATACATTGTTTGAAATCATGTTTTATTTTTAGAAGATGGATGGACAGAAAGTCAGCTTGTTTAAGTGACTATATCTTTGTCACTTGCAGTCATGATCTTCCCTCTCTTTCTATTTGGGTGAATAAATCTCAATGCATTAATCCAATACATTTTTTTATTTACTTTTACTTTTTACTTATGAAATGCAAGTCGGCAAGTTTGAAACTAAGGTGCTATGGAAAACTAAATATATCTCGAGACAAAAAATCTGTTGTGACCAGAACGGTACACAACTTTCTCTTACCTTATGTGTGCGCCATCACACCAGATTTTTTTTAGTCTTTTCGGGATCTCATGTTATATAGACTTTTACACTTTTACGGTACTATAAATATTAAATAACGATATATCTTAGGGAGTCAGGTATATTTATTTATACTTTTAGTAAAATAATTTAAATAAATTTATAATCAAAATAAAAGACTATTTTTTGATTGAACTTGTCGATCAAACACAAGGTAATTTTTTTTTATATTAGACAACAGAAATTAAATCATGGGATTAATTACTCCCTCTCCCCTCTCTTGAATAGGCTAGTGAATAAATTATCTTTCTCTACGTTTTATTGAAAAAGTGATATTTTAGTTCTAGAAAAATCCGTAAGATAGCAACACTATGCAGAAAAAATACCTATATGATTATCATTTAAGATAAATTAGTAAAACTAAAAAACAAATAATTATAGGGGAGTACATGGTCTCTAAATATGGAATCCCAATCTAAGCTTTCGAAAAAAAAAACTTTCACTAAATTAGGTAGTTTTTTTTTATAAATTTCAAATTGAATCAATTAATTTGAATCAATCAATCAAATTGAATTAATTAATTAATTTAATTAAATCACAATTTATTCTCTTTAAAAATGCCCAATTTTTTTTCTTTATATTTTAATATATTCAGAAAAATCATGCAGAGGCATACCGAGGGGGGGGGGGGTCAGCCTCAGGCCCCGAGCCGGTATAGGCCCCAAATATTTGTCTGAGGCCCCGTAGGATGCCAGGTGGGGGGTAATGTACCCTTCCCCCCCAGTTCCGGCACCTATGCTATGAGATATATGAGACATAAACCAAATATTAATACAGAATAGTTTCAATAATATCCGCGAGAGCGCACCAGCATACAATCATTTTTCATAGAATGTTTTCTGCTTGATATTCATCGGTAGTACCGATTCGGTACCCAACTTGTTAGTTTTTCGAGAGCAGAATGACGCCAGCGTTTGGGATATATTTTGTATTATATAGAAAATTTATAACTTAAAACACTTCACAACACTTTAAAAGTTTAGATAATTTTGAGACTAACCAAGATGAAAAATCAAACTTTATAGACGAACTATACAACTGGCAACTCATAAAGGCCCGATTCGGAAATAAAAATAAATAATAAGGATTTGAATCTAATTTGTTAAAAGTCTTTAAATTTCAACTAAATTTAATTGATTTTTTTTATAAAATAAAAGTGTCATCTAAGTCCTGAGGAAGGGAGCGATGACCTATCCGAAACGTTGACGATAAGAAAAAAAATTTTATTTCATCCTTGGCTCACTTCAATTAGAGATCAACAGCCATAAAAAATAAAAAATAAATAAAAATTTAAATAAATGTATTATTAATTACTTTTTCGGATTCTCTATTTTAATAAGTAGATTAACATGAGAAATTAGTTAATAATACAATATTAATACAGCATAGTTTCAATAATATCCGCGAGAGCGCACCAGCATACAATCATTTTTCATAGAATGTTTTCTGCTTGATATTCATCTACAGGGCCGGATCTAGGGGAGGGGGGGGGCAGGGGTGCACGTGCCCCGGGCGGCAGATATTAGGGGGGCCCAAAAAAAAAAGGAAAAATATTTTTCCCGGAATGGAAAAAATTTATGTTCCGCGCAAGAGAAAATGTTCCGCGGGTGGCACTCGAAAAAATAAAATTTTGGTCCCTGCGTCTCTAAAAAAAAGGTAAAATATTTTTTCGGACGGGAACATTTGGTTCTGCGAAAAAAAAAAAAAAAAATTTTGCATAAAAATTTTTGAGATCAAGGAAAATTTTAAGGAGGGGGCGGCAAATAAAATTTTGCCCCCCCCCCCCTATAAAATCTCCTAGTTCCGGCCCTGTTCATCGGTACCCAACATGTTAGTTTTTCGGGAGTAGAATGACGCCCGCGTTTAGGATATATTTTGTATTATATAGAAAGTTTAGAACTTAAAACACTTCACAACACTTTAAAAGTTTAGATGATTTTGAGACGGACCAAGATGAAAAATCAAACTTTGCAGAAGAACTAACTATACAACCATTTTTTTTTTTTTTTTTTTAGTTAATTGGTTCTACCTACAAAATGAAGAAATACCCATTAATATGCATATAACACCCCCGACAGAGATAGTTAATTTAAGTTTAAGTATAGTAATAGTCTTTTAATGACGGTATTGTGGTGCACTCTGGTGGACACTATCCGAACTATACTCAATTAATATTTCACATAGTTGAGTATTTTTTTTCAATATTATTATTAATTAGCATATGTGAGCGAATTGTAGAAAGTACTTTGAATTAAAAAAAAAAGACAAAACTAAAATTTTTTATAAGAACTAACTTATATACCTATGTCGCATGAATGACTCAATTTTTTTTCTGATATGTTTCTCCATTTTTAAAATTTTTTTATTCGATTAAACAATTTTGACTATCTATATCCTTGTCCTTTTAAATATATGTCGTCATTTATTCCATAATTGATTGGGTTATTTTTATATCAGAAACCAGTCAACCAGTGGCGTACCGAGGGGGGGGCGAGGGGGGCGGTCCGCCCCAGGCCCCGAGCCGGCATAGGCCCCCATATATTTATAAAAACAAAATTTAATGAAAATTTCCCTTTGAGAGACCCCGGCGCCCTCAGGGCTCAAGTAAAAACGGAAAAATTTAGATAAAAAAGAAACAAAATTTAATGAAAATTTCTCTTTGAGAGGCCCCGGGGCCCTAGGGCTCAAGTAAAAACAAAATTTAATGAAAATTTCCCTTTGAGAGGCCCCGGGGCCCTTGGGGTTCAGGGATATACGGTATTTTAAAAATATTTTTGTATATGGAGGAGAGGGATATTTAAAGATGAGCCCCCCCCCCCAAAAAAAAAAAAAACAAATTCAATATAAGGCCCCCTCTTCTAGTGCCGCCCCAGGCCCCCAACTGGCTCGGTACGTCTCTGCAGTCAACAACCATGGACTTGCAATTTAGAGGGTTT
Source organism: Euborellia annulipes (assembly GCA_023213315.1). Classification (NCBI taxonomy): domain Eukaryota; kingdom Metazoa; phylum Arthropoda; class Insecta; order Dermaptera; family Anisolabididae; genus Euborellia; species Euborellia annulipes. The sequence continues at coordinate 231,700 of JAKCPI010001600.1, read as the reverse complement.
CTGAAATAAACGATTTATTTAGAGAGAGCCCATTGATTCTTTCATATTTAAAATTTTTATAATATTAAACATGAATAGTTTGAACAAACTCAAAGACAAATTGTAAAAATTTTTAAAATAAGGAAATCTTTGAACTTTTCCAAATGTTCCGTATTTTTTATTCCCCATAACCCATCCAGGAGTATTCATTCCAAGGCGCTGTTTGTCCCATATATATTGATGGTTAATAAAAGCACACGTTCAACCTTAAGGCGGCTACACTCGTAAATGCAAACTTGAAATCATGCACAAGCAATTTTTTTGTACAAGCAAAATGTAGCGTCTGTAGGAGAATTTTGCGCAAGTATTTTATAAATGTGCAAGTCGCTTGATCCTAGATTGAATTTTAATCATGAACAAGCATATTTGTGCAAGCAAAATTAACTATTAATAATTGTAAATAATTAGTAATCGAAACCATGCAATGTATATATTTGTAGATTCAACTTTACATGATTGAATTAGATTTGTTCCTTGATCGGCAGAGCTTCAAGACGTTCTTTCACTCGAACAATTCTTTTTTCCAGATCACCTATCGAATCATGTTGATTTTGAAGCCGATTGATCAACCGGGTGGTCTTCCCCATTAAATCAGTCACTGAAAACAAAAACAAAAATTATATATTTATGCCTAGACTTATAGAATAGTCGTGTTTTATTGTGATAATTCTTTTCCAACCCAATTTTATTTAATGGAGAATTTCTATAATAATTACGGGTATGGTTTAAACGGTTAGCAAAATATTCGTATTTTACTGAGCAGAAAAACGTAGGCCTATTTGGTCAGCCAAAATGCCTAATTGGTTAGCAACTTATGGCCAGCAAACATTTCTAAATCAATCAGCAATTAATGTCATTCTGGACTGGTCTAAAATTTTTTGGATAGCCTATTAAATTACAAGCTGCTTGAGTGATCTACGTTAAATGAAATTTTAGTAAGCAATCAATGGTCCGCAAAATATCTTTTGGTATTTTTTCTTTTTCGATTATATTTTGAATCTTACTGTGTAATTATAGTTGAGATTAAAATTAGGCCTTTTTTGTCGGCCGACCATTTTTAAGATGGTTTGCTGATCAAAGGCTGTAGCCTGATTTGTATTTATTGCTGGCAAAATCTTTGTATGCTGACCAAATGATTTAATATATTAATATATCTTTTATTTAATGTGATTAAACTAAAAAAAAATTTTTTTTTTTTTTTAAAATCAAACAAAGGGCAAAGTTGTAGATATTTTAAATAGCTTTACTTAAAAAAAAAAATATTGAGGACGATATCTTCAAAACTGTGGCCGCTGGAACCTCTCAAAATCAGCACCTCGATAGACGCGCACCTTAAACCCCATCCCTATTTATCTCAAATGATTGGTAGTCAATTTAAATGAAATCAATTGTTCTCTCTTGGAACGGGAAGCGATCCCGAGATCCTAAGCACGAGAAGCTAATATATTCGCCCCGGGCACGAGCAATATTTTTTTTTAATTTTTATCAAAATAATTGTTTTATGTAGATTTTCTTTAGAATAAAATACCCTTGATTTCCGCAAAAAAAAAAAAAAACAATTAACTCATACTCTTAATATTTCTCTAAAACAAACAAAAGAGCATTCTTCATTAATACGTAGGATGGGAAATCCCTAAGGGTCCTTAAGATTTCATAATCTGCGTCCGCTTCCCACAGAGAGAGATGAGAGGTTTGCTAGGGCTCTAATACCCTCCTTACTTGACATTAATCCGATTATAATGGCTTTGGCCAGCTACTCATCTTACTTCAAAACAACTTCCCTTTGAAATAAAGCAATTTTTATAAGGCACAACTTGTGCACTTTCTTAAAAATAATTTTATTTAATAATCTTTAGAAAAATAGTTTATTAAAGAAGAAATATTGAACATGGCGACCGTAGGCATTAGTTAAAACATAGTAATATAGGAAATTTAAATTATACACTAGGTTAAGTGATTCAAATTGTTTTATTAACTTTATACGATTTCGACACTAGGTTCAGAAGTTTATACAAGACTGAACTTCTGAAGATGACATACCCAGTGTCGAAATACGTATAAAGTTAATAAAACAATTTGAAACGCCTAACCTAGTGTATAATTTTAATTCCCTAGAAGAAATTTTATATTTTAATGGGCCAATTTACACTACCTTAGACATTTAGATTTTCAGACAATTATGTTACCATGAGCATTGTTTAAATCAATTTTTATCGACCTGGTCAGCGATGCGAATCTACTCCTGTTTTAAAGTAATAATCAAGAATATTTATTAACAATCTAAATATTTTCATTTTCAAATTGGTAGTAAAAAAAAAAATCAAATCTGTTAATAGTTATATTCAAATCAACCTTTTTTCCGATTCAGAGGAGTTCCTCGGGAGGGAGGGGGATAATCTGGTGTGATTGGTCGCACAGCACACAATTTTTTTTCTTACTTTCGGTAATTTAAAGATGCCTTCTGTATTTGTTTATCAGAATATATATACAAATCAAATTTTTAAGTATTAATTTTTAAAATTTTATATTAAATAAAAAAATAATAAAATTTAATTCCCAAAAAAAAATATTTTTCTCAAATCTTGGCGGGGGGGGGGGGGTAATTACCTCAGTTACCCCTCCTTCCCCTTGCATCTTCCCTTGATCGGAGGCCATTTAGAATGCGTTTCCATTTATTTTAATTGAAATAAATTTTTATCGCATGAGACGGGATCTACACGAAGCAAGAATTCTACCATATATTAACATTCAGTAATTTGTGTAAATTAATTTTTTTCAAATAAACATTTTTTCCTCTAATTAAAAAATCAATAAACGACTTAACCAAAAATTTTTCTGAAAAATATTTTAGAATCTCTCATCAAGATTATTAGTTTTAGTAGAGTATAAGTTTTTAAATAATATTAGTTTAAAAGATTCGAATTAAAATCAAAGGACAAACAAATAACACTTTTTAGAAATAAGAAAAAATTTCAGTTCAATCCACTTCCAAAAATGTTAATTGTTTATTTTTATTATTTATTTTAGTAATCTTACTTATTTTCTGTTGTTCTTTGAGGACACCTTTATGGCCAGTTACTGTCTTTTTTATTAGTATTATGGACTTCGGTTTGGCCTGCTGCCCGCATGGTGCAGTCGATTACCTGAGGCTGTTCAACAGCCACAAGCTAATGTAAACCACTTCTTATCATAAATTATATAGTCACATGTCATTGTTTATTTATTTCTAAGATTAGTTGATCAAACAAGAGCGCCCCTTGAACTCTCTAATGCTTAACAAAGGGTAAGACATTTACGTTTGCTTCCCATTTTATTAAAAAAAAAAAAAAATATTTATTTACTATAAAATTACAAAAGAAAAGTAAATAATCACGAGAAAACCAACAAATATAAGATTATTTTCATTGTTTTGAATACTATTCATCATTTTATCAAGAGAAGGCACAAATATTATTATCAACGTCAAAGGATTATTTCATGTCATGGAAAAATGGGTAGGTCAAATCAAAAAATGAGCAAATATTGAGAAAATTTGAAGTAGTTGCAGTACTGTACCATTTATTGCAATAGTATTGAGGCTAAAGCCCGGTAGTTAGGCAGCCCAAAATGCACATGCTCACTAGACTTTTTTCTGATTAAAACATTGAGATAATTTTTATTTCGATATATCTTGAAATGTATATTAAAAAGATAAATTTTTATGTTAATTCTTGTGTTAAAAAGGGTCGATCGGCCTATTGTCTGCTTTGAAAAAGGCATTTCTCACTTACTTGTCAGACAAGCTGCCATATTGGCTGCCTAACTAGCAGGCTTTAATCTCACTACTATTGCAATATATGGTATGCTCAGGGTATGCTTTTGCTCTTTCCTTAAAAAAGGAAAATTTTAATAAATGAAAATAAATAAATAAAATTGAATTTATTAAAAAAAATTACATTATTTTTTTGAGATAAAAATTCGTGAATGACTTCCTCTAGACTTCGTCGAATACTAAAAAAAAATAATAAAAAAATTTGCTCAGTCGTATTTTTTACAATTACAATACTTTTTCTTTATATCCTCCGTATACGAGATAGTAAAAATAGACTACTGATGATTCCTCAATTAGAATGAGATGAGATTGGAATGAATTGAGAAATAATAGATAGGGAAAAACGGGGGTTTCTCCTAAAAATGATCAAAATTTAATTAATTAATTAAAAAAGAAATAATTATTTTAGTATTCTCTAATATGATTAAGAAAATAATCTTTCCAATTATGGATTATTTAAAAATAAAACATATTCTAAATTTCTTAAATATCGGAAGTTTTATTTGTCTATGGCCAAGTTAGTGGTGGCTGATTAAAACAATATATGGTATAATCTTCCGATATTTAAGAGATTTAGAAAAAAAAACACTAGCCCAAATGAACCGAGGTCGGAAATAAGTGTCTAAGCCGGCGAAGCTGTGGATTAAGGATCTGAAATCTCAACACGACTCGGGTTCGAATCCAGCTTGCCGCAAATAATTCAACATTGTCAAAGTCTCCTCTTAGGGTAGGAAAATGGGAGAAAATCTTACCCCACAAGGAGGAGCAATACCTAATAAAATCAAAAACCAAAAAAGACCCAGGGTCAATGGATAGCTCTACTAAATATTTTCCTATAATATGTTAGAGATTAGTTAGTTTTGTGTTCGTATTTCCTTTACTATTCTGTTTATCCCTGACCTGTTCCTGTCACAGAGATAGAAAGGTGTGGCTCAAACGTCGCGGTCTTGGATTTGATTGCTCTAAGCTTATGGAATGTTTAAAAGAAATTAATTAACTATAAGCAACCCACGCGCTGCAAGGACGAATTGCAATCAGAATGACTGCAGGCGAAAGAAACCAGTCAAATGCAATTCTCCTACGTAATCGGAATTTACTTTTAATTTCAATTTAATTTTTCATTTTAATTTATAATAAAGGGTCGGACTAAGCCGAGGGAACAACTTTGCCCACCCACTATTCGAGAAAAAAATATTGCCCCCCCTTGAGCCCCACCCCCCTAATAGTCCGATGTCTTACATATTATATATCATTTTACTCGGGAGAAAGTCTCGTTTCTGAATATATAAAAAAAAAATTATAAGTTATCTAAGAAAAAAGATTGGTCCCTCCCCCTAATGGTCCGATGTTTACCAAAAGCTTTTCAGTTCTTGGCCTCTACCCCTAGTTTATGTGTGCAAAATTTCAAAACAATTAAACAAATAGTTTTTGAGTTTTCGTTGACGAAAAAAACCCACAGACATACACACACGAACACAGACATCATTCCAAAAAGTACTTAAATGGATTCTGGAGAACTCAAAACGCATTTTGGCACCTTCAATTCAATTTCAATTTTTTTTTACCATTACATAAACTTTACCTACCCTACGGTTGTGGGGTTGGGAAAAGTTTAAAAAAATGTATAGCTACATTTTATTGACTATGTCCTAGGGCAGTGTTCATTACAGTCCTTTGGTGTGTGTTAAGTTTCTGCTAATTAATATCCGAATATCCTTGAGGATTTTTAAACTAGTTTCTTATGACTTTTCTTTTGTCCTGATGATGATCGCGAGATGCGTTCGAAACGTCGACAGAGATAAATGAATTTGTATTTTTCTATTGGCTGCCTTTTGTCATTTCTTCTTATTTATTTACTCATCTGCCTTAGTGAATTATGCTCTGTTCCAGGTGTTTATGATTTGTGATATAATTTTCTAAAAAATTGTTTTGTTATCACCTGTTAAATTGTATATAAAAAAAAAGATTAAACTTTCGATTCTATTTATACATGTAGGTGACTTTCAAATTTCATATTAAATTAAATTTATTGGCCTTGAAAAGAAATGCTAACACACAAAATCCGTTCTATTTATCCCATTATGCAAACTGGAAATTCCATTCATATCTGATTAAAAACAAACCTAAGTGGTATTTTATTTATTTTTATAATTATAATAAGAATATTTTTTATATGCAATGGGAACAATTTTCTCTAAAAATTAGAAAATATTAATTTCACAATCTTGTAAAAAGAAAAAATTTGGGAACTTGATTTTTTTATTTTTTTTTTTTTTAGAAACTGTCTCCTTGTCAAATGATTCTATTTTTTAGGAGCTTTTTATTTGCTATTTTTGGTTGTTGAACCCAGGATTTCCAGCTTTTCAGGGCCACTGGTAGGCAACAGATTTAAATACAATATAAAGAAAAAGTATCAAGTTCAACCATGTTGATCTCTCGACACAAAGAATCAGGTGTGGCAAGCACGGTGCAAAACTTTGTCTTACCGAAAGGTAAGAGAAATTATGTCCTGTGCGCCAGTCATGCCAGATTTTTTAGTTTTTTTACATATTTTTTTAAAAATAATTAGCAGGAAACAATTTGAAAGATGGAATAAATATTATGAAAGTATTCAATTTGCAACGCTTTTGAGTTCATTTTTTTTTTTGTAAAATTTAATAAATCTGTTTTGGCTTTGCTCTAGTTGACTTATTTATGTAATATTATATATAATTAGTTTTATTCGAATAATGATAGAAAAAATTTGAAAAATCATTATATAAGCTGCTGAATTTTTTTATGAAAATAAAAGAAAACATATCTTCCACTTTTTTTTCAACTGGTCGTTCAACTTAGATAAAAATCAAATAGATTATTTTGTTTAATCTAAAGTTTTATTTTTTTTTTATGCATTTTATTTATATAAATATTATCCAGGCCAGACCATTTATATATTTTATTCATTATTAGAAGTGTTTTTCTTATTGTATGCTGATTTAAATTTTTTTTCTGCTAAAATAACTCGTCTTCTAAGTTCCGCCATTTCTTCTGATTGATAATCTTCGCATTCAAAAAGTAAAGAGGCTTTTTTTATTAAATTCAAAACTAAAACATTGAAAATAATTTAAATCCTTCCATTTTATAAAAATTACACTATATAAGATTAAATAAAATTCGTTAAAATGGTTATTTATATAATTATATGTTTTATCCAGAGTTGGGCAAAATACTTTTAAAAAGTATTTCAAATACAAAATACTTTGAAAATATGTATTTTTGTTACAAAAGACAAAAAAATCTGGCCGCATAGCACACAACTTTCTCTTACGTTCAGCAAAAGAAAGCTGTGTTCTGACCAGATTTTTTTATGTCGATATATAGTATATTTAGGTTCCGACAGTACGGTACATTTGAATACAAAATGTAAAATTTATAAACCATGGAAAATATTTATATTTTGTTTCCATAGCAACCATTTCTCCTATCTTTCCTATGAAGTATAGAGTAAAGTGGTCTTCAGAAGATTTCAATAGCAAAATGAGAATACACATTTTAAAGAGCATCTAAAAATTCATTGATTTTTGAATTTTAATAAAAATCGTAGGAGGGAATTTTGAGAAAATCGAAAAAAAAAACTGAAAAATTACATCAGTAAAGTACTAGTACTCTTTGGCCGATTTTGATTAAAAGCTTCGAGTCAGGTGCCATGGGGTGCCTAACTTAAATACACTTTCTAGCTCTTTTCGTTCTTTAAATATTTTGTTCAAAGACGGACACAAAACAGACCATGTCCCGAAAACCACTTTTTTGGATTCTGAGGACCTCAAAACGTGTATATCCATCAAAATCTCGACATCGAATTTTTGACATGAAACCAATACTTTCTATATAATAACATATTTATGTATAGGTAACAGAAAGTAATACTCGAAATAATGTATCTTGATACAAAATAGAATTTTGAAAATACTTTTTTCAAATACAAAATACATTTTTATTTTTAATACTAAATAAGTGGCTGTCGTCGCCCCCGGGTGTGGCGTAGTAGGTAGCGTGCCTACCTCCTATACCAAACGTCGCGGGTTCGGACCCAGGCAGTCCGATGATTTTATTTAAGCCATTTGGATACCAGATGGCTTGAATAGAAATGCCTGAACCCACAATAGATAATATATATTACAACGGTTATCGTCTAAAGTCTTAAATGGCCTGAGTTGCCGAAAAGACTGTGTGAATGTGTGTGTGAGTGTGAGTGAGAAAAAGTGTGAATGTTTAAAAAAAAAAAAAAAAAAAAATACTAAATAAATAGGCCTATATAGAGAGTTTTCTAAAATAATAATTTTTAATATAGGGAAGGATTAATTTTTGTTTTTTATTCCTCCTGGCTGGTTCCTTCCTTATATAATTAGACATTTCCTTTTAAAAACACAAGTTTTTCATACATCCCAACGCTCAAATTATGTTTTTTGGACTATTTATCATTCCTGCAAATTTTTGATGTAATTTCAAAATACTTCTCGAGGGTTTAAATATATTTTCCATAGAAGTTAGAAGATACTTTCGGGAAATGTATCTTGATACAAAATAGAAAATATAGAATGTAATTGAAAATACCTATTTCAAATATATGTATTTTCGTTACTGCTCATCTCTGGTTGTATCTGATACAAATAATTCGCAGTTTTAAGCAAAATCAAGAATTTTTATTTAATAATAAATACAGTATGAAAGCTTTAACCTTCAAATTAAAAAGATTATTTATTATAATAAACACATAAGTGTATGGCTAGAAAACATTTATCAGGTGATTGCGATTAAAATGTTAATAAATACACAAGAAAGTTGCTCTATGAATTAACCACAATGAAAAGCAGTGGCGACTTTTTGAAAAAATTTAATTTAAATTTATTAAAATTCTAATTTTTATAAATGAAGTTTTAATATGGGCATACCTAATAGTTTTCGTTTCTCATTTTCATCGTCCATTAGGTTAATTTAGGCCTTTTTTATTTTTTTAAATTTTTTTTAAATTTTTTAATAATAAATATTTTACAGCTTGTATGATTGTTTTTTGTCTTAAATAAAATCAAACATCTAATGAACATACATGAATAATCCATTCCACAGCTTTCTAGATTTTTTTTTTTTTTTTTAACATTCACACTTTTTTCTCATTCACACTCACACTCACACACACATTCATGCAGTCTTTTCGGCAACTTAGGCCATATAAGACTTTGACGATAACCGTTGTAGAGAAAATATCTATTGTGGGTTGAGGCATTTCTATTTAATTCTAGATTTGAATTTGTGTTTTAATATTATAAGCTAAGCGTCACTGGTTTGTTTTATTCCTGAGAGATTACAAATAAGTGTGGACCGTTGGATACCAAATGGCTTAAATAAGAATGCCTGGATCCCAAATATATATATATATATATAAATTTATATATTATATATACGTGTAGGCCTATCGTTTAAGTCTTAAATGGCCTAAGATGCCGAAAAGACCGTGTGCATGTGTGTGTGAATGTGAGTGTGAATGATAAAAAAGTGTGAGTGTTTAAAAAAAAAAAAGTATGGACCGATAACAAATAATATTAAATGTATATATTCCAAAGCACAGGAAAATGTTGAATGGGTGACTCCAAAAAATAAACATATGGAACTTGCCAGTATCTATTATGTAATATATTCATGAAACTATTAATACATTCGCAAATGCCCTCAAGGGTCGAAAAAAATTTTATATACATGTTTAAATGAGTTTTTGAGTTAATTTATACTGTTTCATATAAGCAGAAATGAAAGATAATTCTAATTTTTTTTTTAATTAATTAATTTACCTCCCCCCTCCTCTCCTGTGACTGAGAAGTTAGATTTAGCAACAAATGTCAAGAGGTGTGGGTTTGGATACCAAGTATTCCTATGAATATTTATTGAAATCATTTAAATTCCAAATGGTATAAATAAATGTGCCCTAACCACATAGCATAGCATAATTAAGTATCGGTCCAGAGGTGGCTAGCCCCATGCCTGCGTGGTGTATTTGAATCAAGTGAGGAGAGGGGTCAAAGATTCAATACCTGCCCCTTCAAAGAATTTTATTAATTAAAAAAAAATACAAACTTAAAGAACAAAGTTTTTTAGATATTAGTTTTCTTAGTTTAAATTTTTAATTTAAATTATAAGAGGTTTATTTCAAGGCAATAGCTTCCGGTTGGTGGGCTTCGGGAAACCAGGATGTGGAACGTCCCCCGGAAGCAACAGGTATCATATAAATAATTTATACACCTGCAATAAATCCCTGATTGGCCAAGGGAAAAAATAAATAAAATAAAAATGCAACCCCTTTGTGCCTCATCTCTGAGTAAATAAATCAATGGAATGTTAAATTTTATGCAAAATCAATGAGAAATAAAAGAAAAGAGTAAAATAGAAAAAGGCTTTGATCTGTAACCGAGGAGCATAAAAATAAAAATAAAAATAAAAAAAAACCGACCGCCACTAAAATCGCCCAGCAAGATTGCCTTATCGACACTTGGGGCGACACTAGTCAATAACGCCTTGAGGTTATGCAAAATCTTTACTAGAAGGATATAAGGAACTCTATGGAATAGGGAAGTTTGAATATTCATGACATGGGGATGAAACTTTATTATAAATGATAACTCTGCATTAAAGTTTTAAATTTCCCTCTCTGAATTATAGTTTTAAATTTCTCTCTCTAACTTCACTTCCTTTTATTCTGGTCAATCAGCGCCCTGACAGACACATACACACTACGCACAGGAAGTCAATGGCTAGCGCTTCATATATATATTTAGTAATAATAATGATGGTATTTGTTCAGGAATTATTATTTTGAAATTTCTAACTTGATTTTTTTTTTAAACTTGAATCTATTTTCTAGCATAATTTTTAATCAAATTATAAGGCCCGAAATCTAAATATTTAAAATCTTGCTAACTTTTTAGAAAAGATGAATAATAGTTAACCGGTGCTCACCATGGACGAAGAGCTAGGGAAGAGAATTTCCATACCTGAACGCCGCTGCTAGGATACTACCAATAATGTTAGAAATAATAATAAACAAAAAATAAAAATAAAAATGTTTGGCAATTTAGGAAAAAGTAAAATTCTAAAATGAAACAAAATTTTTAATAAACTGAAGAAATAAAAATGGGCAAGTGAATTTATTTATAATTTTTAAAATTAAATCTTATTTAAATAATTTAAGGTCTTTATGTAAAAAGATTCCAAATGGACTTTTGGATTGTCTTTAGCAAAAAAAAACCTCAATTGGTCTCGTTCAAAGAATTCAAATAAGGCAGGGATTGCCATGGGCCCGTAACTAGCTCCCCCCCCCCCTAGAAGGCTCGTGGTCCCTATCCAAAAAGCTCCCCGCTCCAAGAAAAATTGAGACAATATGGGGCGTTCCAGGTACCCCAGAAGATGGCTGGTCCCATGGTCCCCTCCAGCCAAATTTCCTAGTTACGTCCATGAGGATAGCACAACATGTTTAAACCTACCAAAAATTAAAAATAAGGTACACTTTGCTGCAAATGTTAATATTTTAAAGAAAAAAGTTTATTTTTTATAATGAAAAAAAGACGTCTTTGATTTTTAATGGGTTAAATAGTGGATGTTAGGAAGTGACAAAGAAAGAAAAAATGCGATCTGTCAAAGCAGCAAAAGTATAGCAAAGTATATTCCAATCAGTTTATATGTATTGGAACCAGGGCCGGAACGAGGAGATTTTTTAGGGGGGCAAAATTTAATTTGCCGCCCCCTCCTTAAAATTTTCCCTGATCTCAAAAATTTTTTTGCGAAATTTTTTTTTTTTCGCGGAACCAAATTTTCCCGTCCGAAAAAATATTTTACCTTTTTTTAGAGACGCAAAATTTGCCGCCCCCTGATATCTGCCGCCCGGGGCACGTGCACCCACTGCCCCCCCCCCTAGATCCGGCCCTGATTGGAACTATCATAAAACTTCATTAAGATAGGCAATCCCAAATGACACACGCATATCAATGGCGTGTCTGTGTGAGGTAGAACCATTAATCTCATTTTCAAATGAAATACGTAGGTGTACATAGGGGATTTCTAAGTCTTTAAATAATTTCTAAAAATGAAAATATTCAATAGATTTCTTTTTTAGAAGCAAATCAGTTCCGAGATTAATTAATGAATTAATTGTTCAAATTTTTTCCGGATTACGAGAGGATAATTCATTTTTACTTTCTCTTACCTATGTATATGTATGTAATATATATATAGAGAGAAAGTATTGGATTCATGTCAAAAATTCGATGTAGAGATTTTGATGGATCTTCACGTTTTGAGGTCCCAAAAAAGTGGTTTTCGCGACATGGTCTGTCTGTCTGTCTGTCTGTGTGTCTGTGTGTCTGTGAACAAAATATCTCAAGAACGAAAAGAGCTAAGAGGTTGAAATTTTATATTTAAGTTAGGCACCCCCATGGGACGTGACACGAAGCTTTTGAACAAAATCGACCAAAAAGTACTAGTACTTTACTGATGCACTTTTTCAGTTTTTTTCGATTTTCTCAAAATTTGCTGCAACGATTTTTTTTTTAATACATATATCAACTATTTTTTAGTTGCTCTTTAAAATGTATATTCTTATTTTATCATTGAAATCTTCTGAAGACCACTTTACTCCTGTACTCCATAGAAAAGATAGGAGAAATGGTTGCCATGGTAACAAAATATAAATATGTTCCCATACTTATAAATTTTACCTCTTTAATTCTAATATATCGGCGGAAACTAAATATATGTCGACACGAAAAATCTGGTGTGACAAGCACAGAACACAACTTTCGATTACCGAAGGTAAGAGAAAGTTGTGTGCTATGCGCCAGTCACACCAGATTTTTTTTTAGATATTGCTAGATATTAATATGAAAAAATACTTCCCTTCTCTCCCTAGAGCAAAATATTATATAAGTTTATTATTAGCTATTAATTAGTCTTATTCATTCCTTTTTAATTTTGTTTAGTGATTGCTGGAGAGACGAAATATTTTTGTATTTTATTTTTCAAATGCTGAAATGAAGCAGCCAAGTAGGAAGCCGCTATTGTTAAATCAAACTCCTTTATTACAAAACGTTTCGGCCAATTTTATTGTGCCATCTTCACTTGCAAAAAACATAGGCTATTGTAAATGACTGGCTTATGGAAAGACGTACGTATTAACAACTATTCTTTAAAAATTCTTATACAACTGAAGATGGCACAATAAAATTTACAGAAACTTTTTGAAATAAAGGAATTTGGTTTAACAATAGCGGCTTCCTACTTGGCTGCTTTTCTCTTCATTGCAGCGATTGAGTTCTACACAGCCATTTTCTTCATTCATTATTTTGATATTTTTTAGAAATGAGGGCTAAGTTTTTATTTTTTAAAGCAATCTATAGAAATATATAAACTATACAATTATCACTCTGTTCTGTCAGTACCAAAATATAAACCAGAAACTATAAGAACTAGCTAGACTAGAACAGGACTAGAGCAACATTTAAAGGGGTGCAGCGGTACCTCCCGCTATTTGTGGTCTTCTACGCCGTAAATAAAACACTTTCGAAATTATCTCAGAAACTATAAGACTTAGAACCATGAAATATAACTTCATTGTCAAGATACATTTTTACTGTACTAATCTACTAAACTACTTTGTGTTTGATGTAATACTCCATTGTCTGTTGAGTTAAGTGATGTAGTGAATAATAAAAAAACAACAGAATGTAGAAAATATCTTTAATTTATTCTTTGGGCTATCGATTTCGTCCAAAGGACATCATCAGGCCAGCGTTATTGAAATATAAAATAGTATATACATGGTTTTTTTGATTTTTTAAAAGAGTTGAAACAAATCCTTTGTCATTTTAATGATGTCCTTTGGACGAAATCGATAGCCCAAAGAAAAATATAAGATATTTTCTACATTCTGTTGTTTTTTATTATTCACTACATTACTAAACTACTATTTTTAGTATGAAAACGAACGAATCATTAAAAAACACAAAAGTTTAAACAGGAGAAGTAGCAGATGCAGCCAAAAATAAAAGCCTCCAATTTTTTACAATCCAATGAGACGTTTCGGGTTAAATTTTATTGATTCATCTTCAGTCTTTCAAAATTGTTAATGTCCCCGAGTTGGTCGTATGGGTAATACATATAAATGTATGTATCCTATGTGTTGGCGAGTTGGCCCATCATACTTATTAAGTGAGAATGTCTAAAATCTCGTCCATAATGCAAGGGCCTTTAAAAGCTTATTTTAATCAAGTTGGAAAAACAAAATATATAGTATTTCGTAAAAAAGTTCAAACACTAAAAGTAGAAGTGTCTTAAAATCTTGAATAATTGTAGTATATAGCAGAATATTGTGAGTTTTTAATCTTCCCCTCCCTTCTCAATCATGGAAACTCGAAATGACCAAGCTTTAATTCAAGTTGATCCCCTGTCATTATACTTTTCATAACGTTATCAATCTTAAAACTTTTATTAATCTATCCTATCTATTTCTTTAACAATCTTTGTGAATAAACTCGTTTTGTTATCCTTGTTTCAATAAAAAGAAAAAATTTCATGGGATATGGCTATTCTCCAATGAATGGAGGCCAGTCAGTTCCGGTCAGTGGGTCAAGTAGATTTTAACCTAAAGAATACCCAAGTAGGTCTATTAAGGAAATTTATTTTTATTTACGTAGGTATGTTCTATGTCACTCGTAATGATCATTTCGAGCAAAAATAGAAAAGCAAATAAAAGAGAAAATGGAAAAAAATTAAATTTGATATCAGGCTGGACATTTTGAAACCCTTATTTTCTTTACCTATATGAAATACACCTACTCCCCATATATTTTCTTTTAATAGATCTTCGAATGTGAATAAATAATGGTAAACCTCTTATTAGATTAAATTACGGAAATATTTTGTTTCATTTTTTTTATCAATGACGTCAAATAGTCCATGAATATCTTGTTAATTATTATTTATTTTTAGAAAAGATAACAGCTGAAGAAGAAAGAGATAACTTATTAGAAAAATTAAAATCTATAATCAAACATGGACATTTAAAATCAAGATTAACTTTGGACGAAACCGATATTTTGGAAAATAAAATTAGCCATTCGAGTTCATTAAGAGCCAATTATTTACCAGCCGAATCAGAAAAAGCCAGGAAGCATATTAGAAAAATCAATGAAAAGAAAAGAAGGATTAAGCGACAGCATTTGCTCGATCAATTAGGTTAGCAATCACAGTGACCTTAACCTCGATTTGATCTTAAAACTTAAGGAGGGAGATCTCTATTTTTTGCCGAGTCTGATTCACATTCTAAGGAGACGTAGCGCAGAGGAAAAGATCTCGCCTCTTGTGCTAGAGAGCAGAGATCCGAGCGATGAAATTAAATGTTCTATATCAATTAATTTAATTGGTAGAAAGAATGAGCAAAGCAGCTAGTTTATATTTCAATTTATTAATAAACCAGGGCCAACGTTTCGGTCACATATGGGACCATCTTCAGGGCCAGGTTAATGTCTGAAAATATATATATAATCCTCGCCAAGTTATATTGGGCATACACAATTGCACCTAGCTCAATCATGATAATGTCTTACTATGGACAGAAGTGAATGATTCCTTATGATAATAATAAAATTTGAGGCATTATCATGATTGAGCTACGTGCAATTGTTTATGCCCAATATAACTTGGCGAGGATTATATATATTTTCAGACATTAACTGGCCCTGAAGATAGTCCCATATGTGACCGAAACGTCGGCCCTGGTTTATTAATAAATTGAAATATAAACTAGCTGCTTTGCTCATTCTTTCTACCTATTTGATTATCAACACTCAGCTATATACCTCCTTCAAATCAATTAATTTAGAAAAATAAAATATTTACAAAAACATATTGATTAAAATTTTATTTTTAGCTATTGAAATGGAAGTACGAATCCTTAGAGCTGAATCACGTGTAAAAAATATAGAAAATACGAATCATATTTTGCTAAACCGGATTCGCAAGTCAAGTAAACTTCCCAAGGCCAAGCAATGGGTAAGTGTTCACTAAGTGATGGTGCGGCTTGAGTAAGGTATATGTCGACAAGACAACTATACACACCTACTTTGTACCTGGCTGTTTATTCACTTTCACTAGGAAAAGTCACTCTGAGAGACTGGATTGTTACACAATCACAAAAACCACTCAGAAATTCACTAATATCACACGCTAAATTCATTGAAATACGTAGATGCATATCATTATTTAATAACATGGCTTTAATAAAACGAGTATTTAAATTTTATAATAAACACTAAATAAAATAATTAAAAAGAGCCTTAGAAGGCCAATAGTGACGACAAAAGAAATTTTCTATACAAAACATTTACAGAATAATGTTTTTATTTTGACTATCAGAACAAAAAAAAATTGGATAAAAAATTGTTTAGGGATAGTTTGAAAAATATTATTGATGTAGTTGCGAAAAAAATAGAAATAGATAAAAATTCTCCTGGAGAAATTCATGAAATCTTTTTAGAGATGAGAAACTAAAATTTAAAATATTTGAGGTCCCTGGTAGGTAGCTTTGGAAGATCAGCCACCACCTCGAGACTTTTTAATTCGTTTTTCTTTTTCTACATCAGAGGCAGTCCCTATTTATTTCAATTGATTGGTATCCAATTTAATTGAAATAAATTTTGTCACCTGGAACGGGATGCGAACCCTTGACCTTTGGTATCAAAAACCAAAGTATCAGGTGTTCTATTAAAAACAAAAAATAATTTTTTGGTAGCAAATTGGCAAGACCGAATGGCAACCTTGCAAATATCGAAAATAAAGAGGAAAAAATGGTTCACTTATATCAGGAATGAAAGTTAGAAGAAAACGCAGTCATAATTTTTTCTTTAAATAATCTGGTGTGATTGGTCGCACAGCACACTTTCAATTACCCGCCAAAGCTTTGCCATTTGTATACATATATTTGCAGTGGCGTATTCAGGGGGGGGGGGCCCAGGGGGCCGGGCCCCCCCAAAGCCTTCTCCAAAACAAAAAAATACCTAATGTTTTCCCTAATGATTTATTTTTTAAATAATAATTTTATTAACTCTTATAAATTCTAAAAACTAACAAAAAACTTATAAATAATTGAAAAAATCTCTAATATTTACGGATTTTGTATTAAAATTATTTTTTATTTCAAGAAAAAAAAATTTTTTTTTATTTGTTTTTTATTTATAATTATTATATTATCTAAAAAAAATTTCTCCACTTGAAGTTTCTTGGAGAAGAGGGGGGGGGGGGGGGGTTTAATAAAAATTTTGGGCCCCCCCCAAGCAGAAATCCTGGCTACGCTACTGTATATTTGGAAGTGTATTCAGTATTGATTTTTGATATATCATTAAAACATTTTTTTTTTGTTTCTTCCTTTTTCTATCACTAATACAATATTTATTTAGTGCCTAATGTGGCATTTGACTCCAGGGCAGTACAATATCTAATGTCTAATATCATCTAGTATATTAGCTAACAGGTATAATTTTTTATCATTTTCATTCTGTAATAATGATTGTAAAATTATATTTATAAAAAAAAAAAATGTTTCGTTGTTTATAGCTCCGAAGATGGCTTTAACTATAGCCGAAACGTCTGCTGTTAGAAATATATTTTTTTAAAGAAAAAATTCTGACTGAGTTTTCTTTTTTTTTTTATCTTTCATTCCTGATACAAATTCCACTAACCATAAAATACTCTTTTGGTTCACTTATATTGTATTATTTTTTTGTGTAATGTTCCAAAATCCTTTATCTTTATTTTCAAAAGATAAGCCTTTTTTCAAAAAAAAAAAGTTTCATTCATTACAAACAGACATTCCAGAATACCTGAGTTGCTTTACCTACTCGGTCCAATGTAGCATTTGGGAAGAACTATTTCCAAAAATCTTAAATATGCACTATTTTGGATTCTTACTCAATAATACAATTTTTGGCTTGTTATAATTTTTTTTATTTTAAGATATTTTGGATTAAATAATTTATAACAGCGTGTGCCAAAGTGACACCGAGGCGTAGAAATATTTTTCCGGGTAGAGAAAAAAATTGTAAAAATCTGGTGTGACTGGTGGCCCAGCACACAACTTTCTTTTACTTTTGGTAATTGAAAGTTGTGTTTTGTGCTTGTCACACCAGATTTTTTGTGTCGACACATATTTAGGTCCCAACAGAACGGTACATTTGAATTTAAGATATAAAAATGCCCAGGGGCTTGGAGTAGTTGGTAGCGTGCCTACCTTCTATACCGAACGTCGCGGGTTCGGACCCCAGGCAGTTCGATTATTTTATTTAAGGCATTTGGATACCAAATGACTTAAATAGAAATGCCTGGACCCCAAATAATATATATTCATAACGGTTGTGGTCAAAGTCTTAAATGGTCTAAGTTGCCGAGAAGACTGTGTGAATGTGTGTGTAAATGTGAGTGTGAATGAGAACAAAGTGGGAATGTTTTTTATTAAAAAAAAAAAAAAGATATTTTTTTTTTTTTTTTAAACATTCACACTTTTTTCTCATTCACACTCACACTCACACACATTCACACAGTCTTTTCGGCAATTTAGGCCATTTAAGACTTTGACGATAACCGTTGTAATATATATTATCTATTGTGGGTTCAGGCATTTCTATTTAAGCCATCTGGTATCCAAATGGCTTAAATAAAATCATCGGACTGCCTGGGTCCGAACCCACGACGTTTGGCATAGGAGGTAGGCACGCTACCTACTATGCCACACCCGGGGGCAAAAAAAGATATAAAAATATATAATCGTGGAAAAATATTTGTATTTTGTTACCATGGCATTATTTCTCCTATCTTTTCTATGAAGTACAAGAGTAAAGTGGTTGGTCTTCAGAAGATTTCAATGGCAAAATGAGAATATTCATTTCAAAGAGAATGTAAAAAAATAATTGATTTATGAATTTCAACTAAAATCGTTGGAGCGAATTTTGAGAAAATCGAAAAAAAACTGAAAAGTGCATCAGTTAAATACTACTGTAGTACTCTTTGGCCGATTTTGTTTAAAAGCTTCTTTTCACTCCCTAGGGGATTGCCTAACTTGAATATAAAATTTCAACCTCCAAGCTCAATTCCTTCATGCTATAAATTGAAAACACACACACACATACAGACCATGTCGCGAAAACCACTTTTTTTGATTGAGGAAACCTCAAAACCTGTATATCCATCAAAATCTCGACATCGAATTTATGACATGGATCCAATACTTTCTCTCTATATATTGTAAGAGAAAGTAAAAACACAAAAGATTCTTTTTTTGCAATTTTTGTGTATGAAATAAACCTACAAATAAATTGCTTTTTATT
This sequence comes from Euborellia annulipes, assembly GCA_023213315.1. Lineage (NCBI taxonomy): Eukaryota > Metazoa > Arthropoda > Insecta > Dermaptera > Anisolabididae > Euborellia > Euborellia annulipes. Next base: position 212,452 of record JAKCPI010001600.1, on the reverse strand, counting down.
AAAAAATATAATTTGTTTTGTAAATAAATGATTTCTTTTTCATAAGGAGTGTCTCGAAAAATTTTAAAACCACGCACTGGGCCGCAGTCAAAAGGGAAAACGCTGATTTATTTTAATATTATACTTCCAAAGCAAATAAACAATTTTTTTTTCCATTCACACTCACACTCACACACACATTCACAGTCTTTTCGGCAACTTAGGCCATTTAGGACTTTTACGATAACCGTTATATAATAATTATATTTATTGGGGGTCCAGGCATTCTTATTTAAGCCATTTGGTATCCAATTGGCTTAAATAAAATCATCGGACTGCCTGGGGTCCGAACCCGCGACGTTTGGTATACGAAGTTAGCACGCTAACCTCTACACCAAGCCCCGAGGGCAAATAACCAATTATATTAATTTCTAATGAAATATATTGGATACCTAAAAGCTTTTCAATCTATTGTTCATAAGGGATGGTTTATGCTCCCTCTTAAAAAGTCTCTGACCTTATAGGCAGGTAGGCAGGTGATTCAGACAATGCTAATGTACTAATGAGCTATTTGTGCTACCTTCTAGGAAAGCTTAAGAAATGAAAATACCCAAAGGTTTTCAATAGTTATATTCATGGTCATTTTTATTTTCACAAAATAGAGTTGGCAATAATTAATTAAACTCTAATATACTGATGATTTAAATGGTTGGGCTGGGGGCGGTATCCCGCGGCTCTTTAATATTCGTGTGGCCCCTCAAGTTAAAAATATTTCCGTAAATGTTTATTTTTCCTACCCGTGAGTTAGCCCATTTACTAATTAAATTAAGTTGAAAACGCTGTGACTAGGGATTGCAATACCGGATCACAAGTTCAATACCGGTATTCGGTATTTTTACTTTCTCTTACTTCTATATATGTTAATATACTGGTATAGAGAGAGAAAGTAGTGGTTTCATGTCGAGATTTTGATGGATATACATGTTTTGAGGTCCCCTGAATCCAAAAAAGTGGTTTTCGCAACATGGTCTGGATGTGTGTGTGTGTGGGGGGGGGGTCTGTCTGTCTGTGAACAAAATATCTCAAGAGCGAAAAGAGTTAGGAGGTTGAATTTATATTTAAATTAGGCACCTCTCTGGCACGTGGCACGAAGTTATTGAACAAAAGAGCCAAAAAGTACTAGTAGTTTACTGATTCACTTTTTCGTTTTTTTTTTTTTTTTTTTTTTTTTTTTTTCGATTTTCTCAAAATTCGCTCCAATGATTTTGATTAAAATCCAAAATCAATTATTTTTTTGATGCTCTTTAAAATATATATTCTCATTTTGCCATTGAAATCTTTTGAAGCACACTTTACTCTTGTACTTGATAGGAAAGAGGAGAAATGGTTGCTATCTTAACAAAATATAAATATTTTCCCTCGTTTATAAATTTCCCATCTTGATTTTTTTTTTTTTTTTTTTTTTTTGGATACCAAATGTCCTAAATAAGAATGCCTGGACCCAATATAAGTCTATATATAATATTATTCATAATAACGATTATCGTATAAAGTCTTATATGGCCTAAGTTTCCGAAAAGACTGTGTGAATTGGAAAAAGAAAGAGATCTTGAATTTTAATTGTTGGAAACTAAATATATCTCGACACAAAAAAGCACAGAACACAACTTATGATTACCGAAGTTGTGTGCTGTGCGAACATCACACCAGATTTTTACATCTTGAATTTTAATATACGTATTAGATAGAAAATACAAGTGTTTCTTGGTTTTATTTGCCAGCAAGAGCGGATCCAGAGTAGTTTCTCGGGGGGGGGGGGGGTAATCTGGTGTGACTGGTCGCCCAGCACACAATTTTTTCTTACTTTCGATAATTTAAAGGTGCATTCTGTACTTGTTTACCAGAATATATTTATAAATCAAATTTTAAACTATTAATTTTTAAAATTTTATTCCCAAAAATAATATTTTTCTCAAATCTCGAGAAGAGGCCCCCCCCCCTCACACAGCAGAACTGCAGAAACTGAACGATAAGCAGAGGAAACTGCTCAAATAATCTATGCAAAAGAAGAAACATTAACGTCACACGTGATAAACTGCGCAGTTTAACTGTATGGGCCGCTTTAAATAGTTAAATTGTAGAAAAATTAGGAAGTTGTGTTTTGTTTAAATAAATTGCGTATTTTGTCGAAGCAAAAAATAAAAAAATCTCAACATAATAAGCCTATACAACATAAAATACCGAACATAATACCAATAACATACGGAACATAATATCAACATAAAATATCGCAATTTAAACTTGTGAATATCGGTATTACAAACTTGTACATGTATTGCCATCCCTAGCTGTGACAATTCTTCAAACACCTTACTACCTTAATATAAATTATAGACTTTTTGAATATTCTACCTGTAAATTAAAAACACTAATTTATCTGATATTTTAAAGAACCTGATAAAATTTGTACAGTAAAAATTATTTATCTTCTATCTGTCTCTCCGCTTTTTTAAGCCAGTCTGCTTTATTCTTGTTTAATAGTCATTTTTAATTTTCTATTTTTTTTTGCCTAGGTGAAACCTTGTTTAAAACCGCGGCTATCGATGAGTCTACGACCTTTAATCAGTTCACAATCAGTAGATCTCGCAAAAGAATTATTAAATACAAATCATGAATCACAATCTAAATGATGCGCAATATTGCAACAAATGTTGTTAAATGATGCAACAACGAAAATATTTCTAAAAAACAAATCTTAATAGGCCTATAACAAATAATATTTTATAATAAAGAAGTGATTTAATAAAATAATCGAAGAAATTTTTTGATTACAAGGTCGTTATAAATCGCTGAAAGAAAATTAAATAATTTCAAGGTGGACTAATATTAACTCCTGGCATTCATGACGTCATATTTATGTATAATGCGTTTTTTATATATAATAATAAAGTACACTCTTGTATATTAAATAAATATCATTTATGCATTATAATTTCAAATTTTTAAATCTCTATCATTATTTATTAGTCTTAATTCTGTTTTTTGTTAAGTAAATTAGGGGTCGTCCACATATTACATAGCGCGTTAGGGGGGGGGGGGAGGTCTGGACAAAAAACATTAGTAAGTGTGACATGGGGGACCCGGGGGTTTCTCTAAAGTTTGACATCGCACTTCAATGTATATAATAAATTAATAAAAAATTCAATATAAATAATTTTTATTAATTGATTGCAGCTAGCATATAGAGTCGAAAGAAAAGAGGGAGGGGGGTAGTTCTATGTTGTGACATAATATTTTTAGGGAGGGTTTGTATATAAATAACTGTGACGGGGGGGGGGGGGGGACTAGAATATCGTCAAAAAAGGCGTGACGTAATAAGTAGACAATCCCTGACGAGGTGGTCGCACCCCTTTCTTCCTATTTTGGGCACTGGGTTTGCTTTTTATATACAGTATATATATATTTTCTTTTTTTTTTTGGAATTGGTGCATGAAGTCCGAAGACCTATAATGACCAGTGGTCACATGCAGGCAGGAAGAATATAGTTAAAAAATAAATAAATAAATAAAGGAGCAGCATAAAAGGAGAGCTCAACTGCGGGAACTGAGAAGATGTCTGTTTTGAGATTATACTTGAAAGTCTGAAGATTGTAGGTTTTGGGGAAGATAGACACAGGGAGCTTGTTCCAATCACGCTAGGTCATGGGGACAAAGGAAGATTGGAAGTGACTAGTTCTGTTAGTCTTGATCTGAATATATCTGATATATAATCGCAAAGGAACCCAAATTCGTCAGTATTCAAAAAATATAAATGTGCTTAGTATTTACAGTATATAGAAAATGTGATAGGCGGGAAAGTCGGTCAATAGCGTCAATAACAAATAAATTTCCCAATCAATAAAGGCTATTTATTAAAGCCGACGTTTCGACTCTTTGATGACGAGTTTTATTCGTTAGAGAATATTCTAATGGGAGATTTCTTCTTCTATCACATTTACTTGTCAGATGACTGTATGTACCGCTATTTTTTGAGAAACTCTAAATGAACGCTTGTAGAGAACATTAGTGAAGGTCCAGGAAAAATAGTTGAAATATATCCATAACAATATTTATTATATTGAAATAAAAAAGGATAATATGTACATACCAAAAAAAAAAAACAAATAGGAAACTCGAAGAACATCTAAAAGTCACTATAAATCACTAAATGACACTCTCATCAAATGATTACGTCATAATGAAAAATTAATTTAAAAAAAATAATGAAGGAAATTTAAATTTTCAAATAAATAAAATATTGTCTTTAAATTTTTTATTAATGTTTTTTTTTTTTTAAGTAAAAATATTAAAGATCTCTGACACTAAAACAGATATATTATAAGAAATAACTTGGTTTTGAATTTAAAAATTAATGTAATCATTAAAATTAATAAATTAAATTATTTGACTGTATTAATTTTTAAATTTGCCGCTTTTTATATATAAACGAATGAAATATATAATTTTTAAAAATTATAAAATATAATTTAATAAAATAAGAAAATTATTAGAACAATTATTTAATTATTAATTAACAAATTTTTTTTGGAATTTAAAATTTTTTAAATTTATTTTTAAAAATTTTTGAATTATAGAATAATTTAAAAATTAATAGTTTTTTTATTATATAAAATATTTCTTAATTTTTTAAATATATATTTCTTAAATTTAATATTATTAAAATATTTTAATTTATATTTTATGTTTGATTGATTAGTGTAGTCACGGATTAATTTTCAACGCCCATGAGAATGTGAATATGTGGCTGGCCCTTTGAATAAGAAACCTTTCTGAAACTAACTTCATACTAGTAAACGCTTTGAAATTTAAACTCCCCGCGTATGATAAAGTAGTTGAGCTATTTTATCGACTCTGTGTTAATCCAATGGGCGTGTGGCCGCCATTGTGAATGTTTATGTATTTTATCTTTTGACTTTCGTATTCAAGACCCTAGTATATATAAGTGGGGCGACCTACTTTAGGCGCCTCTTCCTCATAACTGAGTAGGGTTTCTTCACGTGTGGTTGTGTCTCCTTCTTCAAAATAGGTTACACAACCCACTTAAATTTCGTGAAATAACTCTTAAAAAATCCAAAAAAAATTATAAAAACATATAAAAACCCCAAAAAAATAGAAAAATTTGTGAAAAAGTAACAAATTATAAAAAACTTGTTACCTACAACGTGGCTCCACTTAAAGAAGCTTTGACAAAAACGAAGATACTACTTCAAAAGGCTAAGTCCAAATATCATTTTTTCTTATTATCGTGAACAGAATATTTTAGAGAACCGAAAATGAATCCAGGAGGACCGAATTATCCTATGGCCTCACTTTATGTTGGCGATTTACACACTGATGTTACGGAAGCCATGCTTTTTGAGAAATTTTCTACTGCTGGGCCTGTGCTCTCTATCCGCGTATGTCGAGATATGATTACACGACGATCACTTGGCTATGCCTATGTGAATTTTCAACAGCCTGCTGATGGTAAGTGCAAAAAATATTTTATCAAATTATTTCCATTTCTCATGCAATAGTCAAAGCATCACATGGCATGACCAACCCATTTTGATTAAACCCATATTTTTAATCTCATTTATTTTAATTTTATTTTTCATCTCAATCAACAAAGTAAATAAAATAAAATCAAAAATTTATATAGTTTTTTTTTTTTTTTTGAAAAGAATATAAAAACATAAAAAATTTCTCATTAATATATAATATAATAATAAATATAAAATTATTAGCTCTAGCTAGTTAAAATTATTAGTTTACATAAATTATATTAATCTACAAAGTTAGCATTTATAGAAATTTTTAGAAGCTATATATTTTAAATAATTAATTAATAAATAATTTATTTTTATTTATTTGATTATTTAAAATTTACAAATGCTTGTAAATTATTGCTTGAAAATGAGTTTTAAGAGTTGCCATATGTAAGACTAAAAAATTTTATTTCACATTTTTCAAACAACTATATTTGTGGTCTCCGCCCATGAACATACCACGTGTATTTTTTTTTATAAAAAAACATTCATAAAATACTATATAAAATAATTTAAAAAATATCTCTTTAAATTGTCTAATGTCGTGTTTTATTTTTTTTAATATAAAATTTAAAAAAAATTTATTCATTTAAATACTCATCGTTTTTCCATTTATATATAATACTTCAATTTTACAGCCAACCAAATATTACATACAACTAAAGCTATTTTGTAGTGATCTAAAATATGTGCATAAATTGCCAACTGTGAAGAAAGTTCATTTAAGAAGTATAATCTCAGTTAAAATGATTAAAAATAATTTTTTTTTATAAACGTGAACATAATTTTTTTTAATAGCCAAGGCCACTGTATCCACGTGTATATGAATCAAAAGAAAGTATCTTTATAATAAATGGGCAAAAAATTCAAGGCTTGCACCTATTTTAATTAGGATCAGAATAAGATGTTTATTAAACAGAGAATTAATTGTTTTTGAATTTTAAATTCTTTGTCTTATTGGTATTTCTACGTAGACCACCACTTTGATGAAAGTCGTAGCATTTAAATGACTCATCGATTCATTATCTCTTATTTTTTCTTTGTTTTAGAATCTTCCAATATTTTTAAAATAATCATTATTAAAAATAAAATCTTATCACTAGGGAACACAATTATATTTGATTAGATTGGTTATTTAATTCAATTCATATTACCTTTATAAAAAAATATTTACAAATTTCTTAAATGAGGAATTTTTATTTTTTATAAGTTGTTTGAAATTCTGTGTTTCAGATTTTTCACCTTATTTTTATTTAAATATTGTGAAAGTAACCAAAGCAATTAATTACAAAATAAGAATTTAGACAAAAATTCAATGAAAATATTTCTTTTGAGCTTAATTATAAATTTTTAAAAATTCTTCATTTTCTTCGAATTTGATAATTATTATTTCCCATATTTTTTTTTTTTTTCGAATTATCTTTATTCATGTTTTTTTTTACTTTAAAAGGATTAAATTTTGCAATATATATTTTTTGAAATTTTATGATATAAATTTTTTTTTTTTTGTAGCTATTGGATAAAACTTCTTTTCTCTAAATTTGAATATAATTATTACTTTTAAATAAATAGAATATTATGGTGAATCAGTGGGATGGAGACTAAAAAAGAGGAAAAAAATTGCATTTTTTAGCTCAAAATTGTCAGATTACTCGTGGTCGCATAATTCGTGTTATTTACCCATTTAGAATGGATGGTATCATTCCACATTAAAAACATCTGGCCTAGATAAAATTGATAACTAATAATAACTAGAATAAATCTTTTGTTCTCATGTTTTCTTTTGCTATATTAAATAAAATTTTTCATTTATTAAATGCTATATATAAGAAACTTTCTCTTTTTTAATGGAATGTAATCTTTTAATTAATTAGTTTAATTATATACAATTAATAAATCTTTTTGTTCTTTTCTAGCTGAACGTGCCTTGGACACCATGAACTTTGACATGATCAAAGGTCGTCCAATTCGTATCATGTGGTCTCAAAGAGATCCATCCCTCCGTAAATCTGGAGTCGGAAATGTCTTCATTAAAAATTTAGATAAGAGTATTGACAATAAAGCTATGTACGATACTTTCTCGGCCTTTGGCAATATCCTTAGTTGTAAAGTAAGTATTGCTACCATAAAACATTTTGTTTTTAAATTCTTTAAATTAAAAAATATTTTAATAATTGCATTATTCACCTCCTTTTCTTGCACTGCTGCACCAACAAAAATATACTAACAATATAATTGTTCAACTGATCAAAATTAATAAAATATTAAAATTTTTTCTAGGTTGCACAAGACGAAACTGGAGCGTCCAAGGGATATGGATTCGTTCACTTTGAAACAGAAGAAGCTGCAACAAAATCAATTGAAAAAGTAAATGGCATGTTGCTTAATGGAAAGAAAGTTTTTGTAGGTAAATTCGTTCCACGTAAAGAGCGCGAAAAGGAACTCGGAGAAAAAGCCAAACTCTTTACCAATGTATATATTAAAAATTTTGGTGAAGATTTTACTGACCAATCCTTACTTGAAATGTTTGAAAAATATGGTAGAATCACATCCCATAAGGTCATGAATAAGGATGATGGAAAATCGCGTGGTTTTGGTTTTGTGGCCTTTGAAGAACCCGAGGACGCTGAACGTGCTGTTGATGATTTAAATGGTAAAGAAATAATTGAAGGCAAACCTTTATATGTTGGCCGTGCTCAGAAAAAAGCTGAACGACAAATGGAACTTAAACGTAAATTTGAGCAATTGAAAATTGAACGCCTTAATCGCTACCAGGGTGTAAATTTATACGTGAAAAATCTTGATGATACTATTGATGACGAGCGTTTACGAAAAGAATTTACACCATTTGGCACGATTACAAGCGCCAAAGTTATGCTTGAAGATGGTCGAAGCAAAGGGTTTGGCTTCGTTTGTTTCTCATCCCCAGAAGAAGCTACTAAAGCTGTTACAGAGATGAATGGCCGTATTGTTGGTTCGAAACCACTTTATGTCGCACTTGCACAACGTAAGGAAGATCGTAAAGCCCATCTCGCTTCCCAGTACATGCAACGAATGGCAAACATGCGCATGCAACAGATGGGTCAAGTGAACCAGATATTTCAACCAGGTGGTGCCAGTGGATATTTTATGCCCACTTTACCACATCCTCAAAGATTTTACACACCAGCTCAAATGGCACAATTACGTGCTACTCCAAGATGGACTGCACAACCACAAGTGCGTCCAAATGCCCAGGCAGGTGCTGCTGCAGGAGCAAATGCACAGGGCGGTGGAGGATTCCCAAATATGCAAGCACCATTCCGTACTCAACCAAGAGCTCCCGCTCAACCGGGTGCCATGCGAAACACGATGTCTGCAAGGCCAATCACCGGACAGCAAGCTGTTGCTGGAGCTATTCAGGGCCGTCCCATCGGGGGACCCACCGTTTCAGTGTCTGCACAAGGAAGACAGACCAACTACAAATATACAGCCAATATGCGTAATCCGCCTCAGCCCATTACCGTGGCTCAACAGACTCCAGTCCAACAGGTATAATATAAATAAATAAATGACCATGTGGTTTTAAAAATAATACACTGCTCGTCAAAAAAAAAACGTAATACAAAGTTTTTTCTTAAAAAGGCTTATTCTAATCACTGTTAATGATACTGTAATTTATTAAACTTTTAATATTAAATATCTTATACATTTCTAAGTAAATTTAACACAAATCATATCACGTTAATAAATAATTTCAATTTAAATAGAACAAAGACAAAAATGTCGAAATTTTTTTATTAACACCAAATTTTTAAAATAATCTTCAGTTTTTCTATGTCTATTTTATTAGAAATTCTTATAAAAACCAAAATTTTGAAATGATAATCAACTAAACATAAAAAATGTTATGGATTTGTGTTAAATTTATATAGAAATGCCTAAGTTATTTCATATTGAATATTTAATATCATTAAGGTAAATTAGAATGTCATTCGTAAAAAAATGTTACTTTTTTATTGACGCTCTGTGGTAAATGAATTTATTAAAAATTTCAAGCATATGAACGTATTTTCACTTGACTTTACTGATTCAGGCAGTAACTAGCTTTTTTGGTATCCTGGGCAAGAAGACCTCACCACTGCCCCCCCCCCCCTTTAATTAAATTTTTTTACTTTACATCCTTTGTTCTTAGATTTTTGTTCTTAATCGTTTTAAATAATTATTACAATATAATACAAATTATTTTTATCTTTCTCGGTCCCTCTTGCTCTCTGGGCACCTGAATATATATATAAATTATTAAAAGTCATTAAAGATGGCATTCTGTCATCATTTTGCATCTCTATTCTCTTAACTTATTCTTATTCTTATCAGATTAGGGATTAAAGAGAATATAAAAGTTGTTTTAATGAAAAGATATCATATCATTAATTTTTTTTTATTAAGAAATAGCAGCATAGCCATAGCTGATCATTAATTAAAAAGTTAAATAGAACTATTGCATGCATACAAGACAGGATAATTTTATAAAAATATTAGTCAATAAAAATCTTAGATATTTTTTTTTTACAAAATATTTTATTAATCCTGTACATTTATTTCATTTTCAGGCTGTACATGTTCAAGGTCAGGAGCCTTTGACAGCTTCGATGTTAGCTCAAGCTGCTCCACAAGAGCAAAAACAAATGCTTGGAGAACGTTTGTTCCCTTTGATCTATCGCATGTATCCCGAAATGGCTGGAAAGATTACCGGAATGCTTCTCGAAATCGATAATTCTGAATTGGTGCACATGTTAGAGCATCATGAATCACTTAAAGCCAAGGTAAAAATAAAAAATAAATTAATAATTTTTATATTTAAAAAAAATGCAATTATTTCAAAAATTTTAAAAGGTAAGACAAAAAGATAAAAACAGCGGTAAAGCCCGCCGAAGGCCAGGGGACTACGCCCCCTAGACCCCCTTGCTCGTCTTAAGCGAGCAATTGCAAAATTTTTAAAGCTTTAAATTTCTCTCTTCAACTCGATTTCCTTAAATCTGGCCAATCAGCGAGAGAGCAGGCACATACACACAGGGACAGGTAATCAGTGGCTAGTGCTTGGCTAGTGCTTTATATATAGTAATAAATTATAATTATTGATATTATCTTGTCTTATACTATTAAACGAGTAATTTACGTTTATAAAGTACAGTGAGAGACAATATTAAGTCCCACCCATGCGTTTTCTACTTGTGATTATTTCATTGTTTTTATAAAAGAAAATGAAATCTTTATTGAAAATTTTCTAGATTTGGACCATGAAAGTTTCTATTAAAAAATATATAATATTTTTTTAAAAACATTGAAATAATTACAAGTAGAAAACGCATGGGTGGGACTTAATATTGTCCCTCATTGTACATTTATGTAAATACATAAGTCTCGAAAATAGCTCAAACGATATTTTTCAAATTTTAAATATATACTTTTTTCGGTACGAATATGAAATTGCGCTAAGTCTCAGCTTTGGGAAAATTCAGTACTTTACTGATTTAGTACTTTTTCAGTTTTTTTCGATTTTCTTAAAAATTGCTCCAAAGATTTTGATTAAAATTCAAAATAAAACTATTTTTTAGATGCTCTTTAAAATGTATATTCTCATTTTGCCTATATTTCATTTGTTTTTTCCAATTTTCTCAAAAAAAAAAAAAAAAAAAAAAAAATTGTGTGGTTTTATGAAACCACGATGCAAGTGAAGCTTTTTTCGGATCGTAGGCTTTTAACTGAAAATTTTCAGAAAATTATTCAATTAAGGGTATTAAAATCACGTTTTTAATCTTAACTTAATAATTGGAAAATTGGAATGATAATGGGAAATTAATAGAGGCATATTAAAAACTGTGAACAATATTTATTTAGTAATTAGCCGCGCCGCCCCCCCTCGACGGGCGGCACGTCTAGCCAGGAGGGCTTCCCCCCCCCCCGGATTATATATATACAGTATATATAGATTGAAGATTTGAATATTTTAAATTATTTTAAAAATTATATTTTATCAATTTAAAAATTGAATTATTAAATCTCACAATTATTTTTTTATAATTCGTTATACTGGTATATATTAAATTTCAACTTTCTTATTTTTGTCGTCACGGATTGTGACGTCATGACTTGTAGCGTCATGGCTCTTGACGTGCCTTGTAACGCGACATGCCGAATTAATATTTTTCAAAGTTGTTTATTTATAGCTGTGTGTTTAATTATATTGGTAAAAAATAATAAAGAGAAATTAAGCTGTTTTTTTTTTTTTATTTATCTCAGCACTCAGGCTGACGTTTCAATCCCGGTAGGGGTCGTCTTCAGAGCATGGAGGCTAGTCATAATGAAGGTGACCCCTACCGGGATCTAATCATCAGCGTGAATGCTGAGATTAATAAAGAAGAAACAAACATTTCTGCATTTCTCTTTTTTATTTTTTACTAATATAATTAATATTTTTATTTGTAGCCTTCATTTTTCGCTCTATATAAATGAATATCTATCTATCTTGCTTAACTCAGATTTTCGAATTGTCAATAAATAAATTTCTCTTAATTTTTTTTAGTCCTAGACAAACATCAACTAATATAATAAAAACTAATTTTATTTATTAAATTTTCAGGTTGAAGAAGCCGTTGCTGTGCTTCAAGCTCATCAGGCCAAACAAGCGGCACAAGTAAAAAAAGATTAAGTTAATCTCATAATTTCCAACTTTTCAAAATGAAGACATAAGACCACCAACATAATATTAGAAGACCTAGATATTTACGGTCCTAAAAATAAAATCATTATCAAAAAAAGAGAATCAATCGTAAGCAAAGTGGTATCTAAAATGGTAACATAAAAAAGAAAAAAAAAAGTAAAATGAAAAAAATCCATAATCAAATCAGCTTTCTCCAATAATAACTAATAAAAAAAAAATAAATTAAACGTTTTGAGGAAGGACATAAAATAAAAATAAAAAAAAAAAGAAAAAAAATAGAAAAATAACTGAAAATAATAATAATCTTAATAATAATAATGGGTTTGAATAAAATTTGAAGGGTTGGAATTTATTAATTACATTCAATTTAATTTTTTTTATTTTTTTTTTTTTAATAAATTTATTTAGGTTTAACTTGGGTTGGAAGCTTTTACCGGAACGTGACAGCATACCAATTCTAATTTTGGGGATTTGATTCATTTTTTTTTTTAATAAGCCCCTTTCCCCCTATCCTCCATTTTTTTTCTTTTTGAAAGTTATCGAAAAAATTCAACTTTATAGTTGCATTATTAGATTCTCAATTTTTTATTCTGTTCATTATTTATGATTTCAAAGATATAAAAATATAAAAAAGATAAAAAAAGAGAAAAACATAAAATAAAATGTAACGATTATATACTATTTAAATAAATCACATTTGGAGATTCGGCCAAATTTTTTATCTTAAAAAAAAAATGAAAAAACTAAAAAACATATACACTTGTTAATTTTCGTAAAAAATTAAAATTCATAAAAAAAAAATACAATATACAAAATAACAATTTTATTGAAGAAATTTAAAATATATATATATATTATTAAAAAATGAAAAAATTAAAAAAAAAAATAGGGACAAGATGTCGAATCTAAACGATTATCAAAACTATTATTCATATACGATATATTAATTTCCGAAGAAAATTGAAATTTTGAATTTTTTCATATATTTGCGGACGTTTATATTTGATTCTACTGCGAAAATGTTGATCTATTGGATATCATAATAAAGAATTCCTATTCATAATAATTTTTTATTTGAAGAAACCCTTCCTCATTTTCCTTTGTTAACCCACTTCATTCAATGTTATTATAAAAAAAAAAAAACGAAAAAAAAAATGTTTTTCATTTACTTGTAATAATTAAATAATTTGTTTTTCTACTAATTCATGTTTTATTTACTAACTTAAAATTTAATTTTTTTTGGAATATAACAATTCATTTTTTAAAATAAATATTTAAGTCTTAATGGTATTTTTTTCAAGAATAGTTGGATTGTACTGGCTAAAAGTGATATAGGTTTATCAATAGATTTAGATTTTAACAATTTTAATTTTGTTAATCCTTGAAAGTAAAAGTTTTGATCTGGCACATATACCGATACACATATACTCCAAGAAATTCATACTGATTCAAAAATGAAGATTGAAGGGTGAGATAAATTGCTTACAGTTAGAAAGGGGTCCGCAGAAAAAAAAAAAGTTCAATAGGGGGGTCTGCGAACTACACAAGTTTTCGGGTTCGCATCCCATCCTAGGCGACAATTTATTTTAAATGAATTGGATACCAATCAATTGACGTGGTCTAAATGGCTTCCGATACCAAAAAAGACCTTAAAAAAAAGAACCCCTGCTTTAAAACAATCAATATTTATATTTACTCATAATTTGTTACGCCTCAACCAGCCTTCTTTTATGGGCATAACTTAAGCGACAGAACACTATTGTACATTCCTTCATTTTTGAAGGGAGAGCCCATATCAAAAAATAGGGATAGAGTTGAGAATAAAAAAAAAGTGCAGGAGGTGGATTTGAACTCGCGAAGTTTGTTTACGAGAGATTGAAAAAAAAAAGATGACGAATTAACCGCTTGAGCCATGGTTTATTTAATTTTTTTAAGGAAAAATAGCCATTTAACAAACATGAAATAAAAGAAGTATTAAAAAAATTTTAATATTCCACATATGATATATCATTTTTCATTTCTTTTTATGTGGATTAATAATTTATAATTAAAATTATAATAGCATGCATAGTTTTCAAATAATTCAATGGGCAAACGTCAGATTGTTTATGCCTTGATGTAATTAAACTAAACACTCTATCCAACATATGATACATGTCATTAATTCTTGAATTCCCCCTGATTCCAGAGAACTAAAGCCCTTTTAATTATATGATCTAATTTAGGAGTTATTAGCGATCAAAGTTAAGATTATTTTCTACCATAATGACATCAACAGACTCAATTCTATATTATCGAAAAAGCTTATTTAACATTGTCTGATTAAAATCTAATTTTTACCAGAGATTTATAATTAAAAAATGAGTTTTTTCTAAAGTTTTATTGAGATTGGTAAAGAAATAAATAAAATATTGACTATTTTATAAAATGAGTTTTAGAATTTGGAATCCCGGATGGGTAAAGAGAGCGCTCTATGAACCGGCTGCAGGCTTGCAACCGAGATCCCAAATTCTAAAACTTAATTTATAAAATAGTCAATATTTTATTTATTTCTTTACCAATCTCAATGAAACTTTAGAAAAAAACTCATTTTTTAATTATAAATCTCTGGTAAAAATTTGGTTTTGATCAGACAATGCTAAATAAGCTTTTTCGATAATATAGAATTGAGTCTGTTGATGTCATTAAGGTCGAAAATAAGCTTAACTTTGATCGCCAATAACTCCCAAATTAGATCATATAATTAAAAGGGCTTTAGTTCTCTGGAATCAGGGGGAATTCAAGAATTAATGACATGTATCATATGTTAGATAGAGTGTTTAGTTTAATTACATCAAGGCATAAACAATCTGACGTTTGCTCATTGAATTATTTGAAAACTATGCATGCTATTCTAATTTTTATTATAAATTATTAATCCCCATAAAAAGAAATGAAAAATGATATATCATATGTGGAATATTAAAATTTTTTTAATACTTCTTTTATTTCATGTTTGTTATATGGCTATTTTTCCTTAAGTAAATTAAATAAACCATGGCTCAAGCGGGTAATTCGTCATCTTTTTTTTTCCATTCTCACATAACCAAACTTCGCGAGTTCAAATCCACCTCTTGCACTTTTTTTTAAAATCATATTATCAATTTCCTTTTATTTTTAATGCTAACTTATAATTTCATTTATCTGTTATTATAACGAGAGAAAGGATTTGTGGAATATAAATTTTGGTAACCCTATGTTTAGGGAATTTTGACAAATTTTGAAATAACTTTTTTATTTATGTTGGCATGAAGGCCACAATTTTAACCAATTACGCTGGCTGGAGTTGGAGAACGAATCTGAAGGAGCAAATGAGCAGGGTATTATCACAGATTAATGATATATCATTAATGAGGAACTTGGCCAAAAAAAAGCTTAGGAAACACTGGATTATGGGGAGGGGACGAGGGCAACTTAGAAACTTGCCACAGGCGCTTCAAACCCTTGTTACGGCACTGAGTAGATCAGTAAAGCACTAGTACGCGAGGTTTACCAAAGACGAGATCGAACGGAATTTCGTATGCCGGAAATAATTTCAAAGAAATTTTTAAAGAGAATTTCGTGAATATTGGAAAAAAGTACATCAGTAAAGTATTAGTACTCGAATTTTACCAAAGATGAGACCTACTATATCATTTTCATACCGAAAACAGTATATATTTAAAATTTTAAAAATTCCTTAGAGCCGTTTTCGAGAACTGATGTGCTTACAAATAAATATATAAACATAGATTGCTCGTTTAATAGTATAAGATATAAACATTATATACCTCTATATTTTTATCTATACCATCTTCTATACTCATTTACAAACAGAGTGTGAGTTTGTTTGTATGTGTTATGTGTGTATGTGCTTTTATGTATGTTGTTTGTTGGTATATAGGGTTTGTATGTAGGGAAAAAGCTCTGAATTTACCATTTTCTTCCAAAAACTTGGTGGGAGGGGGGATGGGGCATCCCCCTTCTTCCCTCCCCAAATGACGTCTCTGCTGGAGCAACATCTTTGAATAGAGTGTGGCTGCAGAGCCGAAGCTAACTCCCAGCCCTGGTTTAAAAGAAAAACTTGACGAGTTTCTAGTTTCAGCTTAAAACGTTCAGTACTTTCTAAATATAGGGACCCAATAAGGACTAAAAGGCAGGAATAATGAAAATAATAAATGAATGATTTCATATTTTACGAAAATAAATCATTTTATTAAATAGTATATGTATATATATAAATAATTGATTTTCATTATTAATAATAAAATAATACCAAACATTTCATTTTGATTTGAAAAAATTCATTAATGATGATTGTTTTGTTGATTTTGATGTCTTGTCAGATGATTTTCTTTTTTTATTGTTTTGTTCCGGAACGTCCAATTTTTCTTTTTTTACTATTTTATCATTTTCCTTTTCTGGTTCACTATCAGTACAGCTTTCAATGACCACTTCTTTTTTAGTTACTAAAAAAATATAAATATTTTTAAAATAATGAAATCAACAATAATAAATTAAATTTTTTGTGGTTTCCTTTAGCAAAGATTTTTAATTAATAACTTATTTAAAACAAGTTGATATAGAAAGAAGTTAAAGTAAAATTGATTTTTTACATTTGTGTACATTACCAGCAATTTATATATTTAGGTCTATATATATATATATATATATATATAAAAATTAATAAATATATGATCAGGGTCGGAACTAGGAGCTTTGTTAGGAGGGGCAAAATTTAATTTGCCGCCCCCTCCTTACTAATATTATAATATGCCTTCACCTCCCTTCCCCCGCGCCGTCACGGTAACTAACAAGATATATATATAGCTCTATATACTCTGTGCTAACAAGTAAGTCGAAAGGAAATTTTAATCTTTCTTTAAATTTGAATCTAAAATTTTCTCGCTTCTCCCTAGGGCCTGGCATCACAGGCCTAACTATATATATCTAAATTCTTGTTTCTTAGAGAGATGGGAATTTGAAATACGAATATATTTATAAAATATGCATAATTAGGCCAGTCAATATCGACATTTAAATCGCAAAACGAAAAGTATTTCTGCATTTTTGGTATGTTAATCAAAATTTTCTGACAATTTTCAGTTTTTGCAATTTAATTCAAAAACTATGGGCTTTTTGACATTGGTTGTTATTATCATTTTTAAAGTATATTAAATTTCAAACAATTGAAGCTAAACCACAGCTCCGTAAGTTTAATACTTTTTGAGATATGATGCAATTTCATGTAGGGTTATTTAAAACTTGTATTATTGGAATTTTTGTTTTTTAAGTTTACAGGAGAACTACAAGAGTTAATGATCCCATTTGCGCTTAAATGAAAGGTATAATTAAAAGAGCTAAAACTCAATTTCTCACAATTTTTCTCTAAGCATGAGCGGTTATGCCGATATTCGGCTTAAAACATAAGTAAAATTGAAAATTGTAACATTTCAGAAAACCATGCTCATTTTCAAGCATCACAACTCAAAAAGTATTAAACTTACGGAGCTGTGGTTTGGCTTCAATTGTTTGAAATTTAATATACTTTAAAAATGATAATAACAACTAATGTCAACAAGCCCATAGTTTTTGAATTAAATTGCAAAAACTGAAAAATATCCGAAAATTTTGAAGTTTTCCTCGTATAACACAGGTAGCACAAATTTTTTTTTCTTCCTTTTTGATGTTGAAAAGGTATAATCAGAAGTCCACCGGCGTGTTAGGGTATTTCTCAGTGTTGGGGTGGTTGAAGGGGAAGGGTCGGCAAATGCCTAAATCCGCACGTGCTAATTTCATTTTGTTTTTGTGAACTTTTCCTATTTTGCCGCCCCCTGATATGTGCCGCCCGAGGCACATGCTTTCATTAGCCCCAACAATACCAAAGATTAAATTACATAAGATATTAAAAATAAAATTACAATATAAGACGCAATAAGCCTTACAATTGTTAGTTTCTTACACGTAGTAGAGCCCCCCCCCCCCCCCGCAAAGCGATGATCAATACAAGAATTGCATACAGTATTATCTTCTAAATTTAAAATATTTTATTATATGGACCCTGTTACGCATTAGTGTGTCAAGAGCCAAAAAATTAAAAATTGAGTTAAGCATGGAATATTGTTTCAAATGCTATAATTAATAGTATTTTTTATGAAATATGTCCTGAAAAAATTTATATTTAATGTTACTCGCACAATTGACAAAAAAAATGATATAATATATCAATTATATTATAATCTAATCAAAACAATACCATAAATCAGAAAAACTTTAATGTTAATTTTCTCAAATCTCAGTACCTGGCGCTTGGCACACTACTGCGTAACAGGGTCCATATAGTATATAAATTCGCTCGCTTTAAATATAAAAAAATACTTCGTAGAGAAGTAATACTTACATAAATATCCATTGCTATCCATATAGGTTTTGTTAACAACTTTCTTCCTTCGTTTTCGACCTTTTTGAAGAGGAGTAGGAGGTATAATTTCTTCATCATCTTCATTATCACTTTCCAAGAAATTTTTCGTTTGCTTCTCTCCATTGGTTTGCGTAGTATCATGATCAGGTTCTAAATCAAGCCTCATTTTGTCTTCTTTTTCAAATATATCTAAATAAAAAATATATATATAATTCGTAGAGAAGTTGCTGTTGATGTTATGGAATGGAAAAAGAATAAGTACAGGTGCAGCAAATGAAGAGAGCCTTTGGATGCCAAATGCCGAAAAGGAGACGTTTCGGACAAAATTTATTCGTCCATCTTCAGTCCTCGTTGGCTTATAAATTAATTAGGCACAAAGTTGTCAAAACAACAATGACAACTTTGTGCCTAATTAATTTATAAGCCAACGAGGACTGAAGATGGACGAATAAATTTTGTCCGAAACGTCTCCTTTTCGGCATTTGGCATCCAAAGGCTCTCTTCATTTGCTGCACCTGTACTTATTCTTTTTCCATTCCAAATATATATATAAATAATTAAACTTAATTATAAAATTATAAAAATAATCAATTATTAAGCTTCAACATTTTATTTTCTTACCTTCCTCGCTACTACTACTATTTTCACTCTCTGATATTTGTATAATCCGTTTTCTATTTTTAGAAAGTTTTTTCTTATTTTTTTCTTTGGATTTTTGTTTTTTTGAAGTTTTGTTACTTTTTTCTTCTTCACTTTCATCGGTTATATTTTTTTTTCCCTGTGATTTTTGTTGTAAAACATTTGATTTTTCCAGAATAGATGATTCTTCCTGGTTAGGAGATGCTTCCGGAATCGGTGATTCTTCCTGGTTAGGTGATTCTTCCTGAATAGGTGATTCTTCTTTTTCACTTTCCACTGGAGATGATTTTTTTGCTTCACTTTTATTAATTTGTTTGCTGAAAAAAGATGTTATTCCTTTCTGCCCTTTACTTGGAAGTTTTTTCTAGAAACAAAGAAATCATTCAATCATTAGATTAGTTAGTAATCATATATGGACCCTATTATGCATTAGTGTGTCAAGCGCCAAAAATTGAGTTAATCACAGAATATTATTTCAAATGCTATAATTTATAGTATTTTTTATGAAATATGTCCTAAAAAAATTTATATTTAATGTTACTTGCACAATTGACAAAAAAAATTATATATAACCCAATGAAAACAAAAAACTTTAATGTTAATTTTCTTAAAACTCGGTAGATGCATGGCCCTTGACACACTAATGCGTAACAGGGTCCATATATAAACGTATATATGAGAGGAAATCATTGCTGTATACAAATTTGACTCCCAGCGAAATAGGAAAATTTGTAGATAAGTAAATAATATATATATATATATATATATATTATAAAAATTGTATTCATGGAAGGCTCATCTATTTTGTCATATTGGATGGGAGAAAGTAACGATTTGCAAAACATCTGTTGATTCTACCGAAGATGATTCCATACCACTGGGATCGAAATATTTACAAATAAACGGATAATACGCAGATTTATTTTTTGGCCGACTGTCCTTAGAATTAATATTTAATAATTAATTTAGGTCAAAATGTCGTATTCTGGGATTTTTATTGAACTTGGTGCAACCAAATTATAAGGCCTATTCATAAAAACAGTTTTCTTATTTAGAAAAGTGCGGTTCTATTCTTTATTTCTCGAATATTTCTTGTTGCATTGCAAAATAAGTCCTAGATATTAACTACTTAAGGTTTCAAATGAGGGTCACGGGAGACACCAGCCTCTAAAAGCGTTTGATGGGGTATTTCATGGCCATAAATTATAAAGCCAAAAGGAAAATAATAGATTTGTATTCATATATTGAAAAAATTGACTATAATTAAATTTTCAAAATATTTGAAGGGTTTAATGAAATATAACCATCATCAGTCCATTTATCGAGAATGGGAGCTCAAATGACAAAGCATTGAGTCATATTGTGGAGTTGTCAGTATTTTTTATTTTTTTATTTTATTTCCAAGAAAAATGGGCTAGTTGTAGATGTGTATTATACATAAATTATTTGTATAAAATACAAAGCAATGAAATCAGCTTATAAGATGCGCAAAGTTTAAGATACAAAATTGTTTTGAGATAATAATAATTTTCTTTACGCTTAAATAGAAATGCCTGAACCCCAAATTGATTTATTAATTACAACGGTTATCGTCAAAGTCTTATATGGCCTGAGTTGCCGAAAAGACTGTATGAATGTGTGTGTGAGTGTGAGTGTGAATGAGAAAAAAGTGTGAATGTTAAAAAAAAAAAAAAAAAAAAATTGTTTTGATTAAACTGATTGCATTGCTTTGTATTTTATACAAATAATTTATGTATAATACACATCTACTGACAACTCCGCAATATGACTCAATGCTTTGTCATTTGAGCTCACTCTCGATAAATGGACTGATGATGGTTATATTTCAACCGAAACTGTTTCCTCAACAGAGAGTTTCATTTCGAGGAGACTAACTACCTGGTTACCCGCTCCTTTAGCCTATTATTGATTTTTCAAAATATTTAAGAGAGTTTGAAGTCACATATCTCCTGCCCTCTAGCTACAGCCCTGTATATAGATACCGTATATCTCTATCCGTACCAAAGACATCTTAAAAACTCTAAGAGCCATGAAATCTTTTAAATTTGTAGAACATCTTCCAAAGGGGTGCAGGAATATAATTTCGTTCCGTAAATCACAGGGTATGGGGTAATCTAAAAACGCTTGATCGAATTATCTCAGAAAATATAAGAGCTAGAACAATGAAAGTTTTTTTTTTTTTTTGTATTTATATGCCCGAGGAAGTTGCTTGCAGGTGGCTGAGCCCTCTGCCTAGCCACAGTAAATAAATTATGTGCCTGGACATACTGAGTCATTAAAATATTTTATTATATACACAAATTATATCAAAATCTCTTACCTTTGGCGCTTGAGATTGTTTAGGTGCTTTATTCGCCTGAGCAGCAAATAAAGATCCGATATCAGATTGTTTCGACTTATTTTTCGAATTTTCAGTATTTGTTTCTTCTTCTTTTTTGGATTTTTCTTCCTTTAGTTGTTCTTTAATTTTATCGTCTTTCTTTTCTAAAAGTTCTTTGTTAGTGTCTTGCTTTTTCTAAAAAAAAATATATATATATATATATATAATTTGAAGGTAATTTTGTTGAGGGGCAATATTAAAGCACCCCCCCTCCCCCCCTCCCAGGTGCTTTCACATATGATTATTTAATTGTTTGATAAAAGAAGATTAAAATATTTATTGGAATTTTCTTTTGAGTTTGAACCACAAGTTTCTATTAAATATCTTTTATATTAAAAAAAAAAAAACAATGAAATAATCACCCGAGAAAACGCAAAGGGTGCTTTAATATACAATAACATAGTTTAAGACACGAAAGTGGATTCAATTGTAGAGAAAGAAATCAATGAGGTGTCCATAAATATTAAATCAGCCTTATTTCAAAAATTCTATATATATATATATATATATATATATATATATATATATATATACAAGAAGCTTGTGTAACTGTTTCACCTTCAGAAAGGAGAAAACTTTGATTAATGAATCTATTACTTTTAATGGCCATATGTACTGAAGAGTATAGGACATATTATGTACATATTTTATATTTTATATATAATTAAAATGTAGATAAACTAATGGGATGAAATTCATTTATGCCAATGACATATGTATATGAAAAGACAAATGAAGCGAGTGGTACGTTTCCATAACAATCACATTGTTTACTACAGTCACTGTTTATTGTTATTGTATCCTGTGTAAATTTTGCGATGCCTTACAACTTTTCATCACAGGAGTATGAAGAGATGGTGTACATTTTGGGCTTCTCTATCTGCATCTCGATGGCGTATTCATTGAGTGTGCCTATATTGTAAGATCTAATGTTTTTTGATTTTTTTTTTTTTTTTTTTTAAACATTTACACTTTTTTCTCATTCACACTCCCATTCACACACACATTCACACTGTCTTTTCGGCAACTCAGGCCATATAAGACATTTACGATATCCGTTATTGATTTAATATACATATATGGGGTCCAGGCATTCTTATTTAGGCCATTTGGTATCCAATTGGCTTAAATAAAATCATCGGACTGCCTGGGGTCCGAACTCGCGACGTTTGGTATACGAGGTTAGCACGCTAATCTCTACACCAAGCCCCGAGGGCTAATGTTTTTTGATAATTTTTATAAAAATATGTTTTATATTGTTGTATTATAATTTATATTTATGTTAGTTTCAGCTCACAAAAACTAATCTAATTAAAGCTGAAACGTTTTATAAAAGAAATTATATACATAATATTTAAGATTTTATATATAATCAAGTACAGATCAGTGAAGAAAAACCATATAATTTTAATATTTATTAATTTAAATAGCCGACAGGGGTTGGGGTGTGCCGCTGGGAGTCGAACCACGGATCCATCAATTTGTACTCAGTGTGCCCTAACCACTGGACCACAGGATGGGATTCGGCTATTTAAACTAGCTGAGATTTGTTTACGGGAGAATCGGACTCAAATACGAAGCCACAAATTTCTCCGTCAACCAGGCGTAATCTTGATTGACGTAATGAGAATACCTCTCATTTAGGCAATTAATAAATAAGAAATTATATACATAAAATGTTTTCTTGTATTGGAATTTCCATTTCCATTCCATAAGGCTTACCTGTTTGGCTTTATTAGTCTACTTCTTGATCATCCTTTTATGGAATTAAAGAAAAAAGTAATATAATTCAAAGGATAAAAATTTAAACCCAGTGGGTTTGCCCATCTGGGAAATTCTATGCCAATTCTTCTTAAGATATAGTTATTTTGATCATCACTATCTTGATTTAAATAATTTTCCTTAAAAACTACGAGTAACCGCCTCGAATCCACCTACTAATATTAATTTTAAATAATAATTACCTTTGAGTTTAATGCCTTAGAAGCCGTAGGTTCCTCTTTTGGTAAGGTGGCGGTTCGTGCTACTTCTCGAAGTTTGGTAATTGTATCTGTTTCTTTTAAAATAGCTCTTTTGCAGTGAATTATTTTATATTTTGTTGAATTTCTTAAAAAAAAATATATATATATTTTTATTAGAATCATATTCCATGTTCCCTCTATTAGGGTGAAGCTTTTCTTGTAAGATAAATATATATATGAACACAATTTTCTCGTGTTATAGTAGTTGAAATCTCAACAATAAATCTTTGAATTACGCTCTTACCCAGTTCAGGGCATAAGGAGAATGATATTTTTCAACAGGAAATACAAAAAAATGATTTTCGAAAAAAAAGTGGAGTTTGACACTTTTCTACTAAGAGCGTCGATATATATATATATATATATATATATATATTAGGGTATATAGTGTATACATATTTAAATAAAACTTACTCTTCTTCTTCTCCTTTCCTCTCTTGATCAACATTGTGTAAAGATATTAAATCGTCAACTTTCGAAATTGATTGTAAACTGTATATATGCTCTGAAGTGATTTTTTCAAATTTCTTCTTACATTTTTCTATATCGTGGTGATTTACAATTTCAAAAGCATATCCCTTGCTATCTAATAATATGCCTCCAATTAAATGTGTAGAAGAAACTTCTAATTCTGAATCTTTGTGATTTTTCAAAAAATTTGATAGATGTCTGTAAAAAATTTGTTCATATTAATTTATAGCTTATATTATATTTGCCAAATAATAAATTTAAAAATTAATAAAATAATAAATAGGTTAGAAGAAATTTTACGACTTATTTTCTAATTTATGAAATTTATCAAAATAAAATGTTTATTAAAAAATGAGGAGGAACTTACGTTTTTGCCGAATTAATGTGAATTTTCAAGTGTTTACTCAGCCATTTATAAGTAATCTAAAATTGATAAATCAATTAGATTAATAAATTTAATGTTTTTTTTAAATTTACTTACTATTTTATCTTGATTCAATAGAATATTTTTTATTTTATTCAAATATTCATTTTCTGTCATTTTGATAAAATAAAGACAAAGGAAAGGAAAAATGAAATTGATAATAAATTAAAAGCATAAAATATTTCTCTGTAATGAGAAATGTGTAAATCTGTTTTGTGGTTATGATCTAATTAAATAAAAGTTTACCGCCAAGTACGCCAAAAGCACGTCACCAGACACAGCAAATGGCCTGCAGTCAATGTTTTTCTTTGGCAAAAAAAGGCGGCAAAGCTACCTGTAAATTTAGACCCTGAAAAATATTTGTAAATATTACGTAGAAAAATAATTGTAAGATTTAATTCTAACATTGTCATTTGGATGTTTTGGATTAAGATTATTCGTGTTGACAGGTTGGCTGATCCCCCATTTCCGATGATTTTGCATACCCAAAAACAGTTAAGAATAAAAAAAAAGTGCAGGAGGTGGATTTGAACTCGCGAAGTTTGTTTACGTGAGAATGGAAAAAAAAATCTGTCGAATTAACCGCTTGAGCCATGGTTTATTTAATTTTTATAAGGAAAAATAGTCATATAACAAACATGAAATAAAAGAAGTATTAAAAAAATTTTAATATTCCACATATGATATATCATTTTTCATTTCTTTTTATGGGGATTAATAATTTATAATAAAAATTATAATAGCATGCATAGTTTTCAAATAATTCAATGAGCAAACGTCAGATTGTTTATGCCTTGATGTAATTAAACTAAACACTCTATCTAACATATGATACATGTCATTAATTCTTGAATTCCCCCTGATTCCAGAGAACTAAAGCCCTTTTAATTATATGATCTAATTTAGGAGTTATTAGCGATCAAAGTTAAGATTATTTTCGACCATAATGACCAACAGACTCAATTCTATATTATCGAAAAAGCTTATTTAACATTGTCTGATTAAAATCTAATTTTTACCAGAGATTTATAATTAAAAAATGAGTTTTTTTCTAAAGTTTCATTGAGATTGGTAAAGAAATAAATAAAATATTGACTATTTTATAAATTAAGTTTTAGAATTTGGGATCTCGGTTGCAAGCCTGCAGCCGGTTCATAGAGCGCTCTCTTTACCCATCCGGGATTCCAAATTCTAAAACTCAATTTATAAAATAGTCAATATTTTATTTATTTCTTTACCAATCTCAATAAAACTTTAGAAAAAAACTCATTTTTTAATTATAAATCTCTGGTAAAAATTAGATTTTAATCAGACAATGTTAAATAAGCTTTTTCGATAATATAGAATTGAGTCTGTTGATGTCATTATGGTCGAAAATAATCTTAACTTTGATCGCTAATAACTCCTAAATTAGATCATATAATTAAAAGGGCTTTAGTTCTCTGGAATCAGGGGGGAATTCAAGAATTAATGACATGTATCATATGTTTGATAGAGTGTTTAGTTTAATTACATCAAGGCATAAACAATCTGACGTTTGCTCATTGAATTATTTGAAAACTATGCATGCTATTATAATTTTTATTATAAATTATTAATCCACATAAAAAGAAATGAAAAATGATATATCATATGTAGAATATTAAAATTTTTTTAATACTTCTTTTATTTCATGTTTGTTATATGGCTATTTTTCCTTAATAAAATTAATTAAACCATGGCTCAAGCGGTTAATTTGTCATCTTTTTTTTTCCATTCTCACGTAAACAAACTTCGCGAGTTCAAATCCACCTCCTGCACTTTTTTTTATTCTTATAATTATAAATTTCCTTTTATTTTACTGCTAATTTATAATTTCTTTCATTTGTCATTATAACGAGAGAAAGAATTTGTGGAATATAAATTTTGGTAACCCAATGTTTAGGGAATTTTGACAAATTTTTAAATAACTTTTTTTAATTTATGTTGGCATGAAGGCCAATTGCGCTGGCTGGAGTTGGAGAAAGAATCTGGAGGAGCAAATGAGCAGGGTATTATCAATAGATAATTAGATAAATTATATTATCACAGATTAATGATATACCATTAATCTGTGGCTTGAAACATGGGCGTACCCAGGATCAAATCTAGGGGGGGGGGCATGGTCAGATCATGGTCGTCCAGGGGGGGGCAGATCATGGTCGTCCAGATTGTGACATAGCTATTTTTTATATAGAGGGGTAAAGCCTTCGAATTAAAGGCCTAAAAACCCTCGAGTTCTAACAAAAAGAATCATTCCCCCGTCGCCAACCACCAATTTTGTTTCGTTTCATCACTTTATAAGCATTTAATTTTTTTTTTTTTTTTGCTTCTAGGGGGCAGCTGCCCCCCCCCCCCCTGCCCCTCGCTGGGTACGCCCATGGCTTGAAACATGCAGTCAGATCCAGAGAGATGATTTCAGCAACTCAGGGAGAAATTTCATGCTAAAATTTGACAGCGCCGATACTAGCGCCTCGATTGGCGACTGAATCAGTCTAGAACAAAGGATTTCAATTCCTCCCATAGAAGTTGACTGCTCATCTAGTGATTTATTCTTTGACCTATCGCAAACTACTTTCAACACGTTTTTTTGTACTCAAAATAAATTTATTCCCTGATAAAATACATGTTAATGTTTTTTTATTAATTACAGAAAACAAAAATTGATTACAAATAAAAATGCCTAAATCAAAAAGAGATAAAAAAGGTAAATAATATATTATCAATGAAATAATATCAATTTAATAAAAGGTTTTTTGTTTGCATTTAGTTTCTCTGACCAAAACGGTTAAAAAAGGACTAGAATTTAAACAAAATTTAATTGAAGAAGTCAGAAAATCGGTAGAAGACTATTCAAGAATATTTGTATTTTCCGTGAAAAATATGAGAAATGGAAAATTAAAAGATATACGTGTTGAGTGGCCAGATAGCAGGTAATTTAAAATTTTAATAATATGGTATACAACTTTGATAATGTCTAGAATACGGCTAATGATTTTTACTATGTTAGTAATCTGTTTCAAATTGCTTTCTTTTTCCTTTCTCTCATTTACCTAAAAAAAGCGCGGAAAGCCAATTTGGATCTCTAAAAATAACGAAAATATAAAGAAGACTTAAAAAAGGTATTTCAACTTTTTCGAATTTTTTTCTTGATCCTTTGTATTTATAAGCTAAATAAACTTTTATTTTATATTCAAGTAATCACAAACATCAGCTCAGTTTCTGTTTATTTAGCCAATTACAATGGTTCAAGAAAAAGTAAGTTAAAATAACTTTTTTAAAAGTTAAAGCCATCTTCATATTTTCTCCATTCTTTCTTTCGTTATTTTTAGAGATGTTTGGTCCAAATTGGTTTTACAGCTCTCTTATTTAGGCTAATAAAGAGTTGGTTATAGAAAGAAATCATAAAAAGTTGACTAACATAGTAAAAAATCAATAGCCGTATTCTATATAGACTCGAGCCTACAATTTTATAAAAATTGTTTTTTTTTTAGATTCTTTTTTGGAAAAAATAAAGTAATGGCATTCGCTTTTGGAAAAGGAAAGGAAGATGAAATAGGAAAAAATATCCATAAATTATCCAAACAACTTACAGGACAATGTGGGCTTTTGTTTACAAATAGAAAGAAAAATGAAGTCTTAAAGTAAGTTTTTCTTTTAATCTCTTGTGAGGCAAGACGAGCCATTGTTAATAAAAACTTTAACTTTTTTTTTTTTTAAACATTCACACTTTTTTCTCATTCACACTCACATTCACCCAGTCTTTTCGGCAACTGAGGCCATTTAAGACTTTTAACGATACTCAGTATGTTTAATATATCAATTGGGGGTCCAGGCATTTTTATTTAAGTCATTTGGTATCCAAATGCCTTAAATAAAATCATCGGACTGCCTGGGGTCCGAACCCGCGACGTTCGGTATAGAAGGTAGACACGCTACCAACTACTCCAAGCCCCATGGGCAAAACTTTAACTTGAGCTAAAGATCCAAAGAAAATCGAATTTTTCAAACCTTCTGTCTCTTTATCAATAAAAATACCTTCTCAACAAAATATTTCTACTAACTTTTAATTTTTTTTAGTTGGTTTAAAGAATTTAGCGACACGGATTATGCTAGGTCTGGTAGCATTGCCACGGAAACCGTGATATTGTCTCAAGGACCATTAGAACAATTTCCTCATTCTCTTGAACCTCAATTGCGACAATTAGGAATGCCTACCACATTAAAAAAAGGAATAGTTACACTTCTTTCTGAATATACTGTTTGTGTTGAAGGAAATGTTTTGACTCCAGAGCAAGCAAGGATATTAGTAAGTATAAAAATAATTAATTCACAAATAGATTTTAAATTTGACTTAATTTAAAAATAATTCATTTTAAAGAATTAATGTTTGTTGTACAGTGAGGGACAATATTAAGTTCCATGCGTTTTCTTCTTGTGATTATTTCATTGTTTTTATAAAAGAAAATCAAAATCTTTTTTGAATATTTACTAGGTTTGAACCATGAAAGCCTCCATTAAAAAATATATAATATTTTTTTAAAATCAATGAAATAATCACAAGTATAAAACCCATGGGTGGGACTTAATATTGTACCTCACTGTACCATTATATAGCAAACCCAGAACTAATGTGGTCTAAACAAATTGAACTTGCTAGAATAATATCTCGAATAGTTCAAATTCGCATTCTTACCTATAGAATGGATTTAATTCATCATCAGCAGATAATGACGAAATCAATGCAAAGTTTAATTTGTTGAAACTACATTGGTCCTGAAAAAGGTTACGTTCAAAACATCAGCCATATTGTGGTGAAATAAATTTGAATTCCTGAATATACTACTACAACAAGTGTTAATTATTTCTGTGAAATCTTCGCCAAACCGTTCCACATTTACTTTAAAATAACTTGTTAGTTGAACCTTTTTTTTTTTTTTTGGAATGGGTGCATAAGGTCCGAAGACCTATAATGACCAATAGTCACATGCAGCCAGGAAGAAAATAAAAACAAAAGGAGAAGCATAAAGGGGAAACTCAACTGCGGGAACTGAGAAGATGCCTGTTGAGGTTAGACTTGTAAGTCTGAAGATTGTAGGTTTTGGGGAAGATAGACGCAGGGAGCTTGTTCCAATCACGGGAGGTCATGGGGACAAAGGAAGAATGAAATTGTTTTGTTCTGTTAGTCGTGATCTGAACAGCATAGGGATGCTGGGAAGATGCCTCTCTTGTGTTCCGTGAATATGTTGCATTGGGTGGGATAATTGATTTTAATTCGGCAGAGCATTGACCATGGTAATACCTGTAGAAGAGAGATAGTGAAGATACTCTTCTTCTATGATCTAGTGACTGTAGGGATGCAGTAAGGGTAGAATCACCTATCAGTCTATTCCTTATTTGGGTCCTAAGATTATTGATCACGGCTACCTGCCAAAGCGGTTAAAAAAACCACTTTTTTTGATTTTGAACTTCAAAAGTAGTTAAATCCGTCCAAAATTGGTTTTAACCACAATTTTTTTTTTTCTTCAAATTTATGCTATTAATATTCTTTTAAACATATGTATTATTTTCTCTTACCTACATAAGTTAATATATATTGTATATATATAGAGAAAGTGTTGCAATCAAGTCACAAATTCGATGACGAGATTTTGAAGTAAATACATGTTTTGAGACCCCCTGAGTCCAAAAAAGAGAGTAAAAAAAGCTGTTTGATTATTAATTACATTTCAAGGGTTCTTATGTGTTATTGGTAACTAAATATTTCCCAAGGCCGGTAAATTACAAACAAAAAATGGTCTAGTACATAATCACGCTAAAGTGAACGAACGGTTCGGGAGATTTAGAGGGGTAAAATTTTTAATTCATATGAAAGGGGACACTGAGATAGAAAAATATTTATATCTTGTTACCATGAATATTTGAATTAAAAATTTTACCCTCTATATCTCCCGAACGGTTCGTTCACTTTAGCGTGATTATGTACTAGACCATTTTTGTTTGTAATTTAATTTCGATTATTTTTGTATAGATGAATTTTTGCGGAAAACCACATAGTTTTCGAGGTATTTGCGAAAAACCATCTTCCCGCAACTTTACCGGCTTATTCCCGCCAAAAGTCCCGGTACTGGAAGTGCTGACTCTAGAGTATCTTTCCATCTCTAAAATGCAACCTATTCTGAAAATATTAGCCTTCAGAAAACTCTTGCCCATTTTTGTCGCCAAAAAGGTCTAAAAAAAAGTGTCAGTTATTCTAAAAGATACGGTATAAAACAATTTTTATAAATTCCTCTTAAGAATGTACAAGTTAGGCTTGAATGCAGATGATGAAAGATAGATTGGGGTAAAGAAAATCAAAATATAGTAAGATATATATATATATATAAGATCATCAAAATAAGATAAACTTCTTCGCCATCGTCAAAGCAAGAAATAATTCATTGAATGGACAAGTTACATTGTCAGTGAACGATCCGATCCTCGTCTTTCCTTCATCAACTTCAAATGTTTTTAATACTGTATAAAAGGAAGGCTGCCAATTCATTATATCCTGCATTGATGATGGATAGGCCGGAAGAAATATCTACATTAATATAATAAAAGCACTTCCTTAAGTGTTTTAATTCTTGCATTTACTCAATTAAAATTAATATTAATATATCAATATAAGATGATTTATTTAATTCATTATTATTTTTTTTTTTTAGAAACTTCTTGGAAATAAAATGTCAGAATTTAAAATAACTATAAAAAGTATGTGGTCAAAAAAAGGAACATTTGAAAAATTTAAAAGTAAAAATAAAGATACCTCAGAAACAAATGAAAATAAAGTGGAAGAAGATTCCATGGTAGTTGAATAAAAATAATTCATGTTTTATTGTAAATATTTATTTTTATTTTAATATTTTACTATTATTTTTGCAATAAAATAATTATTTTACTTATACATATGTTTTCTTTCAATTATATATTTGTTTAAAGGACCGTTCCTGATTATGTCATCCCATATCGTCGCTTGCAACACGTAGTGACGTATCTCAAAAAAATTAAAAATTGAGATACAACGGGTATGGCCGTGTCCTGGCGTTCTTTACATTATCACAAAGTGACGAATCTGTATTTCCATGTTTTTTCGTATTATTTAGGTTTTTTGGTTTTGCGTTTCTATACATTTAATATAACAACTCAAACTATAAACAGCTCTCCTGAAAAATTATAAATATTGAGATACGCCACTACGTGTTTCAGGCGACGATATATGCTCTTATTTCTTTTTCCAAAGTTTGAAAAGAATCTCAAATTCTCATTTTTACTTTAATATATTAATATGAACACCGAACCCATAGACAATATTTATTTATTAATAATTTTTTATCCACTATTTTACTTGTGAAAATTTTTACAGGTTATTTAGGGGTACTCTATTATGTCTATCCTAAGTTTTCGACCTCAAGGACGCTGTGCTAACTTGGGGAGAGGGGTGCAAAAACCTCAAAACTTTAAGACTCTAATTTTTTCGCTTATATCTCGTATTCTAAGTATATTTAGTGCACCATACTACAATACATAAGTTATAGAGCATAGAATTGCTAAGTTTTTATTAATGGCGGTTCCTGGCAGTGGCGGTCCCAGGATTTTGTCAAGGGGGGGGCCCAAAATTTTTTTTTTTTTTTGTTAAAGCTTTTTTCGGCAGCGAAGGCCGCGAAGACCTATTCTATATATTTATTTCACCTGGATTGATAGCCAATGGCCTAAAATTTGATGTAGGGAAGGTGAAGAATAGGATGGCGCAAAAAACCGACTAATTTTTTTTTTCAATCTCATATGACAATATTTTAGTATATCATGTTTTAAGAGACTTCTCCAAAGATGAGGTCAAAAAAAATATTTAAGAGTCGATCAAAATTTTACAAATTCGTCAAAAATCGATTTTTTTTTCTTTTTTTAATTTTTTTCTCGTTATGGTCGAATTTTATAGTCGAAAAAAAAGAAGTTTCTCAAATTTTCCACTTAAAATAGTAATTTTTAAAGGTCCTCAAATTATTTTTTAGTTTGTCTGCATTTCTTTCGATGTTTTCAAGCGACCTTTAAATATTCATATTAAAGATTTAATAAATTCTTATTTTTTTTTAAT
This sequence comes from Euborellia annulipes, assembly GCA_023213315.1. Taxonomy (NCBI): domain Eukaryota; kingdom Metazoa; phylum Arthropoda; class Insecta; order Dermaptera; family Anisolabididae; genus Euborellia; species Euborellia annulipes. The sequence continues at coordinate 179,636 of JAKCPI010001600.1, read as the reverse complement.
AAGTAAGATATTTGAGAAAATATAATCAATCGTACCTTATTTTGCAAATTAGCAAGTTATTAAAAAATTATATTTTCAGTCTTTTAATGTAGGCCAGTGCTGTCGCTTCGGGCCCATTTGCCACAAAATAAAAATACAGCCCATGCGCCTACGGCAATTCTCATATACATCTAATGGTATATGCAAATTTTATCATTTATTTTTGTATGAAACAAAATGCATCTATCTAAGAAACATTAACAGTTTATCGTCTTGAAGATGGGATCGTTGTGATTCCTAAACGTCGACGATAATTAAATAAAGTTTTTTTATCTCTTGCTGGCTGTCTACATCTATTTAATCCCAATAATTATACTTTCAGTATTCTGTTTTTTTTTTTTTTTGTTCATCTCGTGGTGTATTTTTGTCGATTATCTTACTAATTAAAAGAAAAAATTTATTAAATATTTAATATGAATCAAATAAAAATAAATTTTGAGCGACCTTTAAAAATTAACCCTTTACAGTGGTATGTCGCCATTTAGGCGACATCCTAATTTTTTTGTAGTCAAATTAAAGCATTATAATATCATAATATTCATTAAAAACTGTCTGGGATCCGAACCCGCGACCCTTGGAAAACAAGCTAACACCCTAGGGGGTATGGAAAAATTTTTGAAAATTAGGCATTGAAATTTGCGTTTTTAGCTATCCTGAGACGTGAAAAATTTATAATTTTTTTGTTTAGTTTTAAAATATTAAATAAAACTTTTGAATTTTTGTTGTCCAATGGGGGGGGGGGGGGCCCGGGCCCCCCTGGGACCGCTAGTGGTTCCTGGAGATGATGGCACCTCCGTGACAGGCAGGGGTGTAGTGGAGCGGGAACGCGTGGGAACGGCGTTCCCACACTGGTTTCACTCATTAAAAAAAAAAAAAATAATAACAAATAAAATTAAAATTATTTACGCAATTAAATAAAATAATACTTTACAAACTTTCGTGAGTGCCTCATATTTAGATTTTTGGGTAGTTCATAGTCTAGAATTGCACCATTTCACTATTAATTTTTCTAAAATTTTCCGGGGGAGGGCCCCCTCCATTGGTAAGTTATGTATTTAGCATTCCCACACTGAAAATTTTGCAACTACACCACTGGTGACTGGTCATTTTTGGCGCTCTCCCCCCCCCCCCCGTGATATAAAAAAAGTTATTTTCTTTGATAATATAATTTATCTAATTATCTATTGATAATACCCTGCTCATTTGCTCCTCTAGATTCTTTCTCCAACTCCAGCCAGCGCAATTGGCCTTCATGCCAACATAAATTAAAAAAAGTTATTTAAAAATTTGTCAAAATTCCCTAAACGTTTGGTTAGCAAAATTTATATTCCACAAATCCTTTCTCTCGTTATAATGACAAATGAAAGAAATTATAAATTAGCAGTAAAATAAAAGGAAATTTATAATTATAAGAATAAAAAAAAAGTGCAGGAGGTGGATTTGAACTCGCGAAGTTTGTTTACGTGAGAATGGAAAAAAAAGATGACGAATTAACCACTTGAGCCATGGTTTAATTAATTTAATTAAGGAAAAATAGCCATATAACAAACATGAAATAAAAGAAGTATTAAAAAAATTTTAATATTCTACATATGATATATCATTTTTCATTTCTTTTTATGTGGATTAATAATTTATAATAAAAATTATAATAGCATGCATAGTTTTCAAATAATTCAATGAGCAAACGTCAGATTGTTTATGCCTTGATGTAATTAAACTAAACACTCTATCTAACATATGATACATGTCATTAATTCTTGAATTCCCCCTGATTCCAGAGAACTAAAGCCCTTTTAATTATATGATCTAATTTAGGAGTTATTAGCGATCAAAGTTAAGATTATTTTCGACCATAATGACATCAACAGACTCAATTCTATATTATCGAAAAAGCTTATTTAGCATTGTCTGATCAAAACCAAATTTTTACCAGAGATTTATAATTAAAAAATGAGTTTTTTTCTAAAGTTTCATTAAGATTGGTAAAGAAATAAATAAAATATTGACTATTTTATAAATTAAGTTTTAGAATTTGGGATCTCGGTTGCAAGCCTGCAGCCGGTTCATAGAGCGCTCTCTTTACCCATCCGGGATTCCAAATTCTAAAACTCAATTTATAAAATAGTCAATATTTTATTTATTTCTTTACCAATCTCAATAAAACTTTAGAAAAAACTCATTTTTTAATTATAAATCTCTGGTAAAAATTAGATTTTAATCAGACAATGTTAAATAAGCTTTTTCGATAATATAGAATTGAGTCTGTTGATGTCATTATGGTAGAAAATAATCTTAACTTTGATCGCTAATAACTCCTAAATTAGATCATATAATTAAAAGGGCTTTAGTTCTCTGGAATCAGGGGGAATTCAAGAATTAATGACATGTATCATATGTTGGATAGTGTTTAGTTTAATTACATCAAGGCATAAACAATCTGACGTTTGCCCATTGAATTATTTGAAAACTATGCATGCTATTATAATTTTAATTATAAATTATTAATCCCCATAAAAAGAAATGAAAAATGATATATCATATGTGGAATATTAAAATTTTTTTAATACTTCTTTTATTTCATGTTTGTTAAATGGCTATTTTTCCTTAAAAAAATTAAATAAACCATGGCTCAAGCGGTTAATTCGTCATCTTTTTTTTTCCAATCTCTCGTAAACAAACTTCGCGAGTTCAAATCCACCTCCTGCACTTTTTTTTTATTCTTATAATTATAAATTTCCTTTTATTTTAATGCTAATTTATGATTTCTTTCATTTGTCATTATAACGAGTGAAAGGACACAAACACGACTATCAAATTATTTTAGTTAATTTAATTCCAAGCTTAACTTTGGATGGAGATTATTTTTCAAATAATTTATTTTTTCTAATTGACAGTTATTGACAGTTATTGGCTCTATGCTTTTCTTCTTCCTTACCCTATAAAATATTTATATTTATATGCTTATATTTCAGTTTATAGTAATTAAATTAATACAATATATTGTAATTAATTTTATTAAAAAAAAAATTATTTTAATTTTCCCGGTTTAAATCAGTTTCCCTATTGGCTCTCATGCTTTTTTTAGACCAAGCCTTTTTTTTTATCAAACTTTGATTAGAAAATGAATCGAGGTTATTTGAAGGTCACAATAACCTTCCTTCCTTCAAACTTAACCGGTTATTTTCATTTATATTTATTCTAAATTAAATAATTTAATTATTTTTTTAAAAATTAAGCTCATCCAATTTATTTATCAAACATTTCTTTAAAAAATAAAATTATTTCTTTAATGATTATTTAAATTATTTTTAAATATCCATAAAATTTTTCATTTTTATTTATTTGGTGGATTTTATAACAGGTATATCTAAATATAATTAATTAATAAATTATATGAATTAATTATTTTTGATTTTTTTATTAGAAATAATGGAAGGCATAAAGATGCGATATATCCAAGCAGGATCCCATAAAGGGAAAGGAATTGCTGTTTTCACAAGTGGAGGCGATTCACAAGGTAATTTTATATAAAACAAGAATAAAATAAAACTATATAGGCTGTTATATATATAGGAGTTGCTCAAACAGTTAAAGGAGGTAAATTAAGTTTAATTTTCTCCCTTCGTTAGCAATCCTCTTTCTTTCATTCAATATCAAATCAATTATATTTTATTATTATCGTATGATAGATGAAAATGGCAGTGGTGTGTGTAGAAGAAAAACGGTAGAAACAAAAATAAAGCTACTGTATGTACAGTTATATATTGCCAAATTTCATGTCTCATCATCACTCGTTGAAACATGAAGTATCCAGAGCTATTTATTAATATACAGGCAATATACATGTACAAATGATTCCCTAATAAATATGTTCAATTCCCTTCGACTTATTTTGTGATTATGATTGGAACCGCAACTTCTAAATATAAACTAAGCATCCAGAGACTTTGTTATTCTTTTCTTCCTTCTTTATATTATCTATAAAATGTACAAACATCCTCTAGTTTTTTCTATATTCATGTGAATAACTGGGGTTGCAACAATGGAAAACAAAATAATAATCACATAGTAAAGCTGACAGTTGGGAAAGCCAAAACAAGAATAAAAAAAAAAAAGCTGACAGTTCAAATATTGAGTAATAATATTATTTTTGGAATTGAAACATTCATAATTGTTTAATAATTAACAAGATTTTTTGTGTATAAACACGGTCGCTCAATTTCAAAACACAGTTACCTTCGGTATTCGAAAGTTGTGTTCTGTGCTTGACATACCACATTTATTGTGTCGAGATATATTTAGTTTCCAGCGATATACATGTATTAGAATTCAAGATCTTAAATATAAAATTTCAGCCTGATAACTCCATTCCTTCATGCTTAAAATCGAACACAGACTCACACACAGCAGACAGACCATGTCGCGAAAACCACTTTTTTGGATTCAGAGGACCTCAAAACGTGTATATCCATAAAAATCTCCACATCGAATAGAAAGTAAAAAAGCCACTTACTAAGTTTATCTATAATGTTATCTATAAGAAAAAAATCAAATTTTTGAGAAATTTGAATTAAATTATATTTACAAGACTCCACTGGAACTAAAAATACTAAAAATATAGATTATGAAAAATTTGTCCCTTACTGTGTTTTGAAATTGGGCAGCCAACAATGTTTTAGCCACTCATTCTTCAAGTAATGGGAGTGACAATTACATCTGATCTCTCCTGGAGCAACCACATCTCTTCTGTGGTTAAATCTACCGCAAGGAAATTGGGTTTCCTATTCAAAACGAAGCGTTACTTTTCCTCCCAACAACTCCTAATCCTCTATAAAGCCCAAATTCGGCCGTGTCTTGAATATTGTTCCCACCTTTGGCGAGGGGTCGAAGGACGCTCTCTCCTCCTTGGAAGCCATACAGAGGCGTGCAATTAGACTGATAGGTGATTCTACCCTTACTGCATCCCTACAGTCGCTAGATCATAGAAGAAGAGTATCTTCACTATCTCTCTTCTACAGGTATTACCATGGTCAATGCTCTGCCGAATTAAAATCAATTATCCCACCCAATGCAACATATTCACGGAACACAAGAGAGCATCTTCCCAGCATCCCTATGCTGTTCAGATCACGACTAACAGAACAAATCAATTTCATTCTTCCTTTGTCCCCATGACCTCCCGTGATTGGAACAAGCTCCCTGCGTCTATCTTCCCCAAAACCTACAATCTTCAGACTTTCAAGTCTAACCTCAACAGGCATCTTCTCAGTTCCCGCAGTTGAGTTTCCCCTTTATGCTTCTCCTTTTGTTTTTATTTTCTTCCTGCTGCATGTGACTATTGGTCATTATAGGTCTTCGGACCTTATGCACCCATTCCAAAAAAGAAAAAAAAAAGTATAATTCAAATACAGCAATATTTACATATAAAACGCCCAAACACCCAAGTTGAAACCAAACGGAATAAGATTTACTATTGTATTTTGCAGGAATGAATGCAGCTGTTCGAGCGGTCGTACGTATGGGAATCTATCTCGGTTGTAAAGTTTTCTTTATACGTGAAGGATATCAAGGAATGGTTGATGGCGGAGAACATATTGAAGAAGCGACTTGGAGTTCTGTTTCTTGTATTATACATAAGGTAATTTTAAGAAATAATTGACTTAAAACCAAATATAGACAAATTATGAAAAAAAGGAGAGTCTTTTCTTTTAAGGGTGGAACCGTCATCGGATCAGCTAGATGTAAACAATTTAGAGAGAGATCAGGAAGATTAAAAGCGGCAAAAAATTTAGTTGAGAGGGGAATAACTAATCTAATTTGTATTGGTGGAGATGGAAGCCTAACTGGAGCGGATCTCTTTCGTAAGGTATTCGAAAAATATATATTTTTTTTTTTTTTTATTTAAAAATATGTCATGTTTTTGAAATTCATTTTTTAGGAATGGCCAAGTCTTTTACAAGAACTAGTTGAAACGAAACAAATTACACAGGAACAATGTGAAAAATATTCTCATTTACATATAGCCGGAATGGTTGGCTCAATAGATAATGATTTTTGTGGCACTGACATGACAATCGGTACAGATTCAGCTCTGCATCGAATAATCGAAGCTATTGACGCAATAGTCTCAACTGCCTATTCTCATCAACGGACATTTATAATGGAAGTGATGGGTCGACATTGCGGGTAGGCAAAATAAAATTTGCATTTAATAAATTCCTCTTCTCCTTGCTTCATTTCCTCTCTTGGCAGATATCTTGCTTTGGTGACAGCCTTATCAAGTGAGGCAGATTATGTATTCGTTCCAGAGATGCCTCCGCCTTATGATTGGCCAGAACGCCTCTGCTCCAAACTCTTACAGGCAAGCTTGTTTGCCTAAACAAACCCTCTTGCATCCATAGCATGGAGTAAAATCTAACTCGCTTAATGTATTTCGTTTTAATTCAAGTTTATGCCATATATAGTGAGTGATGAAAAAAATAATCAACTCATTATAATATTATTAAATTAAATTAAAATGTTTTCATCTTTTTATACCCGGGGCGCCGGACATCCACACTAGCTAAATTTATTTTGAAAATTATAGTTATTTAGATATACAGGTAGGGGTTGGACAAAATTGTATGAACACCGGACATATAGTCAATATTTATTTATTAACATGTTGAGCCACCATTTGTTTGCAGAAATTTTTACAGGTCATTTGGGGGTACTCTAGGACATAGTTTCTTAACCTTTTTTTGCTCACCGTCCCCTTTGAGATTATGTTTTTTTCTAGAGCCCCCCCCCCCCCCTCCCTCCATCTTAATTTTATTTACCACCTGTCACGAATTTAAAACAGATATTGCAACGATTGTATTTAAACGTGTAATATTACGTTCAGTAACTTGAAGTCGATTTCTCTTTTTAGTTCCCAACATTGATACAGTACCAAATCCACTTGATAGAAATGAATACAATACCTACTACAATAACAAAAATTAAACGATATTAATTTTTACTTTACTTTAGTACGTGATTAGAGTGAATTGTTTTGCCTTTTTTAGACTATATTTTTCTAAACATATTTTGGGCCCCATTTGTACAATAGAAAATTGTAGAGCATTTAATTTGGTTGATAAAACGAATTTGTAGATCCAATATTAACCGAGATAAGGCCGATCAAAGTAAGACAAAGTTTCTCGAAATGAAAAACAAATAGAGTTTGGTCGGCTTAATCTTGGTTAATATTGAGTTTACAATTCGTTTTATGATCCAAATTTTTTGCTGTACAACTTTGTATTGTACTAAGGTGAACAAAATATGTTAACACAGGGTCGAAAACTTGAGATAGATATCCTAGAGTAACCCCAAATAATCTGAAAAAATTTCTCAAGCAAAGGGTGGCTCAACACATTAATAAATAAATAATGTCTATAAGTCTGGTGTTCAAATTATTTTGTCTAACCCCTGTACCTATGATGCAGCATCTCGATTTTCAAACCTGCTTCTTCTCTAGCTTCCTCATGATTCATCCACCCTTTCTTGCTTCACTTTTATTTTACTCCCTAATTTTTCTATCTTTAATCTTCTATCTTCTTTATATGATTCTTTTAGTTGTCTCTTTTAAAGCTAAGGGACCCAGCCATTAATGAGTTGATGATTTTCTTCTAAACTAATTATATTTAACTCATTAGCTTCAAATTAGACAGACACAAAACGTTCAAGAGAGAAGAAAAATATTTTTACATCATTACTTTCAAAATGGCTCTTTATAGCAAAATTGTTTAAATCCAGTATAATTTTCATCCCTCTTGAATACACATACCAATTTGGAAAAATTCAATACTTGGAAACAATTCCTAGGTTTTCTTTTAATTAATTAAATGGTGATACCCGCGAAACAAGACATATGAACGATCACTAGAAGCCATGGATAATATAAACTTATAGGCTTATATATATATATATATATACTAGACGCAGCCCGCCTTCGGCGGGGCTTTACGCCTAGGGGGGCTGCGCCCCTGGACCCCCCTTGCTCGCCTTCATTGAAAATTGTGGATTTCTATAAAACATATACATATATACATACCGGTACATACAAACATTTTTCCCAATTCTATATAGATTATTTTAACGGTATTCATGAACTTAAGATTTTTCGTGAATCATATCCTTTCCGGGACTCTCCCGGTACACAGACAAAAAAATTTACGCCGATATTTTAGAATTCAAAATGTAAATAAATAAAAAATCGTAAACATGGGTAAATATTTATATTTTGTTACCATGGCAACTATTTCTCCTAATTTTTATTTTTTTCTTAATTTAACGGTTAATTACTCATTAACTTATTGTTATTTGTGAAACAAAACCTGTCCGGGATTCTCACAAACATACACAGAAAATTTCATCATAATTGGTTCAGTCGTTTAGGAGGAGTTCAGTCACATACACACGTACAGAAGAATTATATATAAAAGATATATATATATATATATATATATATATATATATATATTTTTTTTTTTTTTTTTCCGCGACTGGGTATACCTGAACGAAATTTCTCTGATTAAGAAAAAATTTTTCAAAAATTAAGATTCACAATTACACTTTTAAATATGGTCATCTTTGACTTGAATTATGATTTTAAGACGGTCAACAAATGCATTGTTCACTTACCAAATAAACAATTTCCAAGATACTTTCACGATAAACGGGCACGTTAAAGTAAAAAAGAAAGTATCTTGAAAGGTGATTAGAATCCATAGGCTTATAACATTGCAGCCACAGGCAGTGGAGGTTTCAACAGAACTTGCACCGTCTCAAAAAGCGTACCCCAACTAAGAATGTCTAAAAAAACAACGTCCTGCACTATTCTTCGACACAATGCCGTCATATTCTCCGGATGCAAAACCGTTAGACTTCTCTATCTGGGTATTTTTAAGGCCAAAGTTGCTAAAAATTTCCAGTGACATCTCGTTCAAGTCAACCCTTCTCCTAGAACAGGCATGGCGAACCTTTTTGAGACGTGGGTCAAATTTTGTTCATATTTTTTGTTAGTACCAGCTCATGGGTCATTAATGCCCATTTGCACCAGAGTTAAGTTTAAACTGAGTATTTTAGAACATTCCATTCACAAACTCACTCATATTCGATCAGCATGCAATGCGTTTGCGACCGTCTCAAAGGCAGATTTCGCTTAAAAAATGATATATCAAAAATATGTAATTATTTCTTAATTTTTGATAATTTATCAACATTTTTTTTTAATAACTGAATAAAAATAATCAAATATTGTATAATAAAATAATCTCGGCCACCATGCGTGTATATTTACTATATATATACATCTTGGCATACATCTGGTAGCGGAAGCCTACCAGATCATATAACACTAAATTTATATATATAAAAATATATTCTCCGGAAGGCTTCCACGACTGGATGTATGTCAAGATATATATATATATATATATATATATATATATACAGGCGAGTTTTGATAGGGTTCTAAAATCAGGCTTGATATTTTGAATTTTTACTCAAAAATATTAAAATTATAGGCTTATTATAATTTCTTTATTTTAACCTTTATTGGCAGGAATATTTATTATAATATTCCACTTTCAAAGGGATTAATTTGTTGATTAAAAAATTCAGTCCCCCAAAAAAAAATCCTAGAACCGCTGATATACATATACACAAAAAATTCTTTCTACAAAATGTTAGTAATATTGATAAATTGTTGAGTTTGATGGCTGTAGATATTAGGCGAGGACAGGAGCCTTCCCGGGACACAGCAGCCAGGTAAAATGAAAAAAACGTTATGTTCTGTCACCGACTAGCGCTCGAAACGTCGGCGACGCAACGTTTATTTTACCTGGCTGCTGTGTCCCGGGAAGGCTCCTGTCCTCTCCTAAGTTAGTAATATTGTTTCAAAATATCAAAACTAAAAGATTCAGAATATACAGTATAAGAGAAGGAATTCAATTAATTAAAGAAAACCTAACAAAATATTTGTGAATCTCATCAAGAAACTAATATAATTTTAATAGGAAACTAATTTCCTCCTCTGCTTTTGTTGTTCGTTTGAAATTCCTTTAATGACGATATTAATGATGTTTTTTGATTGGTTTGTCTAGAGGTGACTTTCTCATGTGACGTCTGGCGCTTGTTCATGTTAAAGGTATCTAGCCCTGGTAGCTGCGTTGGCAAGTGAAGCTGATTATGTTTTTATACCAGAATGGCCTCCTGAAAGCGACTGGCCCGATAAACTGTGCAAAAAGCTTAAGGAGGCAAGCAACCTTTTCCTTCATTTGCTTGGTTGTTTACAGAAAATTATTAACTTGTTTATTTAATATTTTTTAAATTTATTAATTATAATCTTAATTTTTTTAAAACTTTTGTTGATTTCTGAAGCCATTTAGCTTCCAATCAAAGATTTAATTGTTTTACTAATATAGAAATTATAATCATCGTCAGTGATGATGTAACCTTTGACAAAAATTACTAGTACCGATTAGGCATCGGTTAACGATCAATTTTCCAAACCTAGCTACAACTTTTTTCAGTAGATATAAATCGTTCATTCATTATCAAATCTACCTTTTCGATCTTCCCTTATTTTTTTACAAATGTTCTCAATTAGGCCAAGCTCTGCCATCGATTTTCTTTTTTTATTTCTAGAATATTGTTCTGGATGTTGATTTATATATATAAATACACCTGATATTTATATAAGCTTATATTGAAATAAAATATATAATATCATTTTAATTTATTATATTAAAATATATAGATTATAATTAATAAATAATATTTTTTAACCATTTTGATAAATAATAAAAATTAAAATTAAATATTAAAATAATACACTCTGTTATCTGTTTCAAGATATTTATTAATTAAAAATTAACACTCAAAACATAGAGTATTTCGATACGCATCTGTCATCTTCAGAATGAATAATTATTTTATAAATAATAAATATTTTGAAACATAACATGTTGCAATATATATATTTAATTTTAATTTAAAAACTATTTCATCGAGAGCCTACGGTCAAAAGTTTAAATATTATTAAATAATTAAAAGTTAATTTTTTTTTCTAAATAGGATGTTATTTACTATTTATTTTATTTTTTTTTTTTTTTTTAGGAGAGAGAAACTGGTCAAAGATTAAATATTATAATAGTTTCTGAGGGTGCAATCGATAGAGATGGCAAGCCGATCACCGCAGAAAATGTCAGACAAGTAGTGGTCGATCGTCTTCAACAAGATGCTAGGATTACAGTCCTTGGGCATGTACAACGAGGTGGGAGACCTTCGGCCTTCGATCGAGTTCTTGTATGTTCTTTATTGATCTTTTTATTTCAAATTCTCTATACTCTATCTATTATGAGAAAGAAATCTCCAATCTCCATTTCTCCAATTCCACTCCACTCCGAACACGAATAAACGAACATGGGCCGATTAGACTAATTTTTTGATGAAATTAAAAATAAATAGATTTTACTTAAAAAAAAATATTTTAATCTATTTGTAAATTAGGTTGGTTACTGGGTATATGAGATTTGAGTCTGGAGGAATAAAACCAGCGAATGAGTCGAAACACCTTTACACTTTATTCGAAACATACGTTTGCACAACCATAAGAGCAGCCATCTTCAGTGCTAATGAAATGTACATTTAAAATTATAACCATTTTACAAGGTTGATTGAAATAATAAATTAATTTAATAATAATAATGGCGCAGTCCTGATTATTTAAATTCCTTTTTCAAAAAAAGAGGTATGGTGAGGACACAGATAAACCACAATAATTAATTATTTTATTATTGTTATTGACCTACTCCCTGTCCCTGTCATCAGGACAGTAGACAGACTTGACAGGCTACGGGCCCCCACCTATAATTTTAAGATTTGAGCTTAAAGTGCCCCTTTAGGAAAAGATTTTATGAAAATTATTTTTTATAAGAATTTTATGTTGTTTTAATTGTATCTTTCATTGGCACTGAGGATAGAGGGCTGTTATGGTTGTCGAAACGTTTGTCTCGAATAAAGTGTAAAGGTGTTCGACTGACTTACTCGCTGGTTTTATTCCTCCCGACTCCAATATTTTAATCTATTATTTATTATTATAGGGCGTTTCAGCTGGCAGGGCCATTTGCGTCCTTTTAATCTAAATATTCATGTTTTATCCCTTTTACCGTTAGGGTTCTCGAATGGGCGCCGAGGCTGTTCTTGCTTTAATGGAGGCAACACCAGAGACTGTGCCTTGCGTTGTTTCATTGAGTGGAAATCAAGCTGTTCGTCTTCCTCTCGTCGATTGCGTTAGCCGAACTAAAGAAGTCACTCAAGCGATGGCTGAAAAAGCTTGGGAAAAAGCTGTTGAACTCAGAGGAAGGTAATATATATATTAATAAATTATATATTATTTTTATCAAATCAGCATATGAATATGATTTTTATAATTACTTGTAGCATACTATTAAAATCAGCATTGATTGATTCTCTTTTATTTTTACAGAACTTTCCAAAGAAATCTTCAAGCATACAAACTTTTAACAAGATTACGACCTCCTTCATCTATTTTGTCCGAGTCTAAGGTATTAAGAAAATAATATATAGGTCTAGTATTTAGGGAACATTTTATAGGCCTTTAAGGAATATACTTTAAAGAGACTGTCAATATTATTATTTGGAATTCCTACCGGAATTTCCGTTTATTTATCCGAGGTGTTTACGTTCACGAAGACACACACTTCAAACCCAACCGGCCTTCTGACCGTAGCAATCTAACGGCACTCCGTGAAGTTATCTTTTCCAATCTATAGCTCCTCCTCCTGCGTTCGTTTCTAGCCAGTGAACTAATCCTTATTTCTGGTTCCACCTGGTTCCTTTTATCCAACCTCTGCTATGCTAGGGAAGATGTCCTAGTTTGAGGAGGGACTCCCTTTGCACCGAGGTGTAGGCTATTCTCGAAGAATGCATTAATGAGAGAGAAGCTTATTTACATATAGAATATATATATATCCCTTCCACAGGATGGGATGTCACAACAACTCCCTCTCCTCGTAGAGTTGCCAGGGGTCTAATTGTGGTGAGATCCTATATTCCAATCCAGGGCCTGCTTGAGGATTTGTTTACATTAAATAAATATTTTTAGTTAATGAAAAAGCTCGCACACCCAGGATTTGAACAGGGATCTTCTTTGTAGAAAGTTGACACTCTAGCCCACTACACCAGCGAGCCCCTATATCAATATTAAATTTGTTTTTATATATATAATATTTCTACTTTCTCTTATATATATATATATAGTATATAGTGAGAAAGTATTGGGTTCATGTCAAAAATTGGATGTCAAAATTTTGATAGATATACACGTTTTGAGGTCCCCTGAGTCCAAAAAAGTGATTTTCGCAACATGGTCTGCCTGTGTGTCTGTGAACAAAATATCTCAAGAACCAAAAGAGTTTAGATTTTATATTTAAGTTAGGCACGTATCAGGAAGCTTTTGATCAAAATCGGCCAACGAGTATTAGTATTTTATTGATGTACTTCTTCAGTTTTTTTCTTAATATTCGCTCCAACGATTTTGATTAAAATGCAAAAATCGATAATTTTTTAGATGCTCTATGAAACAGAACACAACTTTCGATTACCATAGGTAAGAGAAAGTTGTGTGCTGTGCAACCATCACACCAGATTTTATTAACAAATTTTTTTTTTTTAGAGATCTACTCTCGCTGTGATGCATATCGGTGCACCTGCATGTGGAATGAACGCCGCCGTCAGATCATTTATTCGAAATACAATTTCTCGAGGCGATAAAATTCTTGGTATACATGACGGAGTTGAAGGACTTGCAAATGGAAACGTAAATGAAACTCTTATTTATTAATTTATCTTTATTAAATAAAACATAGAACCTTTATAAAATATTTTTAATATTTTAACAAGACCATTCAGAAAGGATGACTATTACTCTTTTTTATGTTTAATTTTATGAATTTATTTTTTAGATAAATGAACTTGATTGGGCTTCAGTAACTGGATGGGTTGGTCAGGGAGGCGCTAATCTCGGTACTAATCGCACACTGCCCTTAAAATTTATGCCTGAAATAGTCGCTCAAATTAAACGTTTCCAAATCCACTCTCTTCTTATTATCGGAGGCTTCGAGGTAGAGTATTTAAAAAAATCTTATATTTATATAAAAAGTACTTGTTTATTTATAATTTAAGTAAGTTATATTTTTATTTATTTTCTAGGCCTATCATGCTGCTCTTCAATTTCTTGAAAAACAATCAGAATATCCTGAAATTCGCATTCCTATCGCCGTTATTCCAGCTACTATTAGTAACAACGTTCCAGGAACGGATTTCTCTCTTGGGTGTGATACTGCAGTTAATGAAATTACTGAAGTACGTAACTTCTTATAAAATATTATAATTATATATTTTTGCAAAAATCGCCTTGTTGGTTGTTAATTATATAATGTGATTCAGAGGCAGGGCCGGAACTAGGAGATTTTTTAGGGGGGGGCCCCTCCTTAAAATTTTCTATAGAAAATTTATATCATTTTACCTTTTATTTAGTAAATCTTTCTTTAATTGCCGCCCCCTGATATCTGCCGCCCGGGGCACACGCACCCACTGCCCCCCCCCCTAGATCCGGCCCTGTTCAGAGGGTGCATTGAATCTTTAGTCCGAAACTACTGAGGTATTTTAAATTATTTTTTTATATGTTTTTTTTTAATGATTTAAATTCATGAGCATTTTACATAATAGAATGCTTTTTTTTTAATTTACGATTAATTAAAAAATATTTTTTTTTATATTTATAGAAAATCCAAAAAGAAAATAAGAACTTGATCAAAATAATTAGATTAAAAAATTTCCTTTTGAATCGACACTCTCTTATATTGTTTTATTTTAATTTTTAGATTTGTGATAGAATTCGTCAATCGGCTCAAGGGACTAAACGTCGTGTGTTCATTGTGGAAACGATGGGAGGCTATTGTGGCTATTTGGCCACATTAGCTGGCCTGGCTGGAGGTGCCGATGCTGCTTATATTTTTGAAGAAAAATTTACAATCAGAGATTTAGAAAAAGATGTAGCACACATGACAAGTAAAATGGATGACGGAGTACAACGTGGTCTCATATTAAGGTCTAAAATAATAACATTTAAATCACACTGCCTGCGATACGATCTCAACGCAATCTGGAAATGCTTTTTAATTCGTAGGAATATATATATAGTTCATTTAATTATTTTTCTTTAATTCGGTTCTCAGGCAGTGTAAAAAATGTCTTTAATCATTAAAAAATAAAAATAAACATTCCTTTTTATTTCAGAAATGAAAAATGTAATCCATATTATAATACTGAATTTATTCATAGCTTATATAGTCAAGAAGGAGAAGGTCATTTTACGACACGCCAAAATATCCTTGGTAAATTTTATTACTTAATATATAACAAGTTGGGAGTGTTATCAGAACCCTCGACCCTTGGTATACAAGGCCGGCACGCTACCAACTACGCCAAGCCCGAAGGCATATAAAATCTTATAGACTATATTATATATATAATTTCTAACTTTTTATAATTGGCTGCATCCACTTTTTTTATTAATCCAATTTTATTATTATTGTTTAATCAGAGAATTAAATCTTTTTTATTAGTGAGTAAAGTTTGACATTTTTTCTTTTTCAGGTCATATGCAACAAGGAGCCTCTCCATCTCCTTTTGATAGGAATCTGGGAACAAAATTAGGCTCACAAGCTGTTGAATGGTTTACCAACCAAATGGCCACTGCCAATCACGACGTCGTTGTAATGGGAATCGTCAAGAGATCTTATAAAATTACTCCTATAAAAGAACTTGTTCCTGATACAGATTTTGAGTAAGTTAAATATTTATCATACTTTAAGATTTTATTTAATTTAATTATTATTCATCCTCTTTCAGACACCGCATTCCACGAACTCAATGGTGGCTCAAACTGAGACCCTTTTTACGTATTCTTGCTAAACACGATAGCGTTTATGAAAAAGACACAATTGATTGTATCACCATCGAAGAGCAACAAATGGAAGATTTGATATGATCGTCTCAATTAATATTTGTTAGTAATTTTTTTAGATTATTTTAAATATTTTAAATATCAATATTTTTTAGTGCCATTTGTATATACAGTAAATATTTATATAGTAGATTTTTGGTAGATATTTTGTCTTAAATATAATTTTTTGAAATATATTTGTAAATGTTTTATTCATTTTTATATCTATATTAGATATTAAGTCTGACTACCTCGGGGACTTGGCTCTCCTTTGTCAGTGTATGATTTGTTCTAATTATTAAATCATATTTATAAGAAAGATTTGTTGATTGGAAAATATCGGTCTTTGACCACTCTCACATTGTTTGTAATACCATTATTTTGAATAACACCTGGTGGTTTATCTGCATTTTTAGAAAAAGGTCAAAATTTAGAACACCCCTTTCAGTGACAAAAAATTTAATATCTCTAGCTTTTATATTGGAATAGTTTTATTTTTAAAAGGACAGAGGATGGACTATAATATATATATATATATCTCAGCCAAAAACATCGGAGATGCAAAAAGGGCGCCTCGCATTATTTTTGCCCAGCGTCGAGGTGAAATCAAAAAAATGCGCCTCGCTTTTCTGATTTATATAAAAGCGAGGAAATATTTTCACTTAAATAAAACCCCTACAGAATTTTATTTGTTTCATATATCCTCGCTTTTATATAAATCAGAAAAGCGAGGCGCATTTTTTGATTTCACCTCGACGCTGGGCAAAAATAATGCCTAAATAAAAACCTAAAATTTATACAATTTAGGAAAATCCTATGTATATCGTTTCGAATGGATACCAACCAAACGATGTATTTACATCCTAACAACATAACAAAAATAAAAAACCTAAAATTTTATAAAATTTAGAGAAATCCTATGTTTATCGTTTTGAATGGATACCAAACGATGTTTTTATTTTTACTGTTTGGAATGCATATTAAAAGATCTATTCATGGGATAACTTAATATTTAATAAACAAAAATTATTAAATAATATTTAAATGTAATATTTCACAAAAAGAAGTGAAATCTCAGCCAAAAACATCGGAGATGCAAAAAGGGGCGCCTCGCATTATTTTTGCCCAGCGTCGAGGTGAAATCAAAAAAATGCGCCTCGCTTTTCTGATTTATATAAAAGCGAGGATATATGAAACAAATAAAATTCTGTAGGGGTTTTATTTAAGTGAAAATATTTCCTCGCTTTTATATAAATCAGAAAAGCGAGGCGCATTTTTTTGATTTCACCTCGACGCTGGGCAAAAATAATGCGAGGCGCCCCTTTTTGCATCTCCGATGTTTTTGGCTGAGATATATAGTAACATAGCATAAGTTTCTTTTAAATCTATTTAAATTGAAAAGGAGACGTGATAACATACTCGCTAAGTAATTATTAAAAAAAAAAACATTACAATTTTAACAGTTCAAACAGTTAAGAAAATGCCTACCAGGGGATTGTTAAACTAGCCCTCGAGACATGAGTTCACTGACAAACGCAGTGGTAACAGTGACAAAATTGGGTCAGCTCGCATAACTCTGCAAAGGGAACGAACTTCACACTGAATTGCGTTACATTTCACCAGTGCCGTAGTGAGCTTAATTCGCGCCCGGGGCACAATACCTTTTTAGCGCCCCCCCCCCCATTCGAAAACCATATAATATTATATATAAAATTTACAAAATTATTATATTACACTGGCACTAAATTTAAAATATATTTTCCAGAAATCAATTATAATAAAAAAAATAAAAAGTATCCAACAATTTTTTGTTTTGCGATCCATTTGGCGCCCCTTTGTGAGTAGCACCTGGGGCATGATGCCTCTCCTCGCTACGCAACTGACTAAAGTTGGTTTATTTGAGAAAGAAAAACGGTAAATTTTCAGCAATTTTTTATTAGTTTACAAAGCAATATAATATCGGGATTTTTCCAAATATTTCAGAGACGTTTCGGCACCCCTTCTTCAGTGAATTTCCAAATATTTGGAAATAATGCCTTGTAAACTATTTTTTCTTTCTCAAATGTTAAAACCAATATTTCCTAGTTAAATATTTATTCTGGGCCAAATTACCGTAAAACTTCTTATTTTAGAAAATAGGCTATATAGCCCTACAAATTTCGTTTATCAGTATTATTGTATATTAGTAAAATCTGTGGAATAATAATAATAACTTTGAAATCTTGTATTTAATTTAGAAAACAAATGTTTTTGACGATAACATAATATATAATCAATCAATGGAATGTAATTATTAATATATTTTTATTCTTCTTTAAGTTTTTATTTTATTTTTTAATAAATTTATTTGTATAAAAAATATATATGTCTTTGTACCAGGAGTGAACAGGAGAATAGAATAGTAGAGGAGTGTATTGGTGCCAAAAAAAAAAAATAACCTCCTATCTGATTTTGATCTCCGGGTATATATTGTGTAAAATATCTATTTGATTTGTGCTGCACTCTTGTGGAAAGTTTAAAAATTATACTTATAATTCTAAAAGTCTCCACAGGGTCGCAGCACTAATCAGCCTGAGATGGATATCCTCTTAATTTATATGATAAATTACCAAAGAAATTACCCGGAGATTAAAAACAGAGAGGAGGTTATTTTTTTTTGCGCCAACACACTCCTTTACTATTCTATTCTCCTGATCACTCCTGTTACAAAGACCATATTTTTAATACAATAAATTTATAATAATAATCATTATATAAATATTAACAATTAATTAATTAAATTTGTTATATATAGTCTTATAGTCAAAATACATTAAAAAATATTATATTTTCTAAATTAAGTACAAATTTCAAGATCAATTAATTACTCCACAGATTACTACTATTATAATACTGAAAAAAGAAATTCGTAGTGCCGTAATCATCTCAAAAATTTTATATTTTCCAAAGTAAAATTAAGTTTCAAGGAATTGAAAATCTGAAACTAAATAGGTCTATATCAAGGGCGGATATAAGGGGGGGAGGTAAAGGAGGTAATTACCTCCCCCGAGATTTGAGAAAAATATTTTTTTTGGGAATTAAATTTTATTTTGAATATAAAATTTTAAAAATTGACCATTTCCCCTCTCCCCGTAGCGCCTCACTGATGTTGGTTAATAAAAACCACAACTACGTCGGTCCCCTTTGTTTGCGCCCCCAGCCCGTAGCGGGCGCGTGTTTTGCCACTCCCTCGTTACGGCCCTGCAATTCACGATCTAACGACCGCTCCGATGCATAGTGTGATATCAGTGCAATTTTCAAATTGTAACAGGGGACTGTTCAAAAAAAGTGAGGACAACATTCGACTATTGTTTTTTAAATTAAATTTTTATTTTAAACAAATGGTTGTGGCAACGTGGATGGTAACCACGAGCTGCCCTAGCTGGGACTGGCAGTACTTCTGTTCTTTGCATATCAGTCTCTTCCCTTCTATATTTTCAACAGGGGTCAGACCGTGCGACGGGCCGGCCTGTCTTATTCCTTCCCGGTCTCAAAAACCCCCACCTCCTATGCCGACCCCTCACCGCGAGATTAATGCAAAGAGAAAAGGAAGATTGTATTTTCCAATTAGTAGAGAAAAGCCCATATACGAAGGTAAGTTTACTCGGGTTAAGTCACGTTGGATGTTGGGATTTACTCGACGTTTCGGCTCTCCTTTTTGAGCCATTTTCAGGAGAGAAGGGAGTTAGGAGATAATGATGGAAGAGGATTGTTTATGGGGTCGCAATCTTACTGGTCCCTTGCTCTGTTTGGGAGATGCTTCAGAGGTTTGGATTTGCTCTCGAGCATGCCTTGGGGAGTAGGCAGATTGAGGCCCCGTAGTCAACCTAAACCAAACACAAACACGATTACACACCACCAACCTTGCTCCAGATCTGGCCACGCCCACATTCTCCTTCTCTTTATTTCCTTCTATCTACCGAAGGCGAGCAAGAAGTTCCAGCGGGCGCAGCTCCCTGGCTAGACGGAGGCGAAGGCGGGCTTTCTGTCTAAATCACTATTTCTCTTTTCAGGATCTTAATTTTTTTTTTTTTTAAGGTCTTTTTCGACATCTATGGCCATTTAGACCCTGTCGCTATTTATTTAAATTGAAAGCTAATTCAATTCAAATAAATTTTCGTTGTCACCTCGGGCTTGGTGTAGTTGGTAGCGCCCCTCCTTGTATGTCAAGGGTCGAGGGTTCGGATCCCAGGCAGTCTGATGATTTTATTTAAGCCATTTAGATACCAAATAGCTTAAATAAGAATGCCTGGACCCCCAATTGATATTAGAATAAATAACGGTTATCGTCAAAGTTTTTTATTGTCTAAGTTGCTGAAAAGACTGTGTGAATGGGTGTGTGAGTGTGAGTGTGAATGAAAAAAAAATTGTTGCACGGGACGGGATGCGAACGCGCGACCCTTGGTACAAATGGCCAGCATGCTAACCACTACACCAAGGCCCGGGGGCCAGAATCTTAATTAAGCAGTTTAATTTCTATCAGTCAAACATTATTGAAAAGATGAGAAAATGTCTTATTTAGTATATGAATTAATAAAAAATAAGTTTAAATAAGCCGCCGCTACCCCTAGCAGTTAAGAGTTCTCTCTAACGACACTTGGAGCGTTACTAATCAAAAACGCCTTGTAGTTATGCAAAATCTTCCACTGCAGGATAATTGTTTGCCTATTGAAAAGGGATCTGTATACCTACAATGAAACCTCCCTTAACGAGCATAATTCGTTCCAGATTCAAAAGCGAAACACTCTTTTACGACAAAATAACATTCTTCCCATAGAGCTGTTCCCCTAATGACACAGACTGATGTAACATGCCCTCAATCCGGGACTTCTCCTCTCCTCGCCACTCATGCGAAATATCGCTCGTTAAGGAAGTCATTCTTTTATAATTTGTTTTGCTCGTCATGCGAATTACTCGTTATGAGAGGTGCTCACTAAGCGAGTTAGTGTGTATAAAAGGGTAGGGTATTTGTGAATCTGAATTTATAAAAATATGGTGTGACTGGAATAGACCACAGCACACAACTTACCCTTCAGTAAGAGAAAGTTGTGCACCTTGCTGTTCAGTCCAGATTTTTTGTGTCAAGATATATTTAGTTTTCCATAGCACCTTAGTTTCAAACTTGCATTTCATAAGTAATAAAAACTAAAAAAGTCAATTGATTTAAAATTTCCATAGGCTCTGTGCATTTTAAATGTTGAATTAAACTATGGTTATTTTTCAAAATTTTAATCTCATATTTGGAGATTTTATACACAATAGAGAATCCTTAATAAATACAAAATTTCATAAGAATTGGAAAAAATCTTTAAAATGTGTAAAAAGTTCCAAAGGGGACCCCCTTGTGAATGGAAATTAACATACAAATTCACATAGGAATTTAACATTGGCTCTATGGAAGGAAGAGCCTGAAAGTGAATTTGAAAAATCTGAAATCTTTCCTATGAAGTTCAAGAGAAAAGTATGCTTCAAAAGATTTCAAGGACAAAATAAGAATATACATTTTAAAGAGCATCTAAAAAATAATTGATTTTTGATTTTTAATCAAAATCATTGGAACGAATTTTGAGAAAATTGAAAAAAACTAGTACATTGTTCTTAACAATTTAAATTTTAGGTAACAAATTTTTTTAGCTCTATAACTTCTATAACCATCTCACTCCCCACAGGTATTTTTTCATGACCTCATCTATAAAAAAGGTGCATATCTAGAATTATGACCAAAAATACAGCAATCTTTTTTTAGGGAAGGGATCTCCAATTTTTGTCAAAATAATCCATTTAAAAATCTCACTTATCTTTTTTTTAACATTTGTCTTGCGAAATTTCATTTCGTTTGAAATATACAAATTCACTTTTGTATTTATCTGAATTGGTGAAGATACAATAAGTTAATCATTTATCAAAAGTAAAAATAGATTTTTACACTAATTCTTTAATTTTATTTATTAGCCTCAACCTAATTGATTAGAAAAAAGTAAAAAGGCATAGGTGATATAAATTGATTTGCTTATGAAATGACAATGGAACGAGAACAAAGAGAAACAGCTTTTAAAATTGTATTTTATTTTGGGGTGAATAAAAAAAAAAGCTATTGAAAACAAACGATAGATGATTCCTATACAAGGGGTTATAACTTAAATTCGCTCTATTGTTGATTGAAATTATTTCGCTGCTTTCTCTTCCTGTAAGTTTTTTGAGACAAAAACGCAAAAAATTATTAAGATAATTTGTTTATAACAAGGTTTATCTACACTTGTGTCATATTAAAATAATTCCCTCTCAGGGGCGGAGGGAGCGACCGCCCGCCCCCCCCCCCCCCCGAAAAAAATTATGATTTTTTTTATCTAAAATTTAAAAAATTTTCATCCCCCAGAGAGGTCCTCCTGTAAATTGAATCTTCCAACCAACCGCCCCTACCAAAAATCGCATCCCGTCCCATGCGATAAAAATTTATTTAAATTGAATTGGCTACCAATCAATTTAAATAAATAGGCACGGGGTCTAAATGGCCTTAGAAGCCGAAAAAGACATTAAATAAAAAAATCCAATACTTTCTCTCTATATATTTCATATATAGGGTAAGAGAAAGTAACCTCCCCCTCCCTACAAAATTGGATTAATCCGTCCCTGCTCCCTGTGGGATGAACGCCGCTGCAATTTCCCCTCATATTTCGTCAGTTTCGTCACCATTAACAAAAATCTGGTGTGACTTGTCGCACAGCACACAACTTTCTTTTACCTTCGGTAATCGAAAGTTGTGGTGTGTGCTCGTCACGCCAGATTTTTGTGCCGACGCATATTTAGTTTCCGAAAAGTGTGTTTAAAAAAAAAAAAAAAAAAAAAAAAAAACCTCTTCCTGGTCAGTGGCGGATTAATGCAATTTTGTCGGGGGGGGGGGGCGGTTTTTTTTTAATTTTTTTAATTTTTTTTATTTAAAGACTTTGTGGGCATCTATGGCCTTTTAGACCCCTTTCCTATTTATTTAAATTGATTGGTAACAAATTCAATTGAAATTAAAGCCCGGAAATCATAATTTATTTAGATTACTAGTTTTTATAACATTGTGAATTTCTTCTCGGGGGGGGGGGCGATCGCCCCCTCGCCCCCCCCCCCCCTTTAATCCTCCCCTGTTCCTGGTGAATTAGCGTAAGCGACAAATCAATAATTTGAAGTATGCTTAATGGAAGGCACACAGGAAATGTAAAAAAAAGTCGACGAAATCTTTTCAAAGACTTGTGTCTCTTGCGTGGTGTACTTTCATTTTTTCATTCTTATAGCCGTCTTGTAATACTGTATTTTCACGTTGAATTTCATTTGGGGCGAACTTTATTAAAAGTATTTTAGGAATTCATTTTCTTTTAGAAAAAATTCACTATTAATTGCAAAGAATAGGGGCGGAATGTATAATTAACAATGAGAAGAAATAAGACGCCCTCGGGCCTTAGTGAAAGGGTTAATATGCTGGCCATTTGTATCAAGGGTCGCGGGTTGACATCCCATCTCACGACAAATTATTTCAATTGGATTGGCTACCATCCAAATGAAATAAATAGAGACGGGTTCTAAATAGCCTTCGATATCGAAAAAGGCCTTAATTAAAAGAAAAAGAAATAAGGCAGGCGAAAGCAATTCTTTTTCCGATTTATTTAATACCAATGTTGACGTTTCGGCCGATTCTTTTGGTCTTTATTTTGAGTTTTGAAGTTTCTACTAAACTTTTTTTTTTTTTTTGAACAATGGCAGGAGGTGCCAGCCAGTAAGGAGTGTCACTAAATCAACTCTCAAAAATTCGCGAACTTTTAGGTCCAAATTTATTCTTATTATTATACAATTTTAAAAGTTAAAGTCTAAATCAACATGAATAAATAAAACTCCTAATTGCCTGATGATGGTCGAATAAATTTGAACCGAAACGTCGCGAATTTTCGGGAGTTTCATTGATTTAGAGACACTCCTTAATATACCAATAACAGCCACTTCCACACTAGTGAAAAGTTTTTACTAAACTTCCAGATTCTCTTTAAAAACAATTAAATATTGAAATATGAAAATTAAAGGAATGGGATATTCTATTTTAGCTCAAAGTATCTGATTTAGATTCGCCAATATCTACGAATAGCCATAGAGCAGCCATCGACTTCATATCCATTTTTGGCATCTTGCTAATTTTGAAACAATTTTATTTAGCTTCACTTTTCTGACTGATCTGGATTAAATCTCTCACTCCTCCATATTCATAGGCGCCGGAACTGGGGGGGGGCAGGGTACATTGCCCCCCCCTGGCATCCTACAGGGGGGGGACAGAGGGGGCAAAATTTCTTCTTTTATTTCATTTATTTTTAAAAATGATATATTTTTACTTTTGAAAAATAAAATCTTCTAAATTAAAAAAAATTAAAAGAGTAAGAAATTCATTTTTTTTTCCAAATTTTTTCCAAAAATTTTTGAAAATCACTACCAAAATTTAAAAATTTAATTTTATTAAAATTGTGATTTTATTTAAAATTTTTAAAGTTTTATAGTAGATTTGTTTTTGTTTTATACTATTTGAACATATTAAATTATTTTAATTTTCTAAAAAAATTTTTTTGCCCCCCTGATTGAAATTCGTTCCGCGCCCCTGTCCATATTCCATGGATTTATTTTGAATCCTTATAAGATCAAAAAAAATTTCTACCTTGAAGGAAATAATTTTCCGCTTCCTGTGGTTCGATTCACTTCTAGTTATAATATCTTCTTAGGCCCACTTTGGACTACAAAATTCGCCAAACCTCATCCTACTCCGATGAATAGTTCCAGAGATATAAGCAAACAAAGCACTTCGCATATACTGTATATACGTACCCACATTACAATTTTTTTTGCATTTCTGGTCGTAATGACCTGAAACTTAAAAATATATTTAAAAAATTGGGGGGTTAGATTTTTTACGATTATAATACTTTTCCCTTATATCGGTGGCAACAATGGCTTGTGGCCTGATGCCAACATAAATACTTTCCCCTTATACTTACTTATATTATATTACATATACAGTAAAACATATCATAACCAGCCTGACTGGATACCATTTTGGCCGGTTAATCCGAGGTTTCGGTGAAAAATTGATTTTCATTCAAAAAGAACCTTCATTTTTACTTTCTCGTATAGAGAAAGTTATGTAATCGTAAAAAAATTCGACTTCGAGATTTTGATGTTTCTCCACGTTTTAGACCTCCCTGAGTCCAAAAAACCATTTTTGGCATTTTGTCTGTGTGTGTGTGTGTGTGTGTGTGTGGGTGTGTGTGTGTGTGTGTGTGTGTAACACGATTGCAAAAAACCAAAGCAGCTAGATCATAAATTTTATATCCTTACACTAAAATTGTAGATTTCTATCAACTTTTGAGTAAATAAGTCACTTGGAAGTAGTACTTTACTTAAAAGTTTTTTCAAAAATTTGAAATTTTCAATTTTTTGTTATATTATAATAAAATCTCTATTTTAAAAGTTTTATTTTTACATTTTTCGAAAACTAAATAGTTTTGAAATAATCAAAAGAAGAAATACAAAATTTTCGTTAATTTTGATAAAAAATCAAAACAAAATCATACAGGTGTCATTAAAAAAGGGTAAATATAAGCAAATGAATTTGTGAAACAAATGAATTTGTTTATATTTACCCCTTTTTTGACACCTCTATGATTTGTTTTGATTTTTACAAAATTAACGAAAATTTTGTATTTCTTCTTTGATTATTTCAAAAACTATTTGTTTTCGAAAAAATGTCAAAGAATAAAAACTTTTTAAAATAGAGGATTTTATTATAATATAACAAAAAAATTGAAAATTTCAAAATTTTTGAAAAAACTTTTTAAGTAAAGTACTACTTCCAAGTGACTTATTTACTCCAAAAGTTGATAGAAATCTACAATTTTAGTGTAAGGAGCATATACCAAATTTCATCGATCTAGCTGCTTTGTTTTTTAGCAATCGTGTTCACACACACACCCAGACGTAATTCCAAAAGAATATACGAGAAAGTCTCGGGGAAGTCAATCCCCATGTTTTTTTTTTTACTTATTTGAAATTCCTATCGGGATCCCTATTTACCCGAGGTGCTTTCGTGCACGAAGACACACACCTCAAACCCAACCGGCCTCTGGCCGTAGCCATCTACCGGCACCCCGTGAAGTTACATTATTTCCTATCTCTAATTCCTCCTGCTTTCGTTTCTAGCTAGAAGAACCTTCATATTAAATCAGATGTCAAGAATAAACAACAAATAAGTTACAATCAAATAAGTTTAAGAGACCTCAAGCCTATGTAGTAGAAAAATAGACTGGGAAGAAAGCGAGTAAACAAACTCGGGAACTTCTTCCCCCTCCCTCTTCACCATCTGAACGAACATATTGCACAATGTTGCACCACACAGTTAATTATATTAAAACACAAAAGTTATTTATATATAATATATATCAGGGGCGTATATAAGGGGGGGGGGCTGGGGGGCCCGGGCCCCCCCCCCGAAATTTCCTAAAGACATATACATATATAGGGATATACAGACATCAGCGCAACAAATTTTTTCGCAGGATGGACAACTTTGATTCCGCAATAGAAAAAATGTTCAGCAAAAAATTTCGTATGAAAAAAATTGAGTTTCTTAAAAAAAAAATTTCCGCAGAAAAATTTTTGAGTTCGGGCCCCCCCCCCCCGAAAAAAATTTCTATATACGCCCCTGATATTTGTATATAATAATAAAAATAATATATGATAAATATATGTAATTTAAAATAGTAATGAAATAGGCAGGTTAATCCGAAGACCGGTTGATCTGAGGCCGGATAAGAGCGGTTCTACTGTACTTATTATAACCGCTATTGTATATTCAGTGGCCTACAATAAATTTCAATAAATGCACATCTAATTCAAAATTCTTTAATTTTATTAATAACCTTAGGAGGATTTAACACACAACTTTCTCTTACCCTTCAACAAGAGAAAGATGTTTACTGTGCTTGTTTGCCAGTTTTTTTATATTTAACAAGACTGTGAGTGTTGTTTATTGGTGTAGGCCGAGGGTTCAGTGGCCTGGTGCAATGGACAGCACGCCTATGCCCCGGAAAGGCTGGAGATCCTGGGTTCGATTCCCGGGGGCCATGGGATGTTTGGCCTCACCAACAGAGTCTTGTTAAATATATCTATGAGTTAAGTCCGAATCGAGGTATTTTGAATTCTATTATCATATTCAAATATATAGATCTAGAAAAATATTTAACTAGACATATATTTAGTTCCCCTTAGCACCTAAGTTCCAAACTTGACCACGCGATTCATAGATGGCGCTTAGCTACGAATGCCTCCACATCAGTAAAGTGTACTTCAAACACGAAAAATTTTACTGATATACTTTTTAAAGTATTGATTCATTAATTTTAATCAAAATCGTTGGAGCGAATTTTGAGAAAAAGTACATCACTAAAGTGTACTTCAAACGATTTCACTGATAAAAAAAAAAAAAAAATAGTTGATTTATGAATTTAATCAAAAACGTTGAAGTGAATTTTGAGAAAATCGAAAAAAAACTGAAAAAGTACATCAGTAAAATACTAATACTTTTTTTTTTGAATACTTAATATTTTTAATACTTTTTGGCCGATTTTGTTCAAAAGCTTATTTTCAACCCTTGGGGGAGTGCCTAACTCAAATATAAAATTTCAACCTTCTAGCTCTTTTCTTTCCCGAGATATTTTGTTCACAGACACACAGACCAATTTTTCGGGACCCACTTTTTTGGACTCTAGGGGACCACAAAATATGTATATCCATCAAAATCTCGACATGGAATTTTTGGCATGATCTCTATATATTTCATATATAGGGTAAGAAATAGTAAAAATTTAATCAGAAGTCATACTATTAATTAAATGAAAGACTTGCCATTGAAAATGTGACGATCCGCGCTAGTGATTAAAATTTTTAATTGTTATTATTTTGATATATGACAATATATGAAAAGTTACCCTCTCGGCAGCCCGGATCTTTTTCATAAAATAAATTTCTTAAAAAAATACAACATATTGAATTTTAGATCCAACCAACCGAATGCCTAAACATTTGAGATATGCTCGGACGTCGAGAAAGAGAGGTGGGAGGTGCTTTTGGCCGGTTGCCCCCCTCCATTCTCCAACCAAACAGCGCATGATGTAGTCGGGTCGGCGCCGGGGGCCCCAACAGCCACTCAGGATCGATAGAGTAACACGTCGACATCAACGACGAGGAGAGTGTCGACGACAACGACGACGACTACAACAGAGGAGACAAGCTCAAGCCCCACCAGCGACCCTCGACTG
Source organism: Euborellia annulipes (assembly GCA_023213315.1). NCBI lineage: Eukaryota > Metazoa > Arthropoda > Insecta > Dermaptera > Anisolabididae > Euborellia > Euborellia annulipes. The sequence goes on along the minus strand of JAKCPI010001600.1, from coordinate 151,163 downwards.
CACCGGCCCATCGTATATCAGCACTCCTTAACAGGTAAAAGTAAAACAAAACAAAAAAAAAAATAGCCATTTTATTTAGTCTCTCGCCTCCCTTAAGTTTTCCGGCTTCTTTTGTTCTTAAAAAGCGCACATAAGTACTCTCTTATTATACAAACCCCGATGAACGACGTCGACAACGTCTTCTTTCTTATTCTTCACATTTTATAAACCGACTCATTGTCTTTGCTTAAATAAATATCGTTAATCGATAAATAAGACAAAAAAAGAAATAAAAACAAAATGCAAATGGAAGATTACTTAATTTAAAATCCATATTATTTAATTGTTTTAAAAAAAAATTTAAATCAATAAAAACTATGAGATTTTGAAAAAAAAAAAAAAAAAAAACTTCAAAATCATTGATTATTTAATTCAATTGAATGTTAAAAAAAAAAATAAATAAAAAAATTAGGGCCTACATCAGTTTTATTGATTTTTGTAATATTTATCAACTTAATTTTTAAGTATTCAAAAATTTATTTATTTTTTTGAAAAAAAATTTTATATTGGCCTAGTACAAATTGTGTTCTATCGAAATTTTACAAATTCCGGGTTTTTTATTTTTTGAAAAAATTGTAATTTATTTTAATTGAATATTATTGAATTTGTGTCGAACCATACCCTGATTACCCAAAACACAGAAGAGGCGAAACTTTCGGCATACGAGGCAATAAATATGATAATCTTATCTAATCATTCGTCGTTTCGTTAATATATTATTTAATAATGAATATTAAGACTTACTTTCATTCATACTTTTTCTTTTTTTCATTCATCCTAGAAATTTCATTCATATTACAAATCAATTTATTTAAAAAAATTACTAGATTGTAAATTTAAAAATTTTTCTAAAAAATAATGCATTTTTGAATTTATAAAAATTGATACCTTAATTTTGTGATGAATTAAAATAGGATTTCTATGTTTAAATGGCAAAAAATCACGATTTGACTATTACAGAAATTTTTTTTGAATTATGTGATCCTGAAATATCTTTTGATTTTTATGAACCTAGTTAAAATGACCTCAGATCCCGGAAAAGATTGAAATTAAAAAAAAAATTCTCTCTCACCTAAACTTTTACATTCCTGTTATTTTGAAAATAATATAAAAACATGATAATGTTTACTCCTTGTGTTATCTAACCAAATAATTTTGAAAAATATTAAAATAATGCAAATTGAATGATCGGGGCTTTCAATTTCTCGCCCTCTGACCTTTCACCTTTCAAATTTAATTTCACATATGGGCTATATTCATCATTCATTTCATCAAATTATGACATTTTAAAAAATCTTTACGCAGTGCGTTCTGATTATACGGGCATCAATTTTTTTTTTTTTTTTTTTAGAATATCCAGGGTAATTGATTTGACGACATTAAATGAGTCAAATACAAATTCTCTCCACTCTATCTTGTCAATAATCTCTATTGGATATCCTAAATAAGAAAATAAAACGCTGATAAATTTATTACTTCAATATCAATATTAAATAGAATTCTATTTTGCATATTTATCAAATAGGAATGCGATAGGGCGAATGACAATAGAAAATTAGAATAACCATTTTAATTGGTTTTTATTAATTAACCAATTTGTCACTTGATCCACGAGTACTCACAAAATAATTGTTAAATATCATTTGATGACTAAACCAAGAAAAATATAAGAATTTATTGTATTAAAAAGAGATCTCTCAATTAAAAGTTTGTAAAACGTCATAATTCTTTGTAAATTTATTGATTGATGATAAATGAGTACTCTTTCGACTAATATGGCTGATTCATATCTGGAAAGTGGTAAAACTTCTGAAAAGACTTGGTATATTTTTTACTTTTTTTATACTAGAATCAGGAAGATGTTTTTCTCTCTTTTTTTGGATCTCTAGCCAAATTGTTTTGATTATTTCATTAAAAAAATTCTGATTTTTACTTTACTCACCTTCATATATATTAATATATAGAGAGAGAAAGTATCAGTTTCATGTCAAAAATTCGATGTCGAAATTTTGATGGATATACATGTTTGGTGGTCCCCTGAATCCAAAAAAGTGGTTGAGAATGGTAATAAAATATAAATATTTTCCCATGTTTATAAATTTTATATCTTTAAGGCTGAACGCACACCAATTGAGCAAAACGCTCAATGGCAAAACATTTTGTTCAATGATGTCGAATCATGTCCAATTGTGTTTCGCCTCTTCTGTATGCGTTGCGTTGACCCATAGAAAAGCATTGGAAAAAAAAACAGTTTTAGGCACGATTCGTCAAAAACGTTTTTGCTCAATTAGTATGCGCTCAGCCTAATTCTAATATATCAGCGGAAACTAAATATATGTCGACACAAAATCTGGTGTGACAAGCACAGGACACAACTTTTGATTTAACGAAGGTAAGAGAAAGTTGTGTGCTGTGCGACCAGTCACACCAGATTTTTTCTTTGAGTAATAATAAAAATTATTGACTATTTAAATTAGTGAGGGATTAAAATAATTTAATAATAATTAAAAATAAAGACTAGATTTTGTTTAAAAAAAGAGTTTTATTTTGTTTTTGTACATTTCGATGTTAAAACATCATCATCATCAGAACCTTATTAAATATTTGTAACTAATAAGGTTCTGATGATGATGTTTTAACGTCGAAATGTAGCCACATGAACAAAATAAAACTCTTTTTTTTTTAAACTAAAGCTATTGATTACTTTTAAACTAATTAATTTTAATTTAAAAAATGTTTAAACTAGTGCCTACGGTGAATTCTTTAGATTATGTAGTGAGAGATCTTGAGTTTACTTTAGTATACATTATCGAGGAAATAATATAATAGCTAATTTCTTAAATGCTTAGAAGGAGAAGCATAAGATAAATCAATAAATTATACCCGGATTCATCCATTCTGGGCCAAGTAAATTTACAATTTACTTCATGTATTTTAACAGAAATTAAAATAGAAATAAAATAGTGAGCTTAATAGATTATTTGAAAATATAAAAATCTAGTGGGTCAACGATAAAATTTATTTAAATTATATTGGTTATCAAATGATCAGGGCCGCAGACAGAGGGGGCCAGGGAGGTCTATAAGGTCTATATCCCCGGGGCCAGAGGGGGGCTATATCCCCGGGGCCAGGGGGAGGGGACTATATCCTCGGGGCCAGGGCCCTTTATGTTTCAACCTTAAAATACTAAAATACTAATAAAAAATAATTTTCATGGTTAAAATTTCAATTAAAAAAAATAATTTTTTCTTTTGGAGCCCGGTATCTTTAAGCTCAAATCTTAAAATTAGAATTCAAGAAATAATTTTCATGATCTACTTTATGTTACCACGTCTCCCTTAAAAATATTTAATCACTCATCCCCCCCCCCGCCCCTCCATTTTATAAAACATAATACAAACCGAAAAAATTTTATTGCTAAAAAATTTATTAATACAAACTAGGGCAAACAAAAAAATAAATAACTATATTTTATTACTGTCTTGAGAGGTTCCTTGTCAAACCTCGGTGTTATTCTGATAATTAAGTTTAAGTACTCAATAAAAATATTTTTTAGCCCCCACGCCCCGAAAGAGTAGAGGTCCTGGTTCGACTCCAGGGGTGCAATTTTTGCCCAATCAAACACAAACTCATCGCGCAAATTTGCAATCTTAAACTATATATTGACTGGCTAATGAACAGTCTATTTGAGAGTTTATTGAAAAAATTCCATCTTTTTTCAAACAAAGCTCTACCTAGTTAAAAATATTTTTTTTTATTCATTCTTATTTATTATTTTATGATGAAAATTGCTCTCTGTGGCTAATATTCGCGTCTCCCCTTAAACTAATCCGCGCCTCCCATTTTAGGGAATTTTAACAAATTTTTAAAAAACTTTTTATAAGCTAATATTATATATGTACTAAAAACTGTGTAAAAAAATTGTTGGCCATAATAACCTATTGCATTATAAAAATAAATTATAGGGAGGGGAGGGGGTGTATTATTATGTAGCCATGGGGCCCGTCAAGTCTGTCTGCGGCCCTGCAAATGATTTAAAAAATTTAAATATGAACAAATTTAATCATAAATCAGATATTACTATTGAATTAGTTATTTCCTTATTGATTGATCTCTTCACTATCCACGTATACAATAAATTGAGCGCATATGACAAATGAAAAATTTAAAATTTCACTTTTACACTTAAAAGTTCCAGTAAAATTATTATCATACACGAGGTTTATGGGACTGATTATTTATGATAAAACATACTTGATTGCGCTTTTATAGTAGTCGTTGCTTATCTAAATGGAAATAAATATATAATGTATCATATTTTTGTCTACTGTAGTATAGAAATAATAATGATAAAATATTTTATCCAAGTGGTCATTTTTATTATTCGTCTTTTAATAAGAGGTAGGAATATTGTGATAATTTTGAACCAATCTAATACAACATTTATATTTTACTCACGGAAATTTTTTTAAAATAGAAAATATCTTAAATAAGAATTTAATTGAGAATTAACAAGACAAAAGAAAAAATATCAAGCCAAAATTTGTCAAGAATTAGAATTTAAATTTGAACTATTCTTAGGCTAGTTTTCGTTATTTCAATATAAACTTCAGATGGATTTTTAATTTTTGTCTAATTCCTGAATATAGGCAACCATATCAACAGGCAAGCATCTTTGGTTCCTTTCTCTGAAAGACAGCCTGTCATTTTTTGATTGTATGATATTTGTTAAACTATTAATTAAAAATTATTTATTTAATATTAATATTTTTCTAGCCCTCAGGCATTGGTGTAGTGGTTAACGTGCTGGTCATTTGTACCAAGTGTCGCGGGTTCGCATCTCGTCTCATGCTACCAATCCAATTGAAATAGAGACGGGGTCTAAATGGCCTTCGTTGCCGAAATGAAATTTAAAAAAATATATATTTTTTTATGGTCGAGGGTTCGCATCCCGTCCCAGGCAAAAAAAAATTATTTCATTTGAATTTGATACCAATCAAATGCAGTGGCGGATTAATGCAATTTTGTCGGGGAGGGGGGCGGTTTTTTTTTTTAATTTTTTTTTATTTAAGGACTTTGTCGGCATCTATGGCCATTTAGACCCCTTTCCTATTTATTTAAATTGATTGGTAACAAATTCAATTGAAATTAAAGAGCTGAAATCATAATTTCTTTAGATTACTAGTTTTTATAACAGTTTGAATTTATTCTCGGGGGGGGGGGGGGGATCGCCCCCCCCCCCTTTAATCCGCCCTGATCAAATGAAGATACCTAAAAGACAAATTAAAAAAAAATCTTTTTTTTTATTAAAAATATAATTATAATAAAGAGAGAAAAAAGAATTAATCTTTTTTGATGCTGTAACATGAAAATTTCCCTTTTCTTTGTACTATTTTAAAAAAAATTTTTATATTTTACAATTAAAAAAAAAAAAATAATTTAAAAACCACTTTATTTTTTTTTTTTTTTTTTTTGTTGTTGTGATTTAAATAAAAAAAAGAATATTTTTATTTTTTATTTTTAAAGATAAAAAAATTATTCAATTACATTTTTTTTTGTTTTATTATAAAGTTATTTTTTTTTTTTTTTTTTTTGAAAAAAAAATATAAAAAAAAAAAATTCAGGGAGAACCTCCTTTAGACCTTCCGGGTATACTACTTTACCTGATATGTTTTTAAAAAATTTTGTAATTTGTGGTTTTTTTTTTTATATAAGGAAGGGGGGAGGGGTTTTTATTAGGAAAATTATACTATTTTTAAAAAAATTTTGTATTTTTTCCAATTTTCTAAAGATAATTCAAGAAGAAAAAAAGACCCTTTCCGGCAAGTTTTTCTCAAAAACTATTCAGTTTTTAAGAAAGAATACAAAATTTTTTATAGTGTTTAATAATAACATGAGAAAAAATTATAACAAAGGTTGTATTTATGTGAATTTCACGAGAGTAATACCCTCGTGAAACTCACATAAAAAAATTTGGATAAGTTGACGAAAAGAATGTGTGAATGGGAAAAAAGTGTGAGTCTTTTATTTATTTATTTTTTTTTAAAACATTCACACTTTTTTCTCATTCACACTCACACTCACACACATTCACACTGTCTTTTCGGCAGCTCAGGCCATATAAGACATTTACGATAACCGTTATTTATGAATTTATATATTAGGGTCCAGGCATTTTTATTTAAGCCATCTGGTATCCAGATGGCTTAAATAAAATCATCGGACTGCCTGGGGTCCGAACCCGCGACGTTTGGTATATGAGGTTAGCACGCTAACCTCTACACCACCCCCGTGGGCTCTTTTTTTTAAAAAAAAAAAAAAAAAAAAAAAATTATTTAAACTAAATATAATCTGTATCAGTGTTTCCCAACCTTTTGAAGTCCACGGCACCCCAAAGATGGGTTGGGAATAACATTACACATCAGGGGCTCCCCTCCTTTTTTTACCCCTAGCAAAACGAAATTTTTGCCGGCCTTTCGGCAAATTTTTTGCTACCTCCACGAAATTTTTCCCTCTTGCGTGAAAATAATTTTACCTTTTTTTAGGGAGACGGAATTTTTGCCGCCCTAGAATTTTTTTTTTAAAGCTTCTTCATTTTCTCCGTTTATTTTTCACTCTTTTTTTTTACGTGAATATATTGCGGCACCCCTTTGACATTCTAGCGGCACACTTGGATGCCGCGGCACACCGGTTGGGAACCACTGATCTATATTATAGTTTAAAAAAGCTTTATATTAGATATTGCTATCATTTAAAAATTTAGAACATAAAATTTAAAAAATAATTCAGTAAAAGGAAAAAAAAATCCTTGTCGAAAATGGAATAATAAATTTTTTTAATTAACATTTTCATTATTAAACCATAAACTGTGAGTAGCGAATTAAATTTACCTTGGTTGATGGATTAAAAAATGTGACTTTTTTTTTTAATTTAATGAAATATTATTTCTCCACATAGATTATATTTTAATAAAAGATTAATTATGCCATACATAGTCGATATGAAAAAAAAAATGGAATTCGTTTAAAAATTCATTAAACGAACATAAGAACTTTTGATATTAGATTCAATTAAATGGAAATTCGCAAAAAAAGGATTATTCAATGTTTTTTTTTTTTTTTTTTTTATTATTCAATGTTCATTAATTTGATATTTATTAAACAACCTGAAAAAAATTATTTCTCTTTTGCTATGGGTATTTGACAAATAATAAATACAGTATTTATCATTTATTTTAATAAATAATTCAAAATAAATTTAGTAAAATTTAATATTTTTACTGGGTCCCCCGTTTCAGCCGAAACCGAAACCGAAACCGAATATTCGCCTCCCTTTAGTTTCGCCGAAACTGTACCTTGTTTTCCTATAAAATTTTTTTTTTCATTTTACCTTTTTTTTTTTGATTTTTTTTCCCTCCCGTGAAAATTTTTTTCTCCCTCAATCAAATTTTTGACCTTTTTTTTTTCCCCTTCGTCGTTCTTTTTACTTTCTCGTATAGAATGAAATATTATTTCTCCAAAAAGAGAAAGTATTGTAATCGTCAAAAAATTCGACTTCGAGATTTTGATGTTTCCCCACGTTTTAGACCTCCCTGAGACCAAAAAAACCATCTTGGGCATTATGTCTGTGCATGGCTCCACATCTTGTTGGGGGCCAACCCCTCGTTAGGCCGAGAGGGAGGGGGTTTGCAATTAATATATACATAGATTATTAATTATTTATTTAAATAAAAAAATTAAATTAATGTGTGGATTGGGTTAAAAAAAAAAATTCCCAAGAAAATATATATTTTTTTTTTTTTTTAAATTTTTAGACACCGCCCCCCCCTCCCCCCCTCCCCCTGTGTGTGTGTGTGTGTGTGTGTGTGTGTGAACACGATTGCTTAAAAACCAGTGCAGCCAGATCGATGAAATTTGGTATATGCTTCTTACACTTAGAATTTGTAGATTTCTATCAACTTTTGGAATAAATACTTCATCTGGAAGTAGTAGTACTTTACCTAAAAAGTTTTTTTCAAAAAACATTTTTTCGAAAACTCTGAAAGTATAAAAAACTTTAAAATAGGGTAATTTATCATAATATGACAAAAAAATTTAAAATTTCAAAATTTTTGAAAAAACTTTTTAGGTAAAGTACTACTTGCAAAAAAAAAAGATTATTCTCCAAAAGTTGATAGAAATCTACAATTTTAGTGAAAGGAGTATAGCCTATACCAAATTTCATCGATCTCTGGTTTTTAAGAAATCGTGTTTACATACACACATAGACACACACACACACGACTTAATTCCTAAAGAATATGCGAGAAAGTTTTGGGGAAGTCATTCTCGATTGATTTTTTAAATTATTTTACTGATAGATTGAAAATTATCGCGATAAGATAGATCAGAAATTTGTGAAAGGAGTGGAGAGCTAGTAGAGTAGTCTATAACAGTGTTTTCCAAACGTTTTTGACCGTGGTCCGGTACGAGGTTTTAAAAGTTTTCGAGACCAACTTTATGAAAAAAAAAAAAAAAAAAATTAAATTATTTACAAAACAAATTTCATTTTTTAATAAAAATCAAGTTATTCATTTGTTTCAAGTTATAATGAAAGATTACAAATACACTTTGCCACTATTTCTAATGACTCTCTGATGTAAAAAAAAATTATAATAATTTTTTTTTGTGTGTTTTCCAATTTTTCTACGACCCGGTGCTGGGTTACGAACGACACTTTGGGAAACGCTGGTCTATAACGAATTAAAACTGATAGACACATGACATAATAGAAGTTTTATTTAAATAGAAGCTGATTTCCTCTCGTTTCACACATTTCAGATTGAAAATAATTTTATTACATTGGCACATGAAATTTAATATATTAGACTATATTTTTTTTTTAATGATGGCTGTTGGCCATTCCGCCAGGTTTTTTTTTTTTTACAATTTACACAAAATAATACAATTAACCACAAACAATGATACAGAATACACTTTTAACAAAATCATTAATAAATCAACTCGTTTTGAAAATCACCATATAACAGACTTTTTAAGTTGATTGCTAATGGGAATTTTTTTTTTAGTTTGGGGACCTACTTAGGAGCTCTAGAGCCACGCCTCCCTTCCAACATTATTGATTCTAATAATATCTCAGATATTATAGTAACAAATTTATTTATTTCCGTTCAATGAATATTTATTTGTCTGTTTTCCTATTATGAAACAAATATTTGATTCATGTTATAGATAAAAAAAAAAAAATATTTGATATTTTGAATGATTATTTTTTATCGATCAGCTCAGAAAGAAATCTGAATTTTGAAAACTTTGATTAATAAACAGAAATTAAAGTCTTCTGTAACATGTTATGATCACTTAATTAATAAGGAGACTACGGTTTTGGAAATTTGTTAAATTTATAAATTTCCTTTTTAATTATTACTTTCTTTTACCTATTTTTAACTAGCAATTATTGTAGTATATTAACTAGTAATTATTGTATATTTATATTGATGTAAAGTCACTAGCAATTCCAGAGGGAATTCCCTTTGTATAGAAAAAAATATTAATATTATGATATTAATCATAGATAAAGTTCTTTAAAATTAAAATTAAATATACAAATTAAACACTAGGTTATTTGTTTCAAAGGTTTTATTAATTAAAAATTAACACTTAATACGTATTTCGACAATTTTTTTGTCATCATCAGAAGTGATTACTAGGGCTCGGATATCGCCCTATTTGCCTTTTTTTAATTTATGGCTTAAAATTTAGGCTAATATGATATGTATAGGTTTCATGAAATTCTGAATAAAATAAGAGGCATTTGTTAGTGCCTATAATGCCTATTTTGGCCGATTTTGGGTTTTGGGTGCCTATTTCATCTATAAATGCCTTTTTTAGTGCCTATTTTAAGTTCAAATACCCAATTTCAATTTTTTACGAGCTAGACATAGCCTAAATTTAAAATTTTTTTTGAATTATCAAGAAAATATTTCAAGGGGTGGGGGGGGGTAAAGGGGGTAATTACCCCCCCTCCCGAGATTTGAAAAAAAAATAAAAAAAATATTATTTTTAATGTAAAATTTTAAAAATTAGTACTTAAAAATTTGATTTGTATTTATATGCTGGCAAACAAGTACAGAATGCGCCTTTAAATTACCGAAATCAAGAAAAAATTGTGTGCTGTGCGACCAGTCACACCAGATTACCAAAAATAAGACATCAATTTTTAAAATTTTTTATATTATTTCTTAATTTCTGCCTTTTAAGTGCCTTTTTAAGTGCCTATTTTTACAATAAATGCCTTTTAAGTGCCTATTTTAATAATTTTTAGTGCTTAGTTGCCTGCCTATTTTAAAGATTTTTAGTGCCTATAAATCCGAGCCCTAGTGATTACATTCTTCTGATGATGACAAGAAATTGTCGAAATACGTATTAAGTGTTAATTTTTAATTAATAAAACCTTTGAAACAAATAACCTAGTGTTTAATTTGTATATTTAATTTTAATTTACAAAATGTTTCAACGAGAACCAACGGTCGAAAGTTTAAATCTTATTATAAAGTTCTTTATTAATTCTAATTTGAATCCAGAACTAAAATATAATAAATCATATCATAATAGACATTATCCTCCCCTCCAGTGCCTCTCCTATTCCAAAAATTTCGGCCTCCCCCTTAAGGTGCGCGTCTCGAAAAGCCGTTAGAAGACGATTGACTACCGAGTTACTCGAGGCGGCAAGAGATGGCGTTAGTTTTTCCCATAGGAATACAAGAGATTTATTCCATTTCATTTGAAAGATTCCAGCTAATTAATTAAGGGTAAAAAATTAATTATTTTTTAACACAATGATTACTAATTTAATTATATAGCGAATTTTTTTTTTTAATTTCTTTTATTTAATGCGATTAATCTAAAAAAAATTTATTTTTTCGAAAATCAAAAAAAGGGCTTCTATAAGTTGTAGATATTTTCAATAGCTTTAATTAAAAAAAAAAATTTGAGGTCGATAGCTTCAAAATTGTGGCCCCTGGAAACTCCCAAAATTAGCACCCCGAGACGCGCACCATCCTGGTTCCGACACGGGGGGGGGTTGGGGGGGGGGGGGGGGAAAAAGTTATAAAAACTCCCCCCCCTCCTCCAAAAAAAAAAAAAAGGAGAAATTTTTTAGATTATATAATAATTATAAAAAAAAAACAAAAAAAAAAAAAAAAAATTATTATTATAAAAAAAAATAATATTACATTATTATAAAAATTTTAAAATTTTTTATAATTTTTTTAATTTTTTTTTAAGTTTTTTGATATATTAGAGATTTAATAAAATAATATTAAAAAAAAATAAAACATTAAAAAAAAAAAAAGAAATATTTTTTTTTTTGGGGGGGGGGGGGGGGGGGGGGGGCGGCCCCCGCGGCCCCCAGGAATAGGCCACTGTGCGAAGAAAAATTTTTTTAGTGATTATTCAAATCATATTGGTTGTTGAGATTTACTAGATGTTTCGACCCTCCTTTTGGAGCCATATTCAAGAGGGTTAGATTAGGAAGTAATGGTGGATTGGTTTGCTTTCGGTGCCACAGTCTTGCTAGTCTTCAGGACTTCTCAGAGGTAGTGTTTGTGTTGGTTTCGATAAGTTTGATCGAAATGAACTGTTCCTACGCACACCAAGTTAAAAAATAACAATTAAATTGTTAAATTTGTAATATTTAGCCAAATTTGTCTCTTTGGGGAATTGAACCATGAATCAATTTTTAGATAATCTTATGTGAGTTACTAAATATTAATTATATGTTATCAACATTTATCATACTCATTTATAGAGGTCGCTTTCTCCCCTCTCTTTGGGAATTGAACCATGAATCAATTTTTAGATAATCTTATATGAGTTACTAAATATTAATTATATGTTATCAAAACATTTATCATAGACTAATTTATGAGTAGGTCGCTATTCTAGCTACCCACTCTAAGTAGCTATTTTATATAAGTGATAATTTTTTTTAAATTTGTCCTCTCGGCTGCTGAATCTACCATTTAGGGATATATTGCAATATATTTATTTTTAAATTATGTTATACCAATACAGCATAGTCTTAATTTATAAAGCTTGACCGGGATCCCTCACGGTACATTTCTATATTAAGATTAAATTGAAATATGATATTTATTCTTATAAAAATATCTAATTTCACATTAAAAATCTCAAAAACAGAGGGAGGCGCGAAATGACATGATATTGGAGGGCCCTTAATTATAAAAAAATAAAAATAAAACCCGTTTCCAGGAGGGTCACGAAAATGATACTCTATTAAAGCTTTTATACTATAGAAATATACACCTGTGTAAATCCGAATTACTTATTTGCTTTTAATTTAGAAAATAGAGAGACTCGGTTTATTTATTTATCTTATCTATTTTAGAAAAAAAATAAAATGAATAAACATTTGAAAATGATAATATTATCAAATAAAATACAAAATAAATGACTTTCTCGTTAAAATTCAATCATCACAAATTAAATGCTCATATATAGGCTAGCCAGATTTCTGAAATTTTCAACCGGGACACGGGAATGCACCCCCTAGTGTCTTTAGAGGGTAGTCTATTATTCCCAATGCTATTAATTATGGACCTAAACCAGGGGTAATAATAAATGAGACAAGCATATAAATTTAAACATTTTATTTCTTACATGTAGCCCTGATGTAGCCCTACTTTTCATTGGCTAGGACCTTTTTTAGAAAGTCTTTTTTTTTGTTTTAATCTTGTTACTTTTCATACAGTACAGTGAAATAAATGGCAAAGTAATTATTCTAAATAATCCTTCACACATGGAACAATAAAAAATTTAATCACAGTTTATTATTTTTTAGACTGTATTGGTCATCTATAATCAAATTTAATTTTTTCCGGGACTAGAAGTAAACCGGCCGGGACATCGGGACTTTGCAAAACTGTCCCATAGGCTAGTGGATATAAAGCTCTTGTTTCATGATCTAAGGGTCAGTGAGGGCCTCGTTTCCTGTCCAGACCATAAAATTTATGTAGAATATATCGACTACCAATTAATTTAAATAAACTGATAACGTCACATTAATATAGACAATTTATCTAATTAATTAGTTTTAAAGTAGAAAGATTAGAAAAACGGAAATTTAAATTTAAAAAGGATTTATCCATTTACTGACATATAAAGGAAAAATAATATCAATATCAAAAAATACAATAACAATAAAAAGCAAAAATAATTCGAAGCAAACATAGGCGCCGGAACTGGGGGGGGGGGGGGGCAGAGAGGGGCAATATTTATTTTTTTATTTCATTTATTTTTAAAAATGATATATTTTTACTTTTGAAAAATAAAATCTTCTAAATTAAAAAAAATTAAAAGAGCAAGAAATTCATTTTTTCCAAAAGTTTTTGATAAAATCACTAGCAGCAAATTTTATAAAATTTTAATTTTATTAAAATTGTGATTTTATTTAAAATTTTTAAAGTTTTATAGTAGATTTGTTTTTGTTTTATACTATTTGAACATATTAAATTATTTTAATTTTCTAAAAAATTCCCCCCCCCTGATTCAAATTCGTTCCGGCGCCCCTGGAAGCAAATAATAGCAATAAAATTTATTTAAACTAAGCGTCGTTTGGTATTGCGTCGGTATTGTCCTTAAATTTGCTGCTTCTAGGCAGGGGTGGATTTACAATGTCGGAATCGCACGAGGGCAATAATCAATCTTCATAACAATATTAAATTATGTATTAATGGCTATTTCATCAAAAACCTTAATTTAATAGGTTTAATCACCTAAATTAATTTGACGATAACGTTCTTATTTATTTTAATTTGATCAAAATTTTTATCAATCAAAACGTGATAGAAAAAAAATCTTTTTCTGCTCCAAAAGACACAGCAATAATTAATCTTAATACATTTAATTTTGATAAAATTACCTGAATGATAAATAAATAAGAGACTATATATATATTCAAAAGAGAATGAGAGAAGTAAGCACAAAGGGCATTGTGATCAATATTATGATAGGGGCGCGCGTTTCCTCTCCAAGGACAAATTGCAAAACATAGTCTGTCAGTTTTGTATGGAACTTGAAGGCAAAATACTGGGCATTATTTGCCAATCGTATTATTCGCGGGTTTTGACATCGAGTGGCTTTGCCTGGCTGCGAGGGGGTAGCGCTGTCACCACGAAGCACCCTTTATACACTCCATTCAATTAAAGAAAGGATGAAAACTTCGATCTGAGAAATAAATATATATCACTCAAGGAGGGAGAGAAAAAAAAAGAGAAATTTTGATCTTCTTTTTATTGTAAGGATCTTTATATTAATACGTTGATTTGGGGATCATTGGATTACTATTTTTTTTAAAAGTAATTTTTATTTTACAAATTTATTGAAAATACATTTAATCGATATCTTCTGACGGGCTCGAAAGCCTGGTTCTCAGCATTGCTTGGAGTTTCTTAAAAATCTCAATTGTTAATTCTTCTTACCAGGACTGACGGCGTGAGAGAGATGCTTGTTTCACAAATGTGTGCCTTTTATTTGTTAAAAAAAATGAATAAATAATTAATAAATAAGAAATTATATATAATATTTAAGATATTATACATATCGCGTACGTGAGCCGCGAAATTTATACAATTAAATATTTACTAAATTCATATATCCGAAAAAATAAGTGTGTGCCGCCGGGAGTCGAACCACGGATCCACCGATTTGCGCTCAGTGTGCAGCACTGCTGTGGTCTAGTGGTAAGGGCACACTGAGCGCAAATCGGTGGATCCGTGGTTCGACTCCCGGCGGCACACACTTATTTTTTCGGATATATGAATTTAGTAAATATTTAATTGAATAAATAATTTTCGAGATCTATTCATTTGAATACGATATTAATATTCAATTCGGATTTGACTAAACATATTCACACATTTGTTAAATATAATTTTATATAATCCAACTGAAAAATATGATTGACAAATATTTATGAAATGAAAAAGAAATATGAACAGATTTATGCTGAGGAACTTTGACTGAAGTAATTTTATGAAATAAAGGGTGCTAAATAATAAATTTATAGTTTTAGAATGTGAAATTAATTTAGTCTCTTGTGAACGAAAACAAAGTGAGTGCTTAGTTTTAAAAAAATTTTGATAATTCTCAAAGTTCAAAGACGATGAGCAACGTGTATCAAATGAGTTCAAATTTCCCAGACATTATTTTTTTAATGCAATGGAAAACCTCTACAGGTACCTGCTATTAGGCTAATTTCTAAAAAAAAAATGTGATCTCTATAAATAAGGACCACTCTAATTTTTTTCATTGATTGTGATTAGGTAATTAATAAATACAATTGAATGCTACAGTATTTAACTTTTGTTTTCAATTTTTCAATAAGTATTATAGCTTGAAAAATGAATCTGATGATGGCCTTAGTTAATGAAATTTTTAAAATTCTCATACAAACAATGCGGCAACGACGAGAATGTATCAATTAATAACACATTGCTAAAAAAATGGTTCAGTGGCGTCATTGGCACTGAAGAATTAGACTGGTAATTATTAATTCGAAAAAACCAAAAATTAACGATGCCATCTGATATGGTTACAATTTATAAAGTGTACAAAAAATAGTGTCAACATTTCCTAATATATTTAATTTGCCTATGCATCCGATGAAGTCATTGTCCCAAGGATGTATTAAGGATGTCAGGATCATAGAATTTTTAATTGTTCACAAAAATGAGATGTTATAAAATAAAAGAGGTGTGTATATCATTATTATTCAAGAAGAAAAAAAATATATAAATCATTCATATGCTCCAATTTAAATATTTATAAACTTGGCATTTTCATACATCGTCTTTCCACTTAGAAATTTCTCTAAACTTTTTAAATGAATCCTAAAATTCTAATTTTCCTTTTAAACTTAGAAACTCATTTATTTTAGCACGCTTCTTTTTAAAAGAATACAATCATCTTATCACCTTTAGAGAAACATAGGCTCTCCTTTTATTTTGTAAATATTTTATGAGCCTCTTATTTTAGAGCTAAGAATGGGCAAAATACTTTAAAAAATTCTTTTTAAAGTATTTTGCCCATTCTAGCAATTTGATCCGCAGTTTGATCGAAATAATTACAAACACAAATGGGTGGTTGTTTCCAAACAACGCCCTATAAGCCCACAAATTACTTGGTTTTTGCGGATGTTACTAGAGATTATTAACAAACCCTTTCGAGGCGTTGCTTCAAGTTTGCCCTCGGATCCCTTACAAAAACAATACAATTTCATTGCTATTGCATGCATAGTTTTTTTTTTTTTTCAAAAATTGAACATTGACCTACTTTATTCTTTTAAAAATACATAGAATAAAACTAAACTCACATCCCCCGTTTTTAAATAAAAAATTCTTTTATTATTTTTATTTTATTATTTTTATCGAAGAAGGGGAGCACAATAAAAATTAAAAAAATTGTTTAAGTTATCCTTAATCTAAACATTCTAGGTCTATAGCCCTATTTTTTTACTTTCTCTTACCTCTATATATATGTTAATATATATAGAGAAAGTATTGGTTTCATGTCAAAAATTCGATGTCGAGATTTTGATGGATACACGTTTTGAGGTCCCCTGAATCTAAAAAAGTGGTTTTCGCAACATGGTCTGTCTGTCTGTGTGTCTGTCTGTCTGTGTGTCTGTCTGTGAACAAAATATCTCAAGAACGAAAAGAGCTAGCAAGTTGAAATTTTATATTTAAGTTAGGCACCCCCATGGGACGTGACACGAAGCTTTTGAACAAAATCGGCCAAAGAGTACTAATACTTTACTGATGCACTTTTTCAGTTTTTTTCAATTTTCTTAAAATTTGCTCCAACGATTTTTTTTTTAAATTCAAAAATCAATTATTTTTTAGATTCGCTATAAAATGTATATTCTCATTTTGTGATTGAAATCTTCTGAAGACCACTTTACTCTTGTACTCCATAGAAAAGATAGGAGAAATGGTTGCCATGGTAACAAAATATAAATATTTTCCCATACTTATAAATTTTATATCTTGAAAATCGAATGTACCCTACTGTCGGAAACTAAATACATGTCGACACAAAAAATCTGGTGAGACAAGCACAGAACACAACTTTCGATTACCGAAGGTAAGAGAAAGTTGTGTGCTGTGCGCCAGTCACACCAGATTTTTTAATCAACCAATGACGTAAAGTTTTATTTATTCATGTGGAAGAAGTAAAACTCCAATATAAAATAAAATAAATTATAAAAAATTCTGCTGTTAAAAAATAAATTTATAAAAAAAATAATACAAATCTGGTGTGACTGGTCGCACAACACACAACTTTCTCTTCGCAATTGAAAATTGAAATTCAAGATGTTAAATTTAAATACATACTAAAATATTTATATTTTGTTACCATGGCTTCTATTTTTCCTATGAAATTTTTAATACTTTTCTTAATAAGACCATCCCTCCAATGATCTATTGGGATCTTTAGCATTTCAATACTCTACCTGGTGGCTTAAATTCGAACTAGCGATTGTAGGATAAACCTTCATGTTTAACGTGATATAAGGGACAAGAACATTTAAACATCTGATATAATTGTATTATTTAAAAAAAAAGTTATAACCCACGAGTAAACATTATTGTTAGATTAATAAATAATACATACATACACTGAAATATTCACAAATATGAAATTTTCTCCTTATAAAAATAAAAGCAATATGTATCTACTTTGTGTTTATGGGTGTAAAAGTCATGCATCTAAGCATGAAACAGTTCGATTTCATTATTTTCCAAAAAAAAGACAGTATAGTGAAAATTATAAATAATTTTATTGTAGAAGAATCAATCTATCAGATTTAGAAACCTTCTTTTTAATTTTTGCCTCTATCTTTTTCTTGTTTTTCTCCAAAACAATTGTGCTCGAGCAAAGGCCTCTCATATCGTATTTTTTTAAGAGCTGATTTATGTGGTGCACTCCAAACACATTTTTTGTTATTATTATTATAAAATTTGTACAGTTTGTATACTCCTAGATGTATTTTGGAGCATTTTATTTTGAATAATATAAAATTTTATAAAAATCAGAGCCCTTGGGGGGGGGGGGGGGGCAAATGCCTCCCCTCCCCCCAATGACGCCACTGCATGAAATTCTTCTCGTAAACTTGTTGTTTGTAAACAGAAAGCAAGAATTTGGTCTGTCATTGAAACTGTCATTACTATTACTCACTTTAAAACATGACCAGGATCAATAATATTGTCTCCACAAATAAAATTTCTATTAGTAAGTGTGGCAGAAGAAAACCTACAAATTTCCTGTACCGTCACACCCATTTTTTATTTTTAATTAAACTTTTTGTCTCATAAAACACGTGTACTTGCGTATCAGCTCAGCCATTCAATCCTACAATGGCTAGTTCATTTTTTGCCACCAGGTGAAGCCACGCCTCTCCCATAGATCCCAATAGGGGAGAGCGGGGCTATTTCGTATAGTGAGGCTAAACCGTACAGTCTGTTTCTCGTCTATTTCTCAAGATATTGAGGTCTGATCGGAGCTGCAACCTAGCACCCCATCTAGCAAGCTGTAATGTTGAGAAAGTTCCACCGAGCGCATGGTGTACCTCGGATTATTGTGAAAAAACATGTTTTGGTGAATTTTCTTTTAATTTTGAGCCAGTTTAAAATAAGAGGTGACTTGAGAACTTTTGCTTATAAACTAGTTTATATGAATTCATAAGAAACTACTCTTCTTCAGCTATCTTTTGATACCAAGTGATAACAAGTTAGGCTAAGAATTTTGAGGTTAGAACATAAAACCGCCACAAGCTACGTGATGGGGCTAAACCGTACAGAAACGTTAGAGAGAAAAAAATCAAACATCGGGAAGAAGATTGTAAAAAGTAAAGCTCGAGTGAACTCTAAACCAAAGAACACAAGTTTCAAGACAAGGGGTTCTGTAAAATCAAGTAGCCGAAGAAAAATTAAGTTTGAAGATGATTCGTCATCAGAAGACACTGGTTCAGGTGCTGTATGTGCGCAGGGTGGGTGGGTCCATTCGGCTTGCAGTGCTGCAGAGCCTGCTGATAAATTCATTTCCGATTTTTGTTTAAACAAATAAATTTAAAATTAATTAATTTATTTATTTTTTTCATTTCTTTTATCCTTTCATGTTATTTTCTTAGTTGTACGATATAGCCCCTCCCGTTGTACGGAATAGCCCCAACCTCCAGGGCTAATCCGTACAAAGACACATTTTTTTGAAATTAATTAAAAATACTTATCAGTGGCATAATGTCAATTTCTTTGTTTGTAGTGGGTAGCTAATGAACTAAATTACATGTTGTTAATTTTCTCATAATTTTAACTCAAAATTCTCTCCAGCTACAACTATTCTCCCTTAAGTGTACGGCAGAGCCCCGCTCTCCCCTATAAAATATATATTCTACATAAATCTATAAAAATAAAAATATATGATATAAAATATTCTAATCACGTTATCAAACAAGCAATAAATAAGGAATCTCCATAAATCTTTTATTATTAAAATTAAACCAAGAATGAATCGTTAATACCAAGCGGTAAAAAGAATTGATAAAAAAAAGAAAATAATACAAGTAATTCCTCGTTAACAGAGAAGGTCACGTTCTTGTAAGCCTTCAACTTTGACAAAACCACGGTTGGCAAATTTAAGGTTTTCGACCACAAAAATTGATCCAAGAAAAAAAATTCCTGCTGATTTAAAGAGAGATGAAAAATAAAAAAAATCCTTTGACCTCTAAATTGTTAACATAAAGAATATATTCAATCTTCATAAGAAACCAAGAGCGGATCCAGAGGAGTTTCTCGGTGGGGGGGGGGGGTGTGACTGGTCACAGAGAACACAATTTTTTCTTATCTTCGGTAATTTAAAGGTGTTTACCAGAATAAAAATAAATACAAATCACATTTTTAAGTATAAACTTTTAAAATTTTATATTAAAAATAAAATTTAATTCCCAAAAAAAATTTTTTTTCTCAAATCTCAGGAGGAGGGGGGTAGTTAACCCCTTTGCCCACCCTCTCTTGAATCCGCCCTTGGATGAAACTCAAACACCACCATGACGCTGTCTTTTCGGCAAGGATGTAGGGAGGAAAAACAAAAACAAGATTTTAATTTTTCCTCAATTGAGTTTTATTCCTAATATTTCAAAGGCACAAAGAGAAGAAGAGCCTTTGTGCCTTTAAAATATTAGGAATAAAACTCAATTGAGGAAAAATTAAAAATCTTGTTTTTGTTTTTCCTCCCTACATCCTTGCCGAAAAGACAGCGTCATGGTGGTGTTTTGAATTATATGTTACTCGGCATCACTCATTAATCTTCAACGAAACTCAAACTTTTACTAGTAGCCGAATTTTCCCAAAGACGGAACCTAGCGCAATTTCATATTGAAACCGGAAATAGTAGGTCTATACCGGTATATTTAAAATTTGAAAAAATCGTTAAAGCCGTTTTCGAGAACTGATTTTTTTTTTTTTTAAATACACTTTTTTCTCATTCACTCTCACATTCACACACAATTCACACAGTCTTTTCGGCCATTTGGTATCCATTAAATAAAATTATCGGACTACCTGGGGTCCGAACTCGCGACTTTTGGTATACGAGGTTAGCATGCTAGAGAACTGATTTGATTACTTATAAACAAACGTACATTGCTCGTTTAATAGTATAAGATAACATAAGGTAAACATTTTTACTAGATTTTATAAAATCGCAGTTATTGCAGGATCGCGAAATACGAAAATTTGTTTTAGAAAAAATTTAAAATAAATATGGGGATTGACTTCCCCGAGACTTTCTCGTATATTCTTTTGGAATTACGTCTGGGTGTGTGTGTGAACACGATTGCTTAAAAACCAAAGCAGCTAGATCGATGAATTTTGGTATATGCTCCTTACACTAAAATTATTAAATCTCGAAGTCGAATTTTTTTTACGATTACAATACTTTCTCTATACGAGAAAGTAAAAAACTACATCAAGCGGCTTAAATTCATTTTCTATGACCTTGTTTATTTTTATATCTACTCCGTCGCCGGCGGGCCTGTCAAGAAGAATTAACAAAAGCCACCAAGATCAATATTGTTAAGCAACGCCAAGTGGTGCTGAAAATCGGAATAGGCGGCCCCCAATAAACAAGACTATTGAACTCCCGACGGAAGCCACCGAATCTGTATTTAAAATAAATAATTCATAAATTTATAAAAATCAAATGGCATCTGCAGCCAAAATGACTTTTCAAAAAAAAAAAAATCTACCCCTTCATCTATTATTATTTATTTATCTTCATAGGAAATGGATTAAAACGGTATGATACACGGCCGGCGTATCGTAACACCTTTAAAATATGTAGCCTAGTTCGTTTAAACTAAATGAAATTCTCTCCGTGACTGATTTTATCCAAAATGGATTAACCCATAGAGGTGACGATCCTAAGCTTAAGTTGAAAATTTCATATTGATTTTCAACAAAATTAAATTACTTATGAGAATATATACACAAAAGCATAAAGGTATAAACGATATTTTTCAATTAAAAGAGTTTTTTGATAAATAAAAAATTAATTAATTTTGAGGAAGACATTAGAATCCGGTCATAGTCTAAATAATGAATTCAAATTTCAAGTACTCTTTGAGAAAATGATGAATCAACGTAAAATAGCTGTATAAACTAAAATAAACCCTAATAATCTTAAAACACATTTTATTTATTAAAGATTTCAAATTGTAAGGAGTTACAGAAAAGTAAGATCAAAGTGAATAGAAAATGTTTCCCTTGCTGAGAAAATCTAAAAAATTAGCGCTATTATAAAAATTTCTTTTTCATCTGGACCCTTCCATTAAGATATTAATTTTCATTTATTTAAAACCAAATTAATGAAAATAAATTGTAAAACTTTCCTTTTAAATTATAAATAAACTTAAATAGCAAACCATCAGAAAGGTGAAAAACTTTTCTTACTCTTAAAGGAAGCTTTAACTGTAATAAAATGCTTAGTTTGCTATTAGGAAGATTGATCTACGTGTTATTCTAGATTTGCTTTCAAACTCAGAAACTTTCTCACTATCTTTAAAAAAAAAACAAAACAAAAAAAAAACAGATATCTGGGCTGTCTAACCGCCCAGACTGCTAGGATTGATTTAAATTAAATATTGACGAATAAATTATTACTATTTGTATCAGCCAAAAGTTACGATAGAGAGACTAGAGAGATGATGTTAATTTATTTAACCTAATGCCATGCTGTGATCCAGTGGTAGGGCATACTGAGTACAAATCGGTAGATTCGTGGTTCGACTCCCGGCCGCTCTCTTTTGCTATTTGAACTGATAAATATTAACTTGTTTCAAATAAATAAGATTTGGTGGCTGTGAATGTAATAGATTTTGATAGGGCAGGTTCAGCCAAATAAAAAGCCTTTATATGCTTCTCGACTCCGGAGACGTTTCGACATATTTTTAATGTCTCATCATCAGTCCAACAACTATTGAGAATATTTCCTCTCATGAACGCTTCGAGGCGTATTCATTATATAAAATTTATATGTACATATGCTGTATATTAAAGACTACCTTTATGCTAATTTTCGATACGGACTGATG
This sequence comes from Euborellia annulipes, assembly GCA_023213315.1. Lineage (NCBI taxonomy): Eukaryota > Metazoa > Arthropoda > Insecta > Dermaptera > Anisolabididae > Euborellia > Euborellia annulipes. Next base: position 128,456 of record JAKCPI010001600.1, on the reverse strand, counting down.
ATGAGACATTAAAAATATCTCGAAACGTCTCCGGAGTCGAGAAGCATATAAAGGCTTTTCATTTGGCTGAATCTGCCCTATCAAAATCTATTAATTTGTATTTATTTAACTAGTGATGAGAAGTAGCTGTAGACTTTGAATTGGGTATAGGAGACTTTGCAGCCAAGGAATTAAATAAAAAACTTTTATTTAATTATTAACTGTCGACGTTTCGGTCACAAGTCACGACCTTCCTCAGGACCTGTGGTCAGAATATTTATTTTCAGAAACAAATTGTATATTATTTATCATTGTATATTATTTATCATTGTCGTCTATAAAATGGCGGAGAGTTTTGCTAGCGCAAATATGCTTGTGCATGATTAAAATTCATTCGAGTATCAAGCTTGCACAATTAAAATGCTTACACAAAATTCTCCTACAGACGCTACAGTTGCTTGTTTAAAAAGATTGCATGTGCATGCTTGTCAAGTTTGCAGTTACGTGTGTAGCCGCCTTAATAAAGCGTGTTAGATAATATATAGCCAACTAAACCGATTCAGTTTTTTTTTTTATCCATTAATTAATGCCATACCTTTATAATAGAAAAAAAAAATCACCACTTTTTTATTTTTGATTAATTCGACAAATCTCTTCGAATAAAACGGTTTAAATCTCAATCTTTATCATGTCCTTGTATTATCAACAAACAGCTCATGAAAAAATATAGAATTTGTCTTTTGACTCTTGCAAGAAGGGCTGATGCTTGCTACGTGAGGAGTATGAAAACGAAAAGGACCGGAGAGGAAAGAGAGAGAGAGATGCCTTAGCAACCGAGATTTCCTTCCCCCTCAGCACATTGATTTGACTTAAGAGCAAACAGAAATTCAGCCATCACTCTTTTTTTATTCTCTTGACCCTGGTGATCCCCTTTGTGGTCACCAGGAAAGTTGAGTGGACAGCTCAAAACACACATAACATTAAGGGAGATCATTTATTTCCTCTCCATCCAGAGAAGAGGAAATTGATTTAAATCGATAGACTTCCTGCGGCTTCCTCATATGAATATTTATATAATCAATTTTATTAAATAAAAATTGAATATTCTAAAGAGAAGATTTTTTTTTGGACAAAAAAAAGTATAAAAGTAGTAGAGCTTCTTCAAAAAAGAAAAAAAAATGTATAACTAATTAATGGTAAAATAAAATTTGGAATTGAAGATCAAATATTACTTTCTCTTATCTATATATGTTAATATATGGAGAGAAAGTATTGGATTCAAGTCAAAAATTCTATGTCAAGATTTTGATGGGTATACACGTTTTGAGGTCAGCTGAATCCAAAAAAGTGGTTTTTGCGACATGGTCTGTCTCTGGGTGTGTGTGTCTGTGTTCAATTTAAAGCATGAAGGAATTGAGCTAGGAGGTTAAAATTTTATATTTAAATTAGGAGTGAAAATAAGCTTTTAATCAAAATCGACCAAAAGGTACTAGTACTTTACTGACTTTTTCGATTTTCTCAAAATTCGTTCCAACAGTTTTGAATAAAATTCAAAAATCAATTTTTCTTTTTTTAAACATTCACACTTTTTTCTCATTCACACTCACACACACACACCCCACAATCTTTTCGGCAACTTAGGCCATTTAAGACTTTGACGATAACCGTTAATTATTAATAAATCTAATTTGAGTCCAAGCATTTCACTTTTGCTCTGAATCATGTGTTGGTGGGAGAAAGTAAAAAGTTCCCTATATTAAAACAACTATAAGTTTAAGGAATAATAAAATATAAGAGATGGTGGCATAGGCAATGGTTTCTAGCAAATTTATTTCCCGTCAAATTAAGAGAGAGAGTTTATCTGAGCTTGATAGACAGTTGAATGAAGCCCCTTCAAGGAGGCAACCAAACACGTGTACTTCCCCCTCCCCCAATTAAGGGCCATTAGATGTGACTCTTGAGAGCCCCTTGACCTACAAAATTATTTTGAAAATTGAAAGACAAATGTGTGGTATTCATGGAACTAATATTCAGAGGCCCCCCTTTTTCTTATAACCTCACATTTTAACTAATCTAATTTTTAATACTCTCTTTTTCTTAATCTTAAGGTTATTTTCCATGTTATGTATAACTTATATCACTCTGCTAAGATAACCTGTTTCGACTGAATACCATAAGCAAGCAAAACGACTTTTCTAATTGCATTATCAGCTACATTGTAAATTAATTAATGTTTAATTTCATCAGCCCGCGGGCTTGGTGTAGGGGTTAGCGTGCTAACCTCGTATTCCAAAAGTCGCGGGTTCGGACCCCAGGCAGTCCGATGATTTTATTTAAGCCATTTGGATATCAAATGGCTTAAATAAGAATGCCTGAACTCCAAATATGTATATTAATCAATAAAGGATATCGTAAAAGTCTTATATGGCCTGAGTTGCCGAAAAGACTGTATGAATGTGTGCGTGAGTGTGAGTGTGAATGAGAAAAAAGTGTGAGTGTTAAGAAAAAAAAAATTTAATCAGAATTTTTTAGCCAAAATAATAGGTACCCTAGTGTGCAAAAAAACGAAAATAAGTTATTAAATAAAATTGGTCAAAGAATACTAGTACTGTACTTTATAATATAATTTTAAATGATTAAAAAATATTATAGAAAGTAAAAAATATTATAATAGATTATGATATGATATGATATTGTGTTAGAGAGCAGTGACGTCAATATCGCGCAAGTTTTTAAACTATTTTGCAAACTTTCTCTTTCTTTTATATGTCGATACAAAAAAAAATCTGGTATGGCAAGCACAGAATCCAATATTCAATTAACGAAAAAGGTAAGAAAAAAGTTGTGTACTGTGCGAACATCACACAAAATTTTTTATTTTATTATATAATTCTTTGCCTAAAGTTTTATTACTTGAGGGCTGGGGTTGGGGGAAGGGGTTCTTTAAATTATAATATCTCCAAATAAATTTTGATTTGTTAGTTCACTTTTATGTTGTTGATGTTACAGATGTCATCAGCGGTGGTATGGTCGTCGACATCGATGTCGGCGACAACCGTAGCACCTCGACGTAGACGACGTCGTTGGCCATTAGCCTCATGTCTAATGGTCTCTCTTTGGGCAGTATTGGTTGCCTCACGTAGCTCTAACGAGCATAATAAGCATAATGATACAACTCTATCACCAGGAAAGGATGCTACCCAAAGCGCCGTAGTGGCTGCTGCCGCTGCAATCGCTGCAAAGGAAGAAGCTAGAGTAGCTAAAATGAAAGCGGAGTCTGGGTATTCTACTTTTTTTCACTTTCTCTGTAATATACTGTATATTTCTTAATTAAATTAGAGATCACTGCGGTTAGGATTATCAAAAAATCATTGTGTGGTTTTATGAAACCACGATGCAAGTGAAATTTTTTTTGGATCGTAGGCATTTAACTTTTTTAATCTTGGAAGAGAGACAAATGACGTCATTGAATCAAAGCGCTGATTGGACACTAACGTAAGATGATTGTATATTTCAATTGATAGAAAAAGAAAGTGTTGAACAGCTAAAAGAAGAATAATAAATAAAATAAACAAGAAACTTATAGAAATTAACCTAGAGTAAAATGCTTCTAGCCATGGGCGTAGCTAGGGGAAGGCAGGCAATCAGCTTGTGAAACGCCCCCGGTAGCCATCGATACTATGTATTTTCAATAAATAAATAAATTTATCACCCCTAAATGGCCTCTGTTGCCGAAAAGGGTTAAAAAAAATGTTACTAAACTATATAAATTCAATACTCTGCCTTCTACTGGATAATTGTTTTAGATTTAATTCAAATAAAGTTCGTTCTAAACTCATTTTAAGTGTTTAATTATCTTTAAAGATAATTAACTCTCTTTAAAGAAACATTCTTTGTGCGTAATTGATTTAAAGAAAGAGTAAGAGAAAAATATAAATTGCTACTCTTGAAAATTTTTAATCCAATATAAAAACAATCACATGCAAGAAATGAGTTAAAGAGCTAATTTTAGTTTATGATTAATTATAAATTTTAAGGCTTAATGAAATAACAATAATCTTCTAAAACAGAAAATTTCTTTGGAATAAAATACGTAAATGCCCTCGGCACTTGGTGTAGTTGTAAGTGCTGGCCTTCTATATCAAGGGTCCCGTGTTCGGATCCCAGGCAGTCCGTTTAAGCCATATGGGATACCAAATGGCTTAAATAAATATACCTGGATCCCCAATTATATTATATATTAATAAATGACCCACACACACGGAATATTGCAATCTTGCTCAATGTTGACAATATTGCGGCAACATTGATGCAATATTGCAGCTCAAACAGCAATATTGCTAGTTTGGAATATTGCCGCTGCAATGTTGCTAAGATTCGCAATGTTTCTGCAACATTGCTGCAATATTTTGTGCTGTTGGGGGAGTATCCTAAAAAGTCTCATATGACCTAAGTTGCCGAAAAGACTGTGTATATGTCTGTGTGTGTGTGTGTGTGCGTGGGGGGGGTGTGACTTTTTTTAGTAAAAAAAAATAGTGTTTTGTAAAAAAGAAGTGTTGAGTTTACGCAGGGGCGTAGCTACCGCCGTATCAGGTATCAGCCGTATCAAAGATACGGGCCTCCGCGCCCCCTTCCCTCCCCAGCCACAGGAGCCCCGAATCTCTTTTTTGTGCAAAATAAAATAAAATAATTTAATATTATTGTGGTTTCACAAAAAAAATTAGGAAGAAGGGCCCCCCCCCCCAACAAATTTTGATACAGGGTCCCTAGATGGCAAGCTTACAATCCCAAAGCTAAGAATCCCAAATAGGAAAATACAGCGAGGCCCTTTTTGGGCTGAAGCCCGGGAAGCCTGGCCTAATAAGGGCCCCGATGTATTATTCTCTATGGGATGTAACTAAGATATTTACAAGTGAGGTTTTTTAATTGGACTAATTTTGAGACAAAATTGTTTTATTAGGCACAATTTAAATTTTTTGGCCTGTTTTTACTTTCTCTTACCCTATATGAAATATATAGAGAAAGAAAGTATTGCGATCATTATTTATTACAAACAAGATCTACTGTACCAGTCCGTACATATACTGTATATTGGCAGAGTCATAAAACTTCTTAACGCCATTGAGTTAGGCATCCCAACTGACACGCATGCTAATGCCATCCATATCTGTGTGATACATAGCCTATTAGCTAGAAGCATGGGCGTAGCCAGACATCTTGTTAGGGGGGGTTTGCAATTAATATATACATATATTATTAATTATTTATTTAAATAAAAAAAATTAAATTAATGTAGTGGATTGGGGCGTTAAAAAAAATTCCCAATGGGAACAATATATATATTTGTTTGGTTTTTTTAATTTTTAGGACAAGCCAGGGGGTCCAAGGTCACCAATCCCGAGCTTTCGCCGTGTTTAGTAACAATTAAAATTATCTTAAAATAAAAAACTAAATATCAACTAACAACTCTTTTACCATTGGTATTTATTTTCATTATATTGTAGAGTAATTCTCTTGATATGTCAGCTAAATGATCTCACACGTGAGACACATTTTATGTTAATAATACATATTTTTTTCACAAATAGATAAAAATATTTGAAAAAGAAAAAACTTAAAATGTACGGTGTAGTTGATTCATTTCATATCGAATCGCTCCCCTCGGGCTTGGTGTAGTGGCTAGCGTGCTGGCCTTCTATACCAAGGGCCTTGGGTTCGGATTCCAGGCAGTCCGATGATTTTATTTAAGCCATTTGGGTACCAAATAGTTTAAATAAGAAATGCCTGGACTCAAAATAAATATATTATAATTAATATAACTCTTATCATAAAAAGTCTTATATGGCCTAAGTTGAAGAAAAGACTGTGTGTATGTGTGTGTAAGTGTGAATGTGAAAAAAAATGTGAGTGTTAAAAAAAAAAAATTGAATCACTCAATACTATATTTTAATTTATGTAGTATGTATCCCTAATACTTTTGATAATATAAGCAAAAGCTTATAAATAATCTTAAAAATTATGAGTATTTATTCCCTTTATAAATTATATAATTATATTCGAAATATTTGTAATTTGTTTTAGAGATAAACCTTCGCTAGAAGCGGCCGAAAAATCGGCCGTGGAAGCCAATGAAGCTGCCGGTGTAGCCACTTTGGCTGCTGCTAATGCTTTAGATGCCGCTCAACAATCACACGAAGGAGAGAAAAATGGCAAACATGAGAAAACGATTGCCGACAAAGCAGCAGAAATTGCACTTAAATCTGCAGACGAGGCGAGTAAATCTGCAGCCGAGGCGAATACAGCAGTTACAAAAGCCGAAAATAAGGAAAATGAGGGAGCAAAAGAAGAAAAAACCGACGAAATAACCGAGTCATTATCTGGTGTGGAGAGTAGTTCACCATTTCCTAGCGAAGTTCCCCCAACGGTAAGAATTAATTAATTTCTACTGCCTAATAATGATTTCTACTAAAGAAAATTAATATGCTTGTCACTGCAGTTTGCTAGATATTTTTTATTCCTTCGTTAAAAATATATTTTTTTGTTTTTTTAGGTAGAAACGAATTTGCCCGAAACCTCACCGACATTTCGACCCCGAAGAATCAACTGTACTCCGCCAGCCATCGAACAATTTCCTCATCCATTGATGGGTCGAAATGCACGGCGTCACGGCGGTCTTATCATACATGTTTTGGTTGCTGTTTACACATTCATTGGCCTGGCAATCGTTTGCGATCATTATTTTGTAACATCCCTCGATCGGATCTGCGAAGGTCAGTAATTTCAATATATTAATTTATTTTTAACAATAAAATGCAAGTTATATTATTATCAATATTTTTATATAGCTATACGAATTTATTGAATTGCATTTAAAAGGAATTATTTTTAAAATATAAATAAATAAATATATCCAATTATCTTTTTCTATACAGTGATTATCAGATTAGAAATCGCGTAGGGGTACTTTTTCATACAGAGAACAAACGCAGTGGCGTACCGAGGGGGGGGGCGGAGGAGGGGCGATTTTTTTTTTATTTTTTTTTATTTAAGGACTATCTATGTCGGCATCTATGGCCATTTAGACCCCTTTCCTATTTATTTAAATTGATTGGTAACAAATTCAATTGAAATTAAAGAGCGGAAATCATAATTTCTTTAGATTACTAGTTTGTATAACTTGTTGAATTTTTTCTCGGGGGGGCGATCGCCCCCCCCCCTTTAATCAGCCCCTGACACCTCTGGTACAAAATGTATAAAGGCCCCCTCTTCTAGTGTCGCCCCAGGCCCCCAACTGCCTCGGAACGCCTCTGAACAAACGTTTCCCACTAAAAAAAATATGTTCTAAATTTTATAAGGAAAAGTCTCAAGAGGATAGGATTTATTTCACTTAGGAGGGTTACAAATAAATTTAAAACAAATATGTAAGGATTCTTTTTTCTCGCTTAAAATAAATAGTGATATTGATAGGAAAATAAACTATGTGGGTTGTCTACAAGTTCCAAATTCCTAGGCCGAAAATACCTTTATGAAGCATAGACTATTGTTTATTAAACTTTTTACTTTTTAATTATCCAACAGTATGGTCTTTTAAAATATATAATACTTAAATATTATTTATTTACAAAATTAAATAATTATTCAAGTTTTTATGAATATTTATCATAAGATAAGATAAAATGTTTACATATTTTTCAATAAAAATATCTAATATTAAATTAGGTAGATAGGAATTTAATAGTTTAACTATTAAATTAATCTAATAAAGAAACACATAAAAGCATATTTTAATATTATATTTTATGGAATCTGATTAAATCGTTATTTGAAATATTATTTTCTAAAATTTAATTAAAAATACAAAAAAAAAAACAAGGTTTAATCTTGTCCTCAAATCTTCCAGCAAATGGGGAGAAGATATGAAGGGAGAGGGAAATGTAAGAGTGAATTAGAACAGTTAGAAATACTGTATTACGAATATTCATGAAATAAAATAAATTTTTAATTAAAACATTTAATATATTTTTTATATAATACTTAATTTTAATAAAACAATGGCGTATTCAGACGAGATCAGGACTAAAATGAAAAGTATGCCTAGTACCATTAATCATGAAAAAAATTACTCTCAAGAAACAATTTGTCTTCCCCTTTTCAAGAAAAAGCATAATTTCGCCACTGGCATAGCTAGGTAGATATATGTGTTAATATATAGAGAGAAAGTATTGCATTCATGTCAAAAATTCGATGTTGAGTTCAAAAAAGAAGAGAATGAAATTAGATATTTAAGTTGATTGATTGATTTGTTATTTTGGGGCTTCTCTACACTGCGACCTTATAGATCTATTGTGCTCCTCGTATTACTCTCCGGACACAAGGCCCCTGGAGAGGATCAATCTAGGAATGGTTCATGCCCATCCCTCAGGCCCTGGGTGCCTGGAACTGGAGTGGATTGTATTCCCATTGCTCCAGTAGAGACGCTCGACTTGGTTGAATTTTTGCGACAAGCCGGGTTCGAGCTCAAGTACAAGTTTATTTATTGTACCTCGAATTAATAAGCCCCAGCCGATAAGTCCCATCGCCTCCAGATATTTAAGTTAGGTACCCCCTTGGCACGTAATTTTGTTTTACGAAAAGAGTATTACTACTTTACTAATGTACTTTTTCAGTTTTTTTATTTTTTCGATTTTCTCTAAAACGATTTTGATTAAAATTCATTTTTTAGACGCTCATTAAAATGTATATTCTCGCGCTCAAAATTGTTTGAAGAACTCTACTCTTGTAAATGCTTCATAGAAAAGATTGCTAATGTAACAAAATATAGTTTTCTGCTTTTAATTTTTTTTTATTTCTTACCCCTTAATATTGATAAACATTTGTGGAGCTCAGGTGCAAAACTGCCCTTATCCAAATAAAAGATTCACTTTAAAAAATTTCGAAATTGTGTTAGAGGTCGTGTCCTACTAATTCGGTGGTGGGGAATCTGAATTTGAAATTATTTTCTTTCCAAATTGTATATTTTCCATAAAAACATAGTATGAAATATGCATTTGGTTTCAAAACTTTCTTTATCCATTGTATGGTGTTAAAAATTTTTTATTTTACTGTATCTCAACCTGATCAAACTGGGTCATCTCTATATTGATGCGTTTCAAAACTCTTCTTCTCCTAAGTAAATAAAAAAAAAGTGCTTGGTGGGTATGGATAGTTTTGCATCTCAGCTCCACATTTACCTGACATGATAAGACATAAAATGTGTCTTGACATGTCTGTTCTAGCCTGCCTATTTAAAATCATATGCTTATAAAGCACCAAACAATATTACTGTCTGTGTCGTAAAAAGAGGTCCCAGATAAATGCCGTGGCTTGCCTATTTAAAAGCATGTTGATTAGATCGCACCAGATTGTCTGCCACGAAATTTCTGGTCGTGTCTTGGCTGTTCTTAGAATTTATCTTTAAAAAATAGAGCTAATTTATTAATTTAATTTGATTAAGGGAAGATCGATCAAGGATAAAGAGGATTATATTGACTCTGCAATTTTATATCTCGAGAAGTGAGTAAAAGAGTCGACGAATAAATCAAATCCACTGAGTGGAACGTTCGTTGATCTGACATTGACCTTGTTCCAGGGTGAATCATTAAGCTAGAAATAATAATTCCCTATCATTCGTCAATCTTATCTAACAAGAAAATCAAAATAAAATAAATGCAAAGAAAAACGAGAGACCGAGATGAAATTAGAGAAGAAGAAGAGAGAGAGAGAGGGAAACAATTAGACAAAAAAGCAGGCAGACAAGCTTATTTACTTGCATTCGCTTACATCTCCTTCAATTTCATTTACCTTTTTTCCAGACATAAATTCTTACTTTATAGGATTTATTCATTTTATTAAATGAATTCCATTCACTTTAATTAAATATAAAAAATTATACATTAATAAAGCTTAAGTAAATGAATACTGTAGTTAAATATTTTCGATTTGAATTAGATATTAGTATTCAAAACATCTCGATTCTTTTCGAACTTAACTAACAATTGTAAGTCATAGAGATATATATCTAACAAAGCTGTGAGTGTTATTTATTGGCGAGGCCAACACGCCTATGCCCGGGGAAGGCTGGAGATCCTGGGTTCGATTCCCGGAGGCCATGGGATGTTTGGCCTCATCAATAAATAACACTCACAGCTTTGTTAGATAAATGAATAATGAAAATGTATTGAAAGAGATAGACTATTATAAAAATCATACATGGCGTACATCTTGATGGATTTTTCTGTAAATAAATTATTTTTTTGGAATGTGCATATCTTTTTTAATATTTCATTTTTTTCTACTTTTATCAAAGATTTTTCATTCAATTTCAGATTTAAATTTTCTTCAGATTAAAAATTGATGTTGTTTAAGTACATATGAATCTTTGTTAATTCAATAATATCCCTTTTTATATTTTCCTATTTTAGAGAAATTTTTTAGTCTGCCATGATGGACGGATAAGTTTTTTTGCAAAAGGTTTCATGTTTCAAGCGATTAGTGAGAACTTAAAAAAACTATATAGGGCAAGACAAAAAATAATAATAATTTTTAAGAGTACTAATCAATCATCCTACAGTAGTGGTGTAATACGAGCTCTCTATCGCTGATGCTTTTCGAGCAAAGAAAGCCAAAATCTAACTTCACCCTATGTAAAAATAAGTTTTTTTTAATAGCCCTTTCCGACTCCTGAAGCCATTTAGGTTTATATATTTTCAATTATAATCTTTTTGTTAATATCGGTGGCTACAGCGGAAAGTTCCTTGTTTTTAGAAGCTACCAATCCTGAAATCAGGTGAAATAAAAGTTCATTTAATGGAAAAAACAAAAAAAAAAAAAGATTATGAATATATAAATAAACAGTGCAGTCATTTAAACTTTCTTGGGGGAGGCCAACTTTTTTTTTCTTAAAGTTTTCTTTCAATTATGTATCTCAAAAAGTATTTATTGTAATTAAATTAATTTTTTACAGTTTATACACCCAAAGATCTATTTTGAAATATTTTATTTAGAATAATATAAAATTTAAATAAGATTGGGGGGGACAAATGCCTCCCCTGCCCCCCCCCCCCCCCCCAAATGACGCCTCTGTAAATAAAATAAATCATGACGAGATCTAGAGATTAGAGATACTTTTGTTTTTATGTTATTTGTGTCAGGCCAGCTGGGTTGCCTATCTAAAGGCGTTTTTGAAAATTTTTAAAATTGAATCTTAATACACGTAGCCTACATTTGAATATTCCATATATATAAAATATAAATAGAGAGAAAGTATTGTTTATAGTCTATTTGTTGCCGTATCGTCACTTCTTGGCTAGAGGTCTGGTTCCCGTTCTAAGCGAAAAAAATTTGCCCAAATTATAAGAGCCTCCAATTTGAATATACACGGATCGATGATAAAATGTAGTTTAATAAAAAAAAAATTTTATTAAAGCAAACAAACTAAAGAGCAACATATGAATAAGTGAATCTCAAATTAACATCATAATCTCATCCCTCTCTTGAAATTTAATATTAATAAATATACCTTTTTGTTATTTCATCATCCGATTTTTTATTAAAGAAAGTAAAAAACAAACTTCAAAATAATATATTACCTCTCATAAGAAGGTTGAAATTTATTAAAGATTTGAACTTGCAGACCTTTGAAAAATGAAAAATACAAGCTATATTTCTTTCTTTTGTTGGCACTTTTTTTTTATATAATAACGGAAAAAACTGCAGATTATTTAATCCTATCCTCTTAGAGCACATGTAGTTCATGCTTTAAGGTCAGTCATAGAATGACCTCTTAAATAATAAAATTTATTTAAACCTATATAATCTCACAGATAAGTTAAATAAATATGGACGGATTGTTAAATAAACTCAAATGCGGAAAAAATCATATTTTTATAAAAAGGCATGAATTGAAAACTGGCGAATGGGCCCCAATCTAATTTAGCTTAATGGAAATGCATTTATACAACTGGTTTCTACGAGATCAATTCTTTATTATTAGATTAGGAAGTTTAGTCGTAGTCCTCGAGGCGTCGTTGAAGAACTTTGAATAAAACAAAGATTTGCTTATACATATGTTTGAATTTATTGCGACTGTGCAATAAATTCAAACTTTCAGAGTGTAAGTAATGTTCTCTATCTTCAAACTCAAAAATTCTTAATCCATAATTAATTTGTAATTAATTTGTAAGCTTGAAGATGATTAACATAACACTCCGAAAGTGTTAACATTGTACAGACACAGTCGCAATAAATTCAAGCATATTTTATTTAAAGTTTCTCAACAACACTTTGAGGTATAGAATAAACATCTTAATCTAGTATTGATTAAATCTATTATACATATATTTTATTAGCATTTGCCATTTTTTTGTTTCTTTAATTATAAATTATAATTATGCATCATCGCTAATGACATAGAGGAGATATATCGGTTTCGCATCAGCGACAAAAGTTAATTTCACTTAAATTGGCTATCAATTTAAATAAATAAGGTCGGAGTCTAAATGGCCTCAGATGCCGAAAGAGTTTTAAAAAAATCTCACCTAAAGAGCGTGGGGCCCATAAACGAATGCCTACTCTGCCTAATGGGTAATCCGGCTCTGGTTGCCAGACCCCCGACTTATACTGTATAAAAATTTTAATCTTATTTTTTTCGTAAAAGTAACATATTTTGAAATTATAAGAAGTCATTTGGGATTGTGTATTAACTTCAAAATAAAAATAAATAAATAAAAATAAAAAATATAAAGGCGATTAGCCGAGGGGATAAAGCAGTTAAGCTTATAATAGAAGACCATTCGAGTTCAAATCAAGGGCGGATCCAGAGGTGTTTCTCGGGGGGGGGGGTAATCTGGTGTGACTGGTCGCACAGCACACAATTTTTTCTTAATTTCGGTAATTTAAAGGCGCATTCTGTACTTGTTTGCCAGAATATAAATAGAAATCAAATTTTCAAGTATTAATATTTAAAATTTTACTTTAAAAATAAACTTTTTTGCGAAAAAAGTATTTTTTTTAATCCGCCCTTGGTTCAAATACACCCGGTGGCAATAAATAATCCAACTCTATTTGAGATGCCTCCTTCTGAGGAAGGAAACGGGAACCCATCTCAGTATCATTCCCATGAGAGTTACTCTTCTGAGTAACCTCAACGTGTCAGGGCTGTTTCTACTCTTCTCTTTAAGTGAGAATCGATGGATAATAAAATTTTTTAATATTTTTATTATTTACAGAGTTGAAACTTTCTCCTGACGTGGCCGGTGCGACATTCATGGCCGCCGGCTCTTCTGCCCCTGAGCTTGCCACTGTCATCATAGGGGTATTTTTCGCGAAAGATGATATCGGTGTATCCGGTGTGATTGGCTCGGCGGTATTCAATATCATGTTTGTGATATCCGTGTGTGCTCTTTGCACATCTACTGTCTGTTACCTCAACTGGTGGCCTCTGATACGCGATTGTTTCTTTTATTCTCTCGCCATTCTTATTATGCTTATCACCATCTTTGACGACATGATCAGTTGGTAATAATAATTTAAAAAATTTATTAAATTTAATATTTATATGAAACAAATGGAATGAATCTTGAATTTTGTTCTTGGGATCTCAAACAAGGACATAATTTTGTTCAACAAAACTCACTTGTAGTTTTTTTTATCTTCACACAGATGGCGTGAATTTTTTAGTTTTTTGTTTTTTATTTTTATTTCATGTTTGGAAGGGGGGGGAAGGCAGCTGCCCCTCTGGATACGCTCATGACCTAATCTATATTGTATTTATTAAAAATTTAATATTAGTACATTTAGTACATTAATATTTAAACTTGATAGTTTTTTAAAAATTCAGTAGATTGGTTTTGAATAAATTAATTAATCAAATAAATATTTTGATAAGAAATAAATTTTGGAAAGTTTGTTAGTTTAACTTATTAATTAAATAAAAAAATTATTAATAAAAGTGAATTATGTCTTTTGCAAATTATTCTTTAAGAGAATGCAGATCCCGAAGAAGGTCGCGATTCGCGTCCGAAATGTTGACCAAAAAGAAATAAAAAAGTTTTTTTTTATTTCCTTGGCTGCATACCGGTATTTCTTTTCCTTAAGAAAAAAATTATTATTAGCTTGAAATACTACAAATAATTGCTTTAAAACGAGTTATTTTAGAGGATAGTTCTATTTAATTGATAGATGGCTCATTAATGTTTTCAATAAAAATTGAAATCTCATTAAACAAAAAAAAAAAAAAAATGAATTTTATAAATATACTAACCCAATACATACAATACAAATATTTTTAAATTGCTTTTCAGGGGCGAGGCTCTCTTCATGCTTTTTATGTACGTCATTTATTGTATCACTCTACATTTCAACCCTCGACTAGAGGCCTGGGCTCAAACATTACCCGTTCCATGCAAACGACAACCGGAAGAGGAATCCGCCCTAGTTACATATAAAACATTAAGTGAAGATAGAAATCGACCCCCAACTTACACGGATATGAATTCGGGAGGTGGAACAACTCAAACAACAACTACAACAGCAAATGCCGTTGAACCCGCGCTTAATTTCAATGCTCAACCCCAAACCGGTATAGACTTTTTTTGTTCTTAAATTTATAAATTTTGTATTATTACTTTCTTTTTTTATTTCAGGTGGTTGGGGTGATAATTGGGGTGACGGCTTCCCCTCTGCGTTTCCTCCACAAGAACCGCCACCTCCTCCGCAACCCCAACAACAACAACAAGTACAACAACAACAATCACCCCCAGCACCTGCGCCTCAAAGACCTCCTCCCCCCTCCTCAAGCGAAACCCCAACAGCAAGAGATTTATAAATCTAAGGAAACCAACGCTGACGAGGTGATTAATTTTTATTTAAAGAAAACTATTATTTATTTATTTCCCACCTCCCTTTTTGAGATAAACAAACTATTAGTTTTATTTTTCCCACATTTTCATCTTATTATTTTATAAATATAATACTGTATATTCAAATGGTTTAACTACCAGTCTAAATGGCCTTCGATGCCGAAAAGACCTTAATAGAACTAAAAAAAAAATGTAATAGACTATATACATGGAGATATGGACGAAGATTAAACAATAACAATCCACCCTCCCCTCTCTCCGAAAAAAAATCCTTATCTTGTTTCCCTTCAGGCCGTTAACTAAATGAACATTTAATGTTTAATTAAACTGGTTGATTTCTCTATAAATCTTTAAGACAATCTTTATGCCCCTGGTTAATAGTCTAATGTCATTTTTTTCCAAGCAGAGTTTAACTATAATTTTTGAGTTCGACCAATAAGGCATATTGATTTATTAACCATTGAAATAGCCTATAAGATAACATGGTCCTTGTGTATTAGGGAGTTAGTATGTGTGTGAGTGTGTGTGTGTGTGTGTGTGTGTGTGTGTGTGTGTGTGTGTGATAGTGGCTATAAAGAAGTAGTGCAGCAGTTTTTAACATTTTATGGTTTGCGATTCCCCTTTCCATTAAATAATTACTAGAAATTATCTTTATCAAAGTAGATTTTTTTTTTAAATTTATTTAAGATCTTTTTTGGCATGAGTGGCTATTTAGTACCAGTCTCTATTTATTTCAATTTAATTGTAGCTAATTAAACTGAAACAAATTTTTCTGCATGAGAAGGGATGCGAACCCCTCACCCCCAGCACAAGAGACGGATACTCTACTATTGCACCCTGTATACCCGGAATAAAAATGATTAAAAATGGATCCACACGCCCGCAGCATCTCTGCATAGGGAACCTTTAGGGACACTGGAATACACACGCAGTACAAAGGACACACACAGTAGATCGAAAGTGACCAGAAGAAAAATGTGTGTCCCTGGTGCGGGCGTATGTATCCCTGTGTGTCCCTCAAGGTTCACTATGCAGACCTGCTGCGGGCGTGTGCATCCCTCGATTATTTTTAATCATTTTTACTCGGATTATCTTTTACTTTGATGGCCCAAGAGATGGCCAAAGTAGATTTAAAATAATAAAAATATTTATTCAAATTACTAAATTACTAAACTACTTAATGTAGTTTTCTAACAAAACAAAATTTAAATAAAAAGTAGTAGTCAAGTAGTAGTATACTCATCTTTTACCTTGAAAAATTATTTTTACATTTTTAAATAAATTTTCATTTTTTTTAAATTTATTAAGTGCATCTAAGGTCACGAACTCCAGGGCTGACACCTTGGGGATCCATGAATTCAGATTAGGCACATGAGTAGCCTATAAAGAACCCTTTTCCTTAATAGAGAGGGTGATTCTCTTTTCGTGCTAAAAAATGAAATTTAATTAATATTAATAATAACAAACTATATATGTGAATGGTCGATAGATAATAATATAAATAATATTAATTTACTCATATAGCAGAAAAAAGTAGCCACCGCTCGTCCTAATAAATTTAAAATTTCATGTTATTTTAGCAACTGTTGATTTAAATGAATAAGGTTGCATAATAATGGTTATCGTCAAAAATATCAATATTTAATTTAGGTTATATAATGGTCTCTGATGCCTGAAAGACAAAAAATAATAATAAGAAATTAGAATTAAACTCTCGACCGTAGGCTCTAGTTGAAACATTTATATTATAACATAATATTTTAAATGATATACACTAGGTGATATGTTTCAAGTTTTAATTGATAACATAAGAGACTTTATATTTCGATATTAATGTCATCTTCAGGAATCATATTTCTGATTCCGCAATTCCACTTCTGAAGATGACAGTAATATCGTAACAGGTATAAAGTGTATTAATTTATCCATAAAAACGGAACATATCACCTAGTGTATTATCATTTTAAATATTTAAAGAAATTAGCCTTATATTATTATTATTGTTAGGGGGATTCTATCCAGATTCTATAAACTGATTTAAATTTGTGCTCCAATTTTTTAGCAATAAAATTATAGGGGATATAATAAAATTATAATATGGGTAGCCTACCTGTTCAAGTAAGACACTAAATACATTTTTAATAAATGATTATAGATAAGCTTTTTTAAAATTATAATCAGAGAATCTAGTTTGGACACTCAATTGATTAAAGATAGAGCAAAAAAAAAAAAAAAATATTAAAACAATAAAGGTTCATTAATGTCTCTATTATATTTTTTTCTTCAGCCCTCTCCATTGCTTCGACCTACAGACGCGGGCAAACTTGCATTAGCCAAATGGTATATTGTCTACCCAATACATTTTGTGTGCATCACAACAATGCCAGATTGTAAAAGTGAAAAATATCGAAGACTTTATCCATTGACATTTCTCATCAGTATGATCTGGATTTCATTCTTTTCCTATATTATGGTCTGGATGATCACTATAATAGGTGAGAATATAATTTTTATATAGATACTCTATTTTATCTATTTTAATTTAGAGTCCATAGGACGAAACTCGAATCAAACTCAAATTCAGAATATTTTTATCTGTTTTTAAGAAAAAAAAAAAAACAACTAAGTAATGTGCTAACACAGCAGCTTTTTCAGTTTACATTTTTTTTTATTTTTCATGGTATATCAGTATCCTGAAGGTACCGTACCAATTTTTTTTTCGATAGAGCTGATTTAAGATAATCGAAAAAAAAACAAAGATAAAGCGGGTCCCAAATAATTTTGAAATGTTAATACATCAACTAAACAGTAGGGTATCCAGATGGGGAGGAAGGGGGGCTCGCTCCCCCCCCACTCTTCCCGGCTTTTTACCTAAATCTCCGGCTTTTTTTTAAATTTCATAATAAATTCAGTGAAATTTAGTTATCGCTTTTTAGTGGGAGGGATGAACATGGTGCTTTGATAATAAATTTTCAATATATAGGATCAATTTAGTGAGGTTTAATCTTGACGTCCTCGGTTAATGATGTGTTTGTTTCTTTTTTTTAATTAGAAGATTGGCAACTGCGCTGAAACCTTTTTCCACTAGATATGAAGATCTGTCTATCTGTAATATGTATGATCTGTGTTACGTACTGAGGTCAAATTATAAAAAAAAAAAAAAATGAGATCGACCTTCGTGGACCCCCATTTACATCTCACAGATCCCCAATTCTTTTTTTCGCTCACATGGACCTCTTGTAGATCGTTGTCGACCCCCGTGGATCGATATATACCACTATAGACCCCTGGGGGTCGATATAGACCACTTTGGGAATCATTGATCTAAAGGAAATAATTTTTTAACTCTCTATAATTTTTTTTTTAATGTTAGAACTAGTTATATAATCTAATCTGTTGACTTCTTTTTCATTAATATGCTTGGATGCTTTCAATTGTAATTTAATAGGAAGCACACTCAGCATTCCTGATACCGTGATGGGTTTGACCTTCGTAGCTGCCGGAGTCAGTGTTCCAGATGCTCTTTCCAGCTTAGCTGTCGTCCGAGAAGGTAATAAAAAAAAAAGAAATTAATTTTAAGCCAGAAAAAAATCATTTATTTCAAAATAATTAAACGTATTAATACGTAGGCCTATATAGCTGGAGATTGATGTGATGAAGGCTTAAACACCATTAGTTAAATATTGAAAAATTTATAAGCACTATAGTGGCTGTTGACCGACATTTTTACCCTGTTATGCAATGGTGTGTCAAAGACCAAAAAATTCAAAATTGAGTTAAGCACGGAATATTGTTTCAAATGCTTTTTTTTTTTTTTTTATTTATTTAGGGTTGGATACGCGGCCATTCCTTTTTTACATAAAACATATAAAATACAAAATATACAAATCAGTGTACATAATAATATAAAAATAGAAATTACATTTTAAGTGGAATATTATCAAAACAATACATTTAGAAACAAAATGATCAAAATTAAAATACAACCTAATTAAAACAGTAATAAAAAATACATATTAAGAGCAAAATTTTAGCAAATAATATAAATAGAAAATACATAGTAAGAACAAAAGTAATAATTAAAAATATGATTAGAAAACACATAATAAGAACACTATTATTCAAAATAATACTCCATAAACAATATTCATAGTAAAATATGATTATATAAACAAAACTTGTACAGAACGGATATCTGTGTGTCGATTGCTTTTTGGAGTGGTTTTACATATGAGTCATTTCATTTCAAATCAACACAGAAAAGTACCATTTTCAACCCGACCATCTCCGATTTTGATGAAATTTGGTGTGTTCATTGTACATGATGAGAGAATGAAAAATGCCAAATTACAGAACTGTAGCACAAGTAGAACAAAAGTTATGGCCCCCCAAAATTTGAAAAATTTCGGAAAATTTCAAAATCTTTGCAGACAAAAACGGCTGTAACTTCTGTTCTAATAAAGATAGAACTATGAACCAAGTATTTTTGGAAAGGTCTTGAAACAAGCTTTAAAATGATGTGCAACATGATCACATTCCAACAATGAAAATAATTAAGGTCATTGACTTTAACCTTTGACCTTGAATATCTCAAAACATGTCACCTCCAAAATTGATGAAAAAAATATATATGCTTCCTCATTTTACGATAAACAACATATTAAAATTTCATTTTGGGACCACTTTGGGATTAGGAGATAAAAATTCATATGTGAAGCTATCTGATGCAAAAATGCACTACAAAGCATATGTTGAGTGCAAAAGAATTGCATAAAATATTAACCAATCACAGTTAAGCTGAAAATCTGAATAGGTCATAGGCGTCGGACGTGGGGGGACATGGGGGGAGCAGAGGACATCCCCCCCCCCCCGGGATTATCCAGGGGAGGAAGCAAAAATCTTATATATCTGGTAGTTGGTTAGCCTATATTACACAGGGCAACAAAAAGGACCTTTTTTTTGTTGACTGAGAATTTGAAGCTATTTCTGGGTATTTGGGTAGCGCTGATTCCAAAAATGCCATCAGTTTTGCCCCATCACGTCAGATTTTAGAGCTATAGAGAAAACAAAATTTAATAGAAAATGTGCTCTAAAGCGGCTCTAATTTTATATTACCTGGTTTTTTTACGGCGAACCCTTTTAAAAATATGCAGATAGTTATAATACATATAAATTGTAAGTTTCAGCCGAATCGGAGGTCATTTAGACGTCCCGCAAACGGTTTAAATTTTAGAAAAATCGAATTTTTTCAGTTTTTTTTTGCTTTGGTCACCCCTAATACAATTTTGGGTATCCCTGAATCAAAAAAACATATATTTACGATATTCTATAGTTCTTTGGCTTTATAAAAATCATTCATTCGTAAAAATCTGTTAATTATTAACGAAATTATTAATAAAAACGTCAGCAAAGAAAAAACACAAGTACACTCACTGGTCGGAAAAAATGAACTTTGTTCAAATGAACGTTTTTGTTCATAATTTCCTTAATAATTAACAGATTTTTACAAATGAATAATTTTTATAAAGCCAAAGAACTATAGAATATCGTAAATATATGTTTTTTTCATTCAGGGATACCCAAAATTGTATTAGAGGTGACCAAAGCAAAAAAAAACTGAAAAAATTCGATTTTTCTAAAATTTAAACCGTTTGCGGGACGTCTAAATGACCTCCGATTCGGCTGAAACTTACAATTTATATGTATTATAACTATCTGCATATTTTTAAAAGGGTTCGCCGTAAAAAAACCAGGTAATATAAAATTAGAGCCGCTTTAGAGCACATTTTCTATTAAATTTTGTTTTCTCTATAGCTCTAAAATCTGACGTGATGGGGCAAAACTGATGGCATTTTTGGAATCAGCGCTACCCAAATACCCAGAAATAGCTTCAAATTCTCAGTCAACAAAAAAAAGGTCCTTTTTGTTGCCCTGTGTAATATAGGCTAACCAACTACCAGATATATAAGATTTTTGCTTCCTCCCCTGGATAATCCCGGGGGGGGGGGGGGGATGTCCTCTGCTCCCCCCATGTCCCCCCACGTCCGACGCCTATGACCTATTCAGATTTTCAGCTTAACTGTGATTGGTTAATATTTTATGCAATTCTTTTGCACTCAACATATGCTTTGTAGTGCATTTTTGCATCAGATAGCTTTACATATGAATTTTTATCTCCTAATCCCAAAGTGGTCCCAAAATGAAATTTTAATATGTTGTTTATCGTAAAATGAGGAAGCATATATATTTTTTTCATCAATTTTGGAGGTGACATGTTTTGAGATATTCAAGGTCAAAGGTTAAAGTCAATGACCTTAATTATTTTCATTGTTGGAATGTGATCATGTTGTACATCTTTTTAAAGCTTGTTTCAAGACCTTTCCAAAAATACTTGGTTCATAGTTCTATCTTTATTAGAACAGAAGTTACAGCCGTTTTTGTCTGCAAAGATTTTGAAATTTTCCGAAATTTTTCAAATTTTGGGGGGCCATAACTTTTGTTCTACTTGTGCTACAATTCTGTAATTTGGCATTTTTTATTCTCTCATCATGTACAATGAACACACCAAATTTCATCAAAATCGGAGATGGTCGGGTTGAGAGCTGTGTTGATTTGAAATGAAATGACTCATATCCTGTAGGCAGGGGCGGCGCGTCCACTAGGCAAACTAGGCGGCCGCCTAGGGCGGCAACCTGAAGAGGGCGGCAAACATGCAAAAAGAAAAAAAAAATTTTGGTTCCGCAAACGGCACCCGAAAAAAAATTAGGTTCCGCGAGCGGCAAAAAAAATTTTGGTTCCGCGCGAGAGGAAATGTTCCGCGGGCGGCAAAAATTTTGTGTCTCTAAAAAAAAGGAAAAAAATTTTTTTTGAGTGTCGGGCAGGTATCGCAATAAGGGGAGGGTTCAAATGCTTTAATTAATAGTATTTTTTTATGAAATATGTCGTAAAAAAATTTATATTTAATGTTACTTGCACAATTGACAAGAAATATTATATATAAGTTCCAATGTAAACAAAAAACTTTATTGTTGATTTTCTCAAAACTCGATGTTTGGTCTTTGACACACCATTGCATAACAGGGTCCATATAGGAGTTTTAACGTTGATTATATTTTATTTATTTTACTGGCTGACAACTGGGGACATTTCACCAGGGGCCTTAAGGTTTCGCCGCGCTTGGCATTGCTTGATGCAACGATCTTGATGGCTGTTGCTTTAATCCTTGTTGCTTCCCCCCCCCCTCCCCCCCGGATAAATATATAAATGAACATGAAATATTCTAGAAGACGAAAAAGGAAAAAAAAATATTTTCTTTCATCTGATTTAATTCATCTCTGCATATACACAAAAATAATAGGGTCAATAAAATTACTTTACTTGAATAATTTACGTTTTAAATTATACTAAATCAAATATTGTTTTTCCATTATACAGTAGATTAATATATTGTGGTTTTTTCTTGCAGGATATGGCGATATGGCTGTGTCAAATGCGGTCGGAAGTAATGTATTCGACATCTTAATTTGCCTGGGTCTCCCTTGGTTCATTCAAACTGCAATTATCAAACCAGGCAGTCGCGTGCATGTTTATAGCAAAGGTAAATTAATTATTTAAACAATGAGATAAATATCTTTAAACTTATCGATTTTGAACGATCTTTAATTCATTCTCTCCTCTCTTTATTAACTAAAAATTTATTTTAGTCTAGTTTTGTAAATTAATTGCTAGCCGATGGATCTAAAAAGAAAATGTTTAACTTAAGGACTGATATAGCCTATTTATTATTATATATTTTTTTTTATAAAAAAAAATAATTTCAAGGTTTAACATAATAAAAAAAAAAAAAAAAATGTTCAAGATAATTTTAAAAGGTTTCCTTATCAACAATTCTCTTATCTTATGCTGTATAAAATATAAGGATTTTTTTATTTATAAAATAATTAATTTTGAACAGAAATTTCCGTGAGTCTTGGTGAAGAGATAGATAGACCTTTTGCTTCATACTTCTGAGCAGTTTGCTTCCCGTCCGGAGTGAAAAAAATCTATTTACTCGTAAAAAATAAATTTTCGAAATCTCTCTTTATTTATCACAATATGTTTTTGTCTATTTAAAATATTAAGAGAAATATTAAATTCGTCAAAATATATGAGGGCTCGCTGGTGTAGTGAGCTAGGGTGTCAGCTTCTGCAAAGAAGATCCCTGTTCAAATCCTTGGCATGCTGGATTTTTCATTAAATAAAAATACTGTATTTATTTAATGTAAACAAATCCTCAAGCAAGCCCTGGATTGGAATATAGGATCTTACCACAATAGCCCTCAGGCAACTCTACGAGGAGAGGGAGTTGCTGTGACATCCCGTCCTGTGGAAGGGACGCAAAGAAGGTTCCCTCTCAGTGATGCATTCTTCGAAAGGAGTAGGCTACACGCCGGTGCTGAGGGAGTCCCTCCTCAAACTAGGACATCCTCCATAGCATAGAAGAGGTTGGATAAAAGGAGCCGGTTGGAACCAGAAATAAGGATTAGTTCACTAGCTAGAGACGAAAGCAGGAGGAGGAGTTAGAGATAGGAAATGATGTAACTTCACGGGGTGCCGGTAGATGGCTACGGCCATAGGCCGGTTGGGTTTGAGGTGTGTGTCTCCGTACACGTAAGCACCTCGGGTAAATAAACGGGGATCCCGATAGGAATTTCAAAAATAAAAATATTAAATTCGTCAAAATATATTTGAAGTTTGAAATAGAAAAATTGCAGAATTTTTTACATGTTTTTTTTTTTTTTTTTTTTAATAGACTAATAATTATGAAATTGATCTAAATCAAAATTTTCAAAAATTAGTTTATTAGTTATTTCATACCGTATTATTTTAAACTAAATTAATTCAAGTTAATTTTTAAGATATCGTCAAAAATGAACCATTAGTAGGGATGTAGTATTGAAAATTAAGTATCGATACTTGTACCTGGTATCGGTAGGAAAGTATCGATACCAGTAAAGTATTGGAAGAAAAGTATCGATACCAGTAAATATCGAGTATTTTTTTAAGTATGAGTATTTTTTTTGTTTTTTTTTTAAGCCTATTCGTCATCTTATGCTCCTAACGTCGATCAAAAGCTATATATACCCCCTTCCTCAGAGTAATAACCGCCAGGGCTTCCTGAAAGATCAACGGGGGGGTTGAATGGCAGCCCCCCCTCCTGGGTTGAATCGCAGCATATAGTGTATTTAAACTCTTTTCACGTAAAGTTTTATTTATATACTTTTTAAAGAATATCTAAAAAAATAATTGATTTTTGAATTTTAATCGTTAGAGCGAATTTTGAGAAATCGAAAAAAAACTGAAAAAATACATTAGTAAAGTACTAGTACCCTTTGGCTTATGTGATTGAAATTTCTTGAAATACTTGGTTCATAGGTATTTGGCTTAAATATAAAATTTGAGTACCGAGAGTTTTTTCGTTTTTGAGTAATTCCCATTAATCCACCTTTTTCGATATTTCACTTGAAATTAATTTAATTTTTGAGAAAAAATCTTAAATTTCAAGAAGATCGATTCCAGTTAAAATATCAAAACAAAATGTTTATGTAAATTTCTCTGAAAGAGATTTTATTGCTTTTAAATGTCTGTTTTATTGTTTTTCTTAATATTTCTCTGAAAGAGATTTTATTGCTTTTAAATGCCTGTTTTATTGTTTTTCTTAAAATTGCCATTAAAAGGAGGCGATTCCCTTTTAGCTTGAATTTGACGTCATTTTCACAATCATTTGAATGAATTTCAACTGAAATATCAAAATATGTGGATTAAATTAAATAACTCAATAAGGAAAGAACGCTCGGTACTCAAATTTTATACTTTATCTAAGTATTCGTATCCCAAGCATGGGCAGGAATTTCATTCCAATCGGCCAAATAGTACTAGTACTTTACCAGTAGCGTATCCAGGTGGGGGCGCTCGCCCCCCCCCCGCCCCAGGCGCATCAAGCTTTTGGAGCCCCTCGCGTATCCGGCTTTCCCCCAAAATCTCCGGCTTTTTTTTTTGAAATTTCAAACAAATCAGAAGAAAAATTACAAAAAAATAGATCAAACGAGATACGAATACTAAAAAAAAAGGTCGATCGAAAAACGGCACCCCTGAAAGGATAGTTACGCCGCTGTACTTTACTGATGTATTTTTTCAATTTTTTTTATTTATCTCACAATTGGCTTTAAAGATTTTGTTTAAAAATCAATTATATTTTTTTAGATGCTCTTTAAAATGTATATTCTTATTTTGTAGACAAAATTGTTTGAAGCCCTCTTTACTTTCGTTGGAGCGAATTTTGAGAAAATCGAAAAGACTGAAAAATTTCATCAGTAAAGTACTAGTACTCTTTGGCTAATTTTGTTCAAAAGCTTCGTGTCACGTCCTAAGGGAAAACAAACTTCTGAAATATTTTATAAATTTTAATTTATGGTAATTGTTATCCGATGTATGATTTGTGCAAATTTCTTCAATAAATCTTATTTTCACTTTCTTCACCTGCCTTAAAAAATATTTTATCTTTAGAAAAATAGCAAGCCAAACGAATATTTTTCATCACAAAAGAAATTCGAATTTTTTTTTAACATAAGACACCTAATTATTATTATTATCTACAGGTCTGACATATTCAACTCTTTCTCTTCTATCAACGGTTGTGTTCCTGATAGTCGCCACTCATCTAAACGGCTGGAAATTGGATAAAAAATACGGTGTTATCCTAATGATATGGTATTTGTTGTTCATCACATTTGCTAGTTTATACGAATTAAATTGTTTTGGAATGTTAAATCCGGATGTTTGTTCAAGTGATTATTAATTAATTAAGAGACCATAATTGAATCGTTTTTTCAACGCTTTAGCAGGCTCTTAACGGATTGCACGGTGACTCCTTGTTAGGATTTCATTAGTTGATATTATTTTTTCTTCCCTATTATGTATATTTTTCTAAACATAAATGCCAAATTAATTAAGAATCCCTGTAAAAAATAAATCGGAGAGCTGAAAAGTATTTGCACGGTATTTATAAAAAAAGGGATTTATTCAAGTATTTAAGACAATATTATTAATTATATTATATACCAGGTATATATTTAAACGAATAAATTATTATATAGCTATTATATTATATACTATTGATATATTTTTAAAAGAATTTCTTCAAATAAAATTGTTAAAATCCCGGGCCGGCGCGCTGGGGTAGGGAAGGTAGGCGACGCCTACCTTATAAATATAAAGTTGAATAATATTTATCAATTTTATTATATTTATTAAGTTTAAAAATATTTAGTTTCATAAAATAATTACTATATTTATTAATTAATATATATGATTTTGCAAAAAAAAAATTTAAAACACTTCAGAACCTCGTATTTATAAAGTAAAGGCGATATTTTTCTTTGGCCTATTTACTGCCTGTACTCCACACTCCGCTGCCCACATTTCTAGACAGTCGCGCATGCGCACAGCAGTGATAGCTAGCGCTATAAGTCGAACGGTTAGGCGATGAACTAAGTAGCCTATGCCAACCCGATGACAAGTGTTACCGTAGAGCGCAATTTCTCATGAAGATTTATTAGTTCAAATTTCGAAACAAGATAACTTCACAGATCAAATTATTGAATTATTTTCTAAATTAAAAGATAGGCGAATAGATTTAATTTACAAAAATAAATAAATACGCCTTTTTTCTTTCTTTTTTTCTATTTTTCGTAAGTAATATATATATTTGTCGCCTACCCAGTTGTCTCGGTCACGAGCCGCCCCTGTAAAATCCATCAAAATTGGATACTATTGATATATAATTTTTACTTAAAATAAAATTATAATTATTCGATTAATATTGGTTGTGATATTTGGGGAAATTTGGTATATAAAATTTTAATAGGTATAAAATTACGTATTATAATAAGGTCATATTTAGAGCTACCGTCACAAACCATTCTTAAGAGTGGTGAAAGTCGAATGAAAAGTTCGTATCTTGAGGTTACCAACAAGGTTCGTATCTCAAAACATAGTAGTCGACGTTCGACATTAATCATTATATTTAATTATAGCTTCTTATTTAAATATTTCAATCAGAATTTATTAATTTTGCCATTTTTTATATTATTTTCCAAAATATAAAGCAAAAATATGACAATGAGTTATATAAAATCGAAATTTAATAATTACTGTTTCAAGTAATTTTTCTACAAAATATTTTCAAAAATATATTCACTTTTGTTTGACTAATTATCTATAACCTAGATAAAAATTTCTTTATTCAAATAAAGTTTCCATTTAATTTTTTTTTTTTTTTATAATCACCTTTAGTAGTTTTACGGCGAAAAAATAAATTTCCATTTATTTTTTATTTGCCTTTAAAAAGATAAATTAACGAAAACAAAAAATTAAATACGAATTAGGTTAGAGTGTAAAAAATTGTATTATTCATAATAATAATTTCCAATTGAAAACTGAAATACTTAGGGTGAGTGATCTAATAAACCACAATTTAAAAAAAAAATTTGCCAAAATAGTCAATAATTTGAAGGCCCTTTTTAATTTAAGGTATTTTTCGGCATCTGAGGCCGGATACGAACCCTTGACCTTTGGCACCAGAAGCTAATACTCTACCTCTGAGCCATTTGAAGGCCTTTAAATTAAAATAATGAGCTTGGAGTCAGGGGTTCTCATCCCCTATCCTGCGACAATCAATCGAATTGGCTTCCAATCAATTGAAATAAATAGAGATTGGGACTAAATAGCCTTCGAGAAGAAATATTTCTACTTAAATGATACTTTATTATTTGTTAACAATTTATTTCTAAATTTCGTTACTAATATTAATTGAATATATATTTAACAGCAAATTTATTTGCTACGTTTTTAATTAAAAAAACATTTGATTATTTATATAAATAAATAGATGATCTATATACGTATAATCAAATGATAAATTTTAAAAATTCAACATAAAGTCAAAAAAAAAAAACTTTGAGATCGAAAAATGAAGCTCACTTTTACATAAATATGTTATGTTCTAAAAAAATCAGAATTTAAAAATTTTTTGCGTCGTGTAGAGATAGAATAATACTATAGATTACAATAAATCAAGAAGTTCGTTGAAAATGCATTATTTTCTTTTGAAGTTCTTAGCAATAAGGATTTTCAACCACTTTGTCAATTACCCCAACTAATTTGCCGAAATTTTTTTTTATAGACAGCTTTAAGTAACCTATATGTATAATAAAATCCTCTAAAATCTGGTTGATCATTGATTTAAATTAATTTAAAATTAGATGGATAGATATGGGCAGGAGCAGCCAATAAATAGACTCTGTATGCAGATTCAATCACCGGAGACGTTTCGGTTCCTTCTATTTAAGAACCATCTTCAGTCCTTAGATTGAAATACAATTGCACAGAGTTAGTCAGTGTTATCTTTGGCATATACATTGTTGTTTAGTCATAAAAATGTTACACATGTATATTCAAGGTCAAAAATATTTTACGATGGTTCCACTGGTGAGTGCCAAAGATAACACTGACTAACTCTGTGCAATTGTATTTCATTTATTCTAAGGACTAAAGATGGTTCTTAAATAAAAGGAACCGAAACGTCTCCGGTGATTGAATCTGCATACAGAGTCTATTTATTGGCTGCTCCTGCCCATATCTATCAATCTATACATCTCACAGCCACTATTTCGAACATATCTAATTTAAAATTAGTCTAATATTTTATTCTAGACTTTTTTTTCTAAACTAGCGACTAAAGGCGCAATAATAATTATTGGATAACTCACCCAAAATCAGAAACATTGAAAAAAAATCTCTAAATTGGTGGTTTGTGGAGGGGATTTATTTTGAGTTATGACGACTATATTATCTTCACAATAACATATCTTGTTTAATATCCCAAAATTAAATGTGATATAAGATGGAAATGATTCAAAAAGGATTGAGAAAAAAATATAATAATATGGCAAATTTAATTTCACGCAAAACGCACTAAAACCTTTCTTTTTTTTTTAATTTGGATAGATGAATTTATTTTTAACAGGGATATTTCTTCAAATTTTTTTTTTTTTTAATTTATTCTTATATAGACACATTGACACTCAGGTATATAAGTATATGAAAAAATTATATTACTTCAATAGAACAAGAAAAAGAGTATTTTTTTCAATTCACAATTGTACGCACCAAAGTGTTATTCACAATCGAAGCATCAAGGATTTGAAGCACCTTAAAAAAAAACTCATTTTAGAATAAAATAATAAAAATAAATAAAAATTAGTAAGTTATTAGCTTTAATAAACTAATAAATGGCATTGCAAACTTTTTACCGAAAAAAAAAAAATTGTAATTAATAATATTATTAATATAACTTAGAGAATTTGAATTTTGCTTGTGAATATTACATCTAGTCATTAAAAAAAAATAATACAAATCATACAATGAATTTTGAATGGCCTCTATATCTATTAAATTAATAAATGAGTCCAAATATGAAGAGGAAAAAATAAATGTTGATATATTTAATAAAGTTTAAAAAAATAAAATAAATATGTTAATGTAAGCGAAAGTAAATGTTATGTTTGGATCATTGTTTCTTATTATTAGGGCGCGGATTTTTATGATTTTATTTTCATTGTCACTTAATAATTTTAAGTTTTTCGAAAGAATGATTGGAGAGAACGGCCCGTAGTCTTCCTTGAGGTCAAATAGGTTTAGTCGTGCTAATTATATTAGAAAAAAATTTATAACTAACCCCTCAAATCAGCCTGAATGTTTCACGTTATTTTCTCACTTCCTTCGGCAACTAGACTAGCTTTTGGCTCAACGTCAAGGCTGCTTTACCTTTGGAGATCAAGAAATCCATTCTAGCCAATCATTCACTTTCATATAAAATTATTATATATTAAAATCTATTTAATATAATTTCAAATCTCGAATAAATGCAGCGTGTGAATTAGTGACGTGTGTATTAGCAGCCAGGATGGGCAAAATTCTTTAAAACGAATTAACGATTTAGAAAAAGGATGGCACTTCCGACCCTCAAATCCAGATCCGCGATCCAAAAATCCGATCCGGACTTGATTTTTAAGCGAAAACAATATGCTTTTATTAAAAAGTAAAGGATTGGCAATGGGCTTTGAAAAAGATCATGAAAATCTAGGATTGCTAATCGTTCGAAAAGGATTAGAATCCAGAGATCCAGATCCAGAGAGCAAAAATGATTTCGATTCAAATCCAAAATCCTCACAAAAAAAAGTACTTCGATACAGATCCGAAAATTCTGATTCGGATTTAAATCCAAAAAGATCGCGATCCTGTCCATCCCTATTTAGCAGCCGAAGTGTTTTTGAAAAAAATCTCACAAAGTAAGTGTAAACCAAAATACCTAGGACACACTCTAGCTGCTCTTTCGCTTCAACTCCTTCCCTAACATCTACATGCTCTGAAGTTACATTAAACAGACTATAGTTAGATTGTTTAGAAGTAAGGTGCTGTTCGAAATTTGGAGAAAAATACCATGCAGATCGTAGCAAAGAAACAAAGGATGATTCGGACAAAATTTATTTATTCACTTATGCTGCTTGTAATTATGCCCGAAGTTATGATAGAGAATATTATATAATACACAACAATGCAATAAATTTTGTCCGAAAATACCTAATTTGGTTTTGAGAACCAAAGGCTTTGCTCCTTGCTGAAATGGTGGTCCCTATGAAACCAAGTATATAAATCATTGATAAGATAAATAGATTATTTGATTTTCACTATTTTAATATTGATGATAGAAATTTTTCCCCGTTTTTTTTTTTAAATAAAATATAAGCTCAACGTTAACTTCAAATAAATAAAAAAAAAAAAAAAAAAACAGGGTCTTTAAAAATTTTCTTTTAATTAAGTTGCTTTAGAAGAAACTTTGTCTTATTTTCGGGTTTTGGACCAGGTAAATGAAATCATTTACTCTAAACTACACCCAATAATAGATTAATGTTTGCTCACAAACACATATGTTAATGTTATAGTTAAGTGGCGGATTTAAGGTTTCCGGGGCCGGAGCTGATTATGGAAAAAATATTTGAATTCGTTATTACTTAGGTTTTTATAGAAACCAGAAAAGAGAATTTATACTTGCAATAAATTAAATTAATTATGCAGAAAATAATAATTAATTTACTTTTTTCCTCAAAATATTGAATTTGCAGCTACAAAGATAATAAAAAAATACAAATTTTTTTTAGTCTGGAAGCCTAAATGAGGCGACCCCCTCCCCAGTTTATGCTTAAATCCGCCACTGCTTCAATTTACAGTAACAGTGAAAAAATACCAAATGAATTTTAAGAAATTGAAGTAAAGAAAAATGTTCTGCCTGGGCCTATTCTAAAAAGAAAAAGATTTACTTTAATATTTTTTTTTTATCAAAAATTAAAAAAAAATCCGCGCCCTAATTATTATGAATATACGGTGCTAAAAAAAAATTTTTAGCGTAGCCACATTAATATCGTTCTTTATAAAAATATATTTTCTTAAGAAATGGTTTAGTAAAGAGAGATATGAATAATTTTCATTCTCGCACTAGTCAAAGAAAACAAAATGTAAAACAAAATAGACAACTTCCTATATTCTATTTGTCTATTAATTTATTTATTTATATATTTTTTAGAATTTGAAAAGTATAATAAATCCAAAAAAAAGTGTTGCCAATTTATCTTATATACATACATAAAATAATGATAATAATAATATAATATTTTAGATATGATAAATTATATTTTATTTATAGCGTTAAAAATTAAATAAAAGGCTACGCTAAGTGCGAATCTAGTGATTCTGTATGATATTATAAATTCAAATTTTTTAAATGAAACAAAAAGAAGAAAAAAAAAATTAACGAAATAATAGATATTTAGCGGACTTTTTACTATATCACACGACAGTATTTATAATGGGAGAGAAATGAGAGGAAGTCAGTTCTATCTCTTTCACACTGATATGCAGCCACCTATAGAGATTAAAAATTTTTCGTTTATAGATTTTATTTAAAGTAACAATCAAAAATATTACATTTATTAAATTTATGTTTCCTACGTTTGAATTGTAATCTAATAAATTTCAAATTTATTTTTTAACCCTTTATATAGTTAGTCAACTCTTAAAAAATTTATTTATTTATTTATTTTTTATTTATAAAAATAAAGAAAAAAAAAATTAAAAATGATAACTTAAAGGCCTAGTCATTTAATCATACTATTCTATTATTAATAATAAGTGGACTTCAATTGAATTTAAAAGCGAACCCTATCTACGAGAAGCTTATGTATCTTCTCTGAACATTTGGTCACGGGCACTAACTATATCTCATATCTTTCTTTATACTTGTAAAAGAAAAAGAAGTTCATTTTTTTCGACCAGTGAGTGTACTTGTGTTTTTTTTTTGATGACGTTTTTGTTCATAATTTCCTTAATAATTAACAGATTTTTATGAATGAATGATTTTTAGAAAGCCAAAGAACTATAGAATATCGTAAATATATGTTTTTTTTCATACAGGGATACCTAAAATTGTATTAGGGGTGACTAAAGCAAAAAAAAAACTGAAAAAATTTGATTTTCTAAACTTTTAGCCGTTTGCGGCACGTCTAAATGACCTCCGATTGGGCTGAAACTTAAAATTTATATGTATTATAACTATCTGCATATTTTTAAAGGATGTCGTCTTAAAAAAATCCAGGTAATATAAAATTAAAGCCCCTTTACACACATTTTCTATTAACATTTTATTTTCTCTATAGCTCTAAAATCTGACGTGATGGGGTAAAACTGATGGCATTTTTGGAATCAGCGCTACCCAAATACCCTGAAATAGCTTCAAATTCTCACTCAACAAAAAAAAAGTTCCTTTTTGTTGCCCTGTGCATTCAATTGAAATAGCGATTGGGTATAAATAAATAGCATTCGAGTAGAAATATTTCCACTCAAAGAGGGAACAGGAGCAGCCAAAAATCAAAGCCTCCAATTTTATTACAATTACAGAGACGTTTCGGGAAAACTTTATTCTCCCATCATCAGTCTTTGAAATTATATCTGTTCCGGAGTTATCAAAAGGGCACAATACATTTATTATGTACTCTGTTTATGGGTGAGTTGCTCATTGACTTGTTTAGTGAGAATGAACACATTCGAGAGATGTAAAATCATTCTCACTAAACAAGTCAATAAAGTATGTGTTAATATGCAGAGAGAGAAAGTATTGGATTCATGTCAAAAATTCGATGTCGAGATTTTGATGGATATACACGTTTTGAGGCCCCTGAGTCCAAAAAAGTGGTTTTCGCAACATGATCTGTCTGTTTGTCTGTTTGTGAACAAAA
Source organism: Euborellia annulipes (assembly GCA_023213315.1). NCBI lineage: Eukaryota > Metazoa > Arthropoda > Insecta > Dermaptera > Anisolabididae > Euborellia > Euborellia annulipes. Next base: position 95,191 of record JAKCPI010001600.1, on the reverse strand, counting down.
TATCTCAAGAACGAAAAGAGCTAGGAATTTGAAATTTTATATTTAAGTTAGGCACCCCATGGGACGTGACACGAAGCTTTTGAACAAAATCGGCCAAAGAGTATTAGTACTTATGTACTTTTGCAGTTTTTTCCATTATCTCAAAATTCGCTCCAACGATTTTGTTTAAAATTCATAAATCAATTATTTTTTAGATTCTCTTTAAAATGTATATTCTCATTTTGCTCTGAAAATTGTTTGAAGCACATTTTATTCTTGTGCTTCAGAGGAAAGATAGGAGTAATAGTTGCCATGGTAACAAAATATAAAATATTTTCCCATACTTATAAATTTTACATCGCTCGAATGTTCCGTTGGCCTACTGTCGGAAACTAAATATATCTCGACACAAAAAATCTGGCACAACCAGTCACACCAGATTTTTATTTTAAATGAGATTATATAAGAAAAATAATTAATAATATATGTATGTATATATTAATTGCATACCCCCCCTCTCGTCCTAACGAGTGGTTGCCCCCCCCCCTATCAAGATGTCTTGCTACGCCCATGCTTGCAAATTCATTTTCACATTGAATGTGGTATGAGATGGGATGCTTGCACTTGACCCCTAGCACAAGACGCAACCCCCTACCACTAAGCTACGGCGGTGAAGCTAAATCAGAGTTGACCAGCTATTTTTTTTAATTTGAAAATTCAAAATATTTACAATAAAAAAAAAATATTTTAATATCAAATAAATGTCGTGTGATATAATAGAAAAAGTAACAAAAAAAAAAAAAATTCCACTACTACACCAATTTTAAATTTTGAGATTCCCCTATTTTATGTGATGTAGAATAATTTGTCTATAAATAAATAATGTTGTGTACTTATAAAAAACCCATATTATTATTATTATTATATTGGTGATTATTATTAATATTATTATATTTAACGGAGGGAGTCGTGATTCCTCATTGAAACATAAGACAATAATGAATAGCCTTAACATTCCAATGTCCATTAAATACTAGTTTTTAGATGTGTTTAGAGTTTAATTACAAAAAAAAAAAGACAAAAATGAATAATCCTGATTTATAAATAATAAAACTAACATTTATTCAAGATAAAGCACTACTTATTTATTTTTAAATTAAAAGTAGAAACATGTCAAATTAAACCAGTGAACAAGAAACAGTAGAGCAATAAAATATATCAATTAATAAATATTTCAAAATTTATTATACTATATGTAAAAAGAATATATAAACTCAAAATATTGTCAATTTATAATATATATAAAAAAATACGTAATTTGGTTTAACCAAAAATACACTGGAAAAAATTTTTCTCGTCAATTTTAGGATTAAATAAAATCTTTTTTTTTTCAGCAACAATTCAATAAAAATAACTCGCCGATTTTTAAGGATATATATTTTATGAAATTATATTTTTTATTTTACCTAGGCTATTGTTTTAAAATTGAATTTGAAGTCCGAGCCGTCGAGAGGTGGAGCAGGCGGAGTCTATTGTTGAATGAGGATCGGATAGGCTCTCTTTAAACTTGTTCATAATAATTAAGTATGAACGATGTTATGCATGAAGGAACCAAGTGCCATTATCCTAATTCCGAGATAAGGGACATTTAATTTGCACACTTATAAACAAAGTAAACACTTGTAAAAAAAAAATGGCAATGACTTTTTTTCTTATTTCTTCTTTTTCCATACAAGATGGCGGTCTTATCTCAATTTCGATCATAATGGCGATTGGTTCCTTCATGCATAACATCGTCCGTATAATATCCCTAACCTTTCTCACCTTGGTTTAGTGTTTAGACCCCTTATCAACATTTACCGATATCTCATTTATAAATTTGCTATTTCTGCAACTTCAATCAATGACAATGAGAGGGGGAGGGTCGTCTATTTGATCTCAGTGCTATATCGGTCTAATTCATGGGCGTAGCCAAACACCTCGTTAGGACGAGAGGGGGGTGCAATTAATATATACAGAGATTATTATTTATTATTATTATCTTTTCATTAAAAAACTTTCCTCAAGAAAAATAAATTTTTTTTTTCTCGTGAAAAAATTTTTTATTTCTTTAACTCTAGGTGGGATTGGCATGTTAAATTTTAAAAAGAGACGCAACAGGGAGAGTAGAAATAAGTCATGCTTGAAAAAGGGTAAAAGCTAACATAAAATGAGCAGAAAAATACCATCTTTAGCTCGGCCAACTCATGGTCATCACGTAGGGCCTACTCAAAGATAGAAAACCAAGACATTTCGAGAAAACCTAAACATTTCAGAGTTTCTTGCTAAGCCCTGTCCCAACAGGGTTTTTTTCGGCATTTAAAGCCATTTAGATCCCGTCTCTTTTTATTTCATTTGATTAGTAGCCACTTCAGGTCTTGGACCACACTTGACCCTTTGCGTAGCGACTGTAAGGGCTATACGAGTCCTAAAACTCTCACCTCTCTTTAGCTTTAACTGGATATTAGGGATTTATAGAATTTTTTTGTTTGTTCAAATCCCCCCCCCCCCCCCCCCATACTCGCCAATGCTGCTGGCGACATAATAAACAAAATACTGAAACTTAAACTAAATTAGAATTTTTAAATAATATATAGAACATACAATACTTAAAAAAATATGCAAAAAATGAACACTTATGTTAAATAATGAGTGATGATAGTAAGAGAGCCTAAATAGAATATAATTTTTTTTTATGTGTCCTCGCCAAATCAACCATTTGATCAAGGATTATAAATTTATTTTGAATAAAAATTTAAATTCTAAATTCGGAAAATATTTTAGATGACTCCTGGGGAATAAAATAAATAAAAATATTTTATCTCATGGCTCCCTCCGCTAGATAGAAAGCAGTCAAAAATTTATTTTTATTTAGGAATTTTTTAAAGATATCTCTGTATTTTTATTTATCTCGCCTGCTGGATCCGAGTCTTAACTCTTTCCAGCTGAAAATTAAATAGTTAAATTCTCCCTTGATATGAGAACTTGTAACGTTCTTAGTATGATTGAGAAAATTAGTTATTGGCCAGCGATCTGGTTATTGCCAAAAAAAAAAAAAAAAAAAAAATGTATAATAAAATAAAATTTTCAAAAACTAAAAGAAATAATGAAAAAATAAAACTAAATCGAATAAAAAAAAAAGACTGATCCCTTAGAAATGGGATCGATATGCGGAACATAATTAAATAAAAATATTTATAAAATTTATAAAATGACCTGTTACCATTTATTTCTTGAGACACTTTTTTACGTTTCTAGACAATAATGTATTTTTTTTTTCCAATTTCAAATCAAATCATATATCCTCTCCTCTATTAAATATTTAAAAGCAATAAATACAAGAAAAGTCTTTTTTTAAGCTCTACTTTCGAAATATTCATTTTTTTTTATAAAGAATAAATTTTCTCAAAAACAAAAAGCAATAAAATTTTTGTTTTAACATCTTGAGTAAATGTTGTGATTAATACCAAATATCTCATTATCAGTATTCATTATTAATATTATAATAAAAAAAAAAATGCTTTAAAATTTTAAATTTCTTATCTCCTTATAATTTCAAGTTAGTTATAATATTATATAAAAATATATATAAATAAATATATTTATTAATTTCCTTGATGGCTGATGGTTATATGTATTTCTCTTAATAAATAAGAAAAATTGTTATTGTAGATTGTTGTCAAATTAAATATAAATAAATCCTGACCATGTTAAATAACAAATAAAATTGTTATTCTATAATACAAATTGTTATCTAGTATACAAATGTCTCACTTTTTCAAGTAGTTTATTTGTAATTGTCACAAAAAGAAAAAAAAAATACAAAAAAAGTAGGGAATTAAGTTTTTCTTTTTTTTTTTACAAAAATTTTTATATATATATATTTTTTGTTGTATAAATAAATTATGATTATAGAAAGATATAATTTAGAATAAAATATTTCCTTTCCAATTTAAGGATTCTACGATTTCTTTTGGTATAGAGTTTGTAGTGGTATGGTATACACGTAAAGAACGTAATGATATTTCCGAGACAATTAATAATCTGTTTTTTTTTTTATTTCAGATTGGATTTCTTTGTTAGTGAAAATTTTAATTTATTTTTTATACGTAATATACTTTCTTTTTCGGCATCTGAGACCATTTGGAAGCCAAATCAATTGAAATAAATTTTTTCACCTGGGAGGGTCTCATTTCTTATTTGTTGAATAAGATTATAATGAACATGAATAAATCCCCTATTGAATAGGTTTCCTTATATCCATTTCTGAAAGATTTTGCATAATTACAAGGCGTCCTTGATTAGTGGCGCCTCAAGCGTCGATAGAGCAAACTTTTTAATGTTAGGCATAGTCTATTTTCTTCATCTTCCTTAATGTTAGGCTCTTTTAGAAAATAGCGTTCAATTTAAATTACAAGCTTGCCCTTGGCCTTGGTGTAAGGGCTGCTGGCCGTGCATACCAATGGTCGCGGGTTCGAATCCCAGGCAGTCCGATGATTTTATTTAAGCCATTTGGATACTAAATGGCTAAATAAAATAAGAATGTCTGGACCCCAAATATATATATTCAATACTGGTTATGACCAATCTTTTATCTTCGGTAGTCCCAAATGCTTTTTTCTCCCATCCGGCTTTTTAACTTTGCCCATTAACCGTAGGTTGGACCAATATTTTTTTCTTACATAACCTATAATTTTTTTTATATATTCAGAAACTAGACTTTCTCCCGATTAAAATGCTATATAATATGTAAAACATTGGACCATTGGGGGGGGAATATTTTTTTCTTGAATAGTGGGTGGGCAAAGTTAGTTTAAACTACTTATATAGGTACCTTTTCTATATTTTGAATTATTTCTCATTGATTTTAACATCACCTTATCTATACATAGGCGGAGTCAGGGCCGGATCTAGGGGGGGGGGGAGGGGGGCAGTGGGTGCATGTGCCCCGGGCGGCAGATATCAGGGGGCGGCAATTAAAGAAAGATTTACTAAAAAAAAAGGTAAAATGATATTTTACGGAGGGGGCGGCAAATTAAATTTTGCCCCCCCCCCCCTAAAAATCTCGTAGTTCCGGCCCTGGGCGGAGTTGATTTCCATCCACTCAGCGGAGCGGCGTAACTAGCCTTTGGGGACGGAAGGGGCGAAGCTCAACTGGGGCGCCGTTTTACGTTCGATCTTTTTTTTTCCAAAAAGAAAGCCCGAGATTTTGGAAAAAAGCGGATGCGCGAGGGGCGCCAAAAGCTTGATGCCTCTGGGGCGGGGGGAGGGGGAGAGGCGAGCGCCTCCCTCCACCCCCACCTGGATACGCTACTGCATACACTTCAAACTATCGAGGTCCTGAGGTCCCAAAAAGAATTTTTTCTCAAGATATCAATTTTTCTATGAATAAAAAAGAAAGAGTAATATCGTGAGGGGGATAAAATGTACATATATATATACATTAGCCCAGTGGTTCCCAACCTGCGATCGCCCCCAAGGGGGATTTGGGTTTTCAGGGGGGCGATAAATAAGCGGGGGGCGATTGGGGGGCGATGAGTATTCAAAGGGAGAAAATTATTAGTTTACTAAAATTTAAAAAATAAAAATCAAAGAGAAAAATCTCCTATTTACAGGATGGTCAGGATAGAAGAGGACAAAATATTATCATAAAAATAAAATAGTCTGAAGATAATTCCAATCTAGAATTGAAACGTCACTTTTAGCTCAAATCTTAAATTTCAATTTAAAAATCATTTTCTTGAATTTTTTTTTCTCAGGGGCCCGGCCCTTTAAGCTCAAATCAAGTTTGATCTTTTCACGACTCAAGATAGCTAAAAATGCAGATTTCAGTGCTAATTTTCAAAAATTTTCCATACCCCCAGATTCCCCCGAAATCCTCTGTCCAGATCTGGCCTCGATAAATTAAAACTTTGTAACTCTTTGTTTAGGAAATTTTGAAAAATTTTATATAACTTTATTTAAATAAATATTGTAAGCTATGTATAACTATTTCAAAAGTTGTGTCAAAAACTGTGTAAAAAATTGTTGGCATGAAGGCCACAATAGCCTTTTACATACTAAAAAAAACTTTTTTTTTGGGGGGGCGTATTACAAGTAGCCCCGGGACATGTCAAGTCTGTCTGCGGCCCTGTATATAGGCCTACGGTAATAAAATTGTTTAAAATAATAAAACTGCTTTATTATTTACACTTTACTTCAAATTAAAATTAGGCAAACAATGAAAATGTAAAGGGGGGCGATAGGGGTTAGTCAACCTCCAGAAAGGGGCGATGGGTCAAAAAAGGTTGGGAACCACTGCATTAGCCTAACCAGAGGAGAGGGGGTGCCGAGGCCCTCACCTCACTTTGGTCAGAAAAAAATAATATTATGATTTTAATTTTACTAAAGTTCTTTATTAATTCTAATTTAAATCCTGAACTAAACTATAATAAATAAATCATTATTTGCCAATCCCTCCTTGAATCCACCAACCTCTCTTAAATATATATCTGAAATTGTTAGATTTTTTCCGGCATCTGAGAGATGTATTTATAATCAATCCTTTCTTATTTAAATTTACTGAAAATTGGATTTTTTTGAGTAATGATTCAAAGTAAAAAAACATATTCATCCTTTTAGATAAATTTAATCAAATGTATTTATCAACTTTTTAATTATATTCTTCAAGGCCAATCAGAGGGGAAGAGCTGAAGGTTCAAATCCTTTTCTTAAATTGCGAGCGAGTAGCATCCAAACCTTGACGTCTCGGATATAAAATAAAGAAATATATAGTCTTAAAATTTTAAACGGTGTTTGCAATTATTAAAAATATTTATATTCTTTAAAATTTTTATTCATTTTACGGGCTAATGCCCGAAACGTCCAAACCATCCTATTCCCGAAAAAATTTCTGGCTACGACACTGATACAAAGACAGACAATATTAAAGAACCCAGGCGTTTGTTCATGTGATTATTTCGTTGTTTTTATAAATAAAGATCGAAACATTTATTGGAATTCTTTTGTACTCGAACAGAAGTTTAAAAAATTTTAATTTGCCATATTTTTTTTTTTAAACAATGAAATATTCACATGAGAAGCGGCATGACGTTTCCTTAATGTTGTCACAAACTGTACAGAAAGGGCTAATATTGCACCTCATGTAACAAAAATTTATTTCAAATCAAGTAAATGGGTATGGGGTCTAAATAGCTGAACCACCTGTTTCCATTTTTTGAAACAAGAAATAATCATTTGAAAAAAAGTTTGAGGTGTAGCTTTAATATTGACTCACAGTGCACATAGTAAAATATTAACTATTTTCAAATTTATATATATACAAAATAATTCTAAAAAGATGCAAAACAGTAAATATCGATGAAAAAAATGATAAAATATTAAAAACACAAGAGTATTTGTTTTAAAAAAATTTAATTTTTCTAAAGATTTGAATTTTAAATTCCATTTAAAATGATAAATACATATAAATGTATATATTACAAAAGATGATAATAATAATATAATTAAACATTTATATTTTCCTATAGTAAGAGACGGACCAAATAAAGATTAATCTAACGATGAATAACTAAAAACAAAAAACACTAATAACTACATGTGTATATATATTATACAATATCAAATAAAATGACTTCATATAAGAACAATATATTTTATGTAGAAAAAAATAAACAAAATTAGAAATTTTAAAAATAATTGTACATTATTATAATGATGTCATGGATAAAATATGATCTATTATAGCCTATTTTTCATCAAAATTTGAAAACACGTTTTTAAAATGAAATTGGAAGGATCAAGGTTGAAGTCGGAAACAATTTTTAAAATAATAATGAGAATAATAACAATAAAATCTTATTAGCACTTTTATTTACTTAAGTGAGAAACCTCCTACATAGGTCGTCGTGCCAAATGATTTTTATTTATTGTTATCAATTTAAACTTTAGAAATATTGATGGAAAGAAATGGAAACAATCGGGAAACTGAATAAGTAGTCGGAGAGCTGGCGACAAAAATGGGCAAGAGTTTTCTGAAGGCTAATATTTTCAGAATAGGTTGCATTTTAGTAATGAAAAGATACTCTAGAGTCAGCACTTCCAGTATCGGGGCCTTGGCGGGAATAAGCCGGTAAAGTTGTAATATTTATTAGTATCTCTAAACTGTTTTCTGAAAGCTTAAAATTTGCAGACACCAAGCAAAAAGTATATAAAATAGGAATCTAAAAGGCAGACAGCGAAATTTTGGGGCACGTGGAGTCAGCCCTAGCTCAAAACTGTCAAAAAAGTATCGTAATCCAAAGTGTTTTCTGAAGGGTGAAACTTTCCAAAATAATAATAAACAAGTGGTCAAATTAACTAAGGTGCTATGAGAAACAAATATATCTTGACACAAAAAATCTGGTTACACCAGATATATTTAGGTAGTTTCCCATAGCAGTTGACCACTTATTTATTATTATTTTGGCAAGTTTCAGCCTTCAGAAAATACTTTTTTGACAGTTTTACGCTAGCGCTGACTTCACGTGGCCCAAAATTTCACTGTCTGACTGCTAGATTTCTATTTTATATTCTTTTTGCTTGTTATCTGCAAATTTTAAGCTTTCAAAAAACAGTTTAGAAATTATTATTATTATTATATTATTTTACAACTTTACCGGCTTATTCCCGCTAAAGGCCCCAGTACTGGAAGTGGTGACTCTAGAGTAACTTTCCATTACTAAAATCAACCTATTCTGAAAATATTTACCTTCAGAAAACTCTTGCCCATTTTCGTCGCCAGCTCTTGGACTAAAGTGTTTTAATTTGGCTTTCTATTTACAAAAATTTAATTAAAAAAAAAATAAAAAATAAAAAACCCCTAGTTATCATAAAAATTTTAATCGATTTTAAATACTCATGCTCGGACCTTTGCAAATTAATCTCGAGATGACTTTGGCATGAAAAAAAATAAAAATGCCAATAAAAACAATTGCATTAATAATAAAAATTTGTTTGTTTTTTTAAGTCTTTTAAAAATTTGGTAAAATATTTTGCACAACCTTGTCCTGGTAAAAGAAAGTAAAACTGAGCTTAGAATCACAATCACAAAATGTAGGGAGGGGTAAATCGAGGGGAGTTGATTTTTTTTTTTCTTTTAATACTAAATCAGATCATTTTCAGATCTTATAAGACGAGTCCAAATACATTACATAAGAAGACACCATTTCCCCTGAACAGGTTGAGCTACTTTGGGCGATTTTAGATCATCTGTTATTTTCTCACAAACTTCGGTGGCAATATCATCAGTTTCGATGAATTTTTCAGTTTTTGTTGAAATGTAGGATGTCGATTTTTCTTCTTTTAACGAACTGGAAGACTCTTCTTTATTAAAGAATTTAAATGGAGATGCAATTCTTGTAAAAAATCCTGGTGATGTTGTTTTCGGTTTTTTCAATGATGCTTCCGGTGAAAAGTCCGCTTTTCTTTTATTTGTTAGTTTAGGAATATCCTCATCATGACCATCATGAGTGATCATGCTCTCTGATAAAAAGGATTGTGTCTTTTTATATTTCGTTAAGATAATATCTGAGTGTGGATATGATGATCGTAATGGACGTCGTGCTGAAATGGTTGGTAAGGTGTAATTCGAAGAGGATGGTTGTGACGATCCTTCTACATTTCTCTTTGGTAGAGAAGGTGGAGGTTGTTCAATTTGGATCTCTTCAATATCATCGTCTTCCTCCTCCTCCTCTTCCAATTCTACCTCGGGAGGTATTTCCACTATATCTTCTTCAACTTGTTTTTCTTCTATTTGCTTAACTTGTTCTTCCTCTTCTTCAACCTCTTCAACTTCCTCCTCTTGTTCTTCAGTATAAGAAGAGAATGAATCCTGAAGTAACCTGGCTGATCTCCGTGTTTTGATTGTTGGTGTAGTCGCTGGAGTATTTTCAGGAGTTGGTTCATTAATAGAAATCGATTGATCTGATTCATTCTCATTTATTTTATCATCGTTAGTTTTTTCAGTGTCACTTTCATTTAAATTTACATTATTTGTGTGTTCAATTCGTATTATAGGTATAATTAATTGTTTCATAGGTGTTTCTCTTCCATCTCTTTCGTTATTTTCTTCTGTTTTTTTTTCATCCTTCTTTGAGTTATTTTCATCTACCTCTTTTTCTCCATTACTTTGACTATCTCCATTTTGTTTTTCTTCTTTCTCATTCGACAAACCATTTTTTTCAATAATAACCATTGGTTTTTCAGGCGATAATTTGGAATTTGATTTACTGGAGACAACTTCTTCTATTTTAGTGTGAGTTGCAGTTTCGCCATCTGTTTGTGGTTGCATATTTTTCTTGTTAGTCTCTTTGTCCTAAAATAATTTAAAATAGAAATTTATTAATTAATCTTTTAATAGTATTTTAAGATGATTAGTAGTTTGAGTTAATAACCTTATATTACTATACTAAGGTTTTCAAAAACCGAAATAAAAATTTTTTAAGTATAGGCCTAATATAAACCTATAAGGTGTCGCCCACATTTACGTAACGCGTTAGGGGAGGGGGGGTCTGGACAAAATGGACATGGGGGACCCGGGGGTTTCTTTAAGTGTGACATCACAATTGAGGTCTTCAGCGCCAGAAAAGCCTAACCCATATTTCACTTTTTTGGTTTTATGCCTAAGTATCTATTAAATCATGAATTCCAGAGAAGTACAGTACTCCTCATGATATAGTAGTACAGTACTTCTCTGGAATTCATGATTTAGTAGACACTATGGCATCAAACAAAAAAATGTGAAATGTGGATTAGGTCGTTCAAAGTTGAATTTATAAAATTTTTTTCGTATTATTTATCGACGTCGGGTAAGTAGTACTATTTGATATTTAGTTATGTTTTGTGCCAATGCTTGCAGCGCTAATTTATTATCATGTGACAGTTCAAAACTTAGCTAATATTTTTTAATAATAATACAGCTGGCATATAGAGTTGAAAGAGGAGAGGGGGAGGGGGTAATTCAAAGTTGGGACATATTTTTTTTTTTTTTTTTGGGGGGGGGTTGTTTGTATATGACTAACTGTGACGGAGAGGGGGTCAAAAAAAGGCATGACGTAATATGTGGAAGACACCTAACCCTTAATTCTTAAAATTCACTTTAATGTGCTATAAAAAAGAAAATTTTATTATAAGAGATTCAAATTGGTATATCGAATCGAAAGAAATTAAGAAAAAATAATTACATTAACTGATATTTAATCAGGATTTTTTTATAATTCCTCGACATTCATTTAACGCGCTTTCTCAAGGTCGTCCAACCGGAATTCAGTCAAGCGAGAACCCACTAACTTACGATCCAGGCCCAAGACCATCAACGGACTAGATTAATATTTTATTATTATTAAATCAGCTGAATTAACTTTTCAAGATTTCATGTTTCGACAATCCCTCATTTTTTTTTTCTCAAATTTGAAAATTTCTAAATCGCTTGTCATAATAAAAAATAAAAAACACAAAAAACAACAAAGTAATTTATTTATTTATTTATTTACTTACTGTAGATTTTTTCTTAATATTTTTTTCAGCTTCACTAGTTTTGTTCCTGTAAAAAAAAAAAATCTTATTAACAGGTGAAACTTTATTCACTCATTAAAAAAAGAGAAAGACAAGTAGGAAAAAAAAAATTAAAAAAAAAACTAGAAAATTAAGGTGAAATTAAGGTGATAGTAGAATAGAGGTCATTGAGATCTAGGATGAGAGAGCAGGCCATTACAACTTTAGAACGCAAAAAACAATTACAAATTTACCTTTTAATATTATCTGACTTGTTTTCTAAATGGGACTTAGATGATACTTTTGAAGTCCTTCCAAAGTTATAAGGCCTGTTTCTCTCTAGAGCCTCTTTCTTTTTTGAGAGTTTTCCCATTTGAGATTGTACTGTAAATTAACAAAAAAAATTTTAATTTTACATGATAGAAACTTGACTAATTAATGTTAGAGTATTAAGGACTAAACAAAATTTTTAAACATTTCTATGTTATTCTAGATTAAAAAAAAATAATAAGATCATGATTGGGGGTTTTTCTTTCGAAAAAAACATTACGATTTGAATGAGAAAAGCAAATGAATGTTTCATGCATAACATAGAATTAATTTTGTCCAAATTTTTTCTTGAAAAAAGCCCGAAAAAATTGTATTTTATACACATAAATCAACGGTGATAAAAGTGAGAGGATAGTATCTTAGAATATATATGTAGTTAAGTACATTTTTCAAAGAAAATAAAAGATTAAATATTTATGATAGGTGGGAAGTAGAAGATCCAGGGACGTCATTTTGGGGCAAATGTCCCGTCTGCCCCCCCCCCCCCCAAGGCTTAAAAAAATAGTAAATTCTAAGCTCAGCTCCTAAATATGAACAAAAATAGGAATAGAAGATGATATAGATAAATATATAGAGGTATATATATGGTTATATGTATATAAATTAAGTATCACAGGAAGTAAAAAAAATTTTTGTCCTCCCCCTCACCAAGCAAAAACTGAAATGACGTTACTGACAAGATCCCCGTAGAAGAGCTTTGGAGAATAAATACTAACGGATTTTGGTTCACACTCAAATATTTTAATTGTAAATTTTATGAGCGAACAAATTCTGATGGTATTTATACTAACTAATAAATTGCCAATTTTATTATTTAAATATAAATTCCAATTTATAAAGTATAAAAAATTGTAATAAAAAACAAATATTAATTAAAAATATACGATATTTTTTTTTTTCATATTTAAACAATATAAGATAGCAAAATTTACTTAGTAGATAAAAAGAAATATTAAGAGCCTATATCGTTCAAGAAGATATTAGAACAAAATTTTTTTACATCATCAACAAAATAAATGTACAAAATTTGTATTTTTATATCTAAATATGTTAATAGTCATCAGAAGGATGAGAAATCTATAATCAATAAATTATTTGAAATAAGAATTTATAATTTGGATTAACCATCAAGTTATTAAAAAAAATGATCGAAATACTTTTTCTCTGTATATTATATATTAAATATATAGCTAAGAGAAAAAGTAATTAACTTAAATTAAAAATTTATTTTTTGTTGAAAAGGAATTAGGCTCTTTATTTAAAATATTAAAAATTGGAAAAATCTAAAAATTTTTCTGTTGATTTTGTGTGATAGGATTTTAATTTATAAAGAAAAAATTAATAAAACGGTAATATATGAAATATATTAAATTTTTAAGACGATTTTTAAATTTAAGGATATTTTTTTAAAGATGAAGGGATTTATTATTTTGGGTGACTATTCAAAATATATATATATATATATATATATATATATATATATATTTTATTGTAAAAATGCCGCTTTTTTGTGATATACAATTTTTTGAGTTATTGGGAGTAAGGTTATAAATATTTTGAAACTTATATTTAAACGTAAGCATATTTTTATGTATTTTTTATGTATTTAATGAGAAGCAATAAATTTTAGATAACTCAAGCCATCGAATTGCTCGCCATGCAATGGAAGTGAAGAGAAGCGATTTGCCCTGAGATGCTTTTGACGTCACAAAAATAAATAAATCTTCCAAGCACCAATTTAAAAATTAAAATGAGAATATTTACCTTGATTGGTTTATCCGATGAAAATGGCAATTGTGTTTACAATGTTAGTAAATATGAAGCCAAACAACATAAACGTGTCTTGTTTTTTATTAATATGTACATGTAGATTGATATCAAGCACCAAGAACAGGCCTAGTGCAATGCACTCCCAGACGCGGGGGACGCCAAGGACAATGTCGATGTGTCGCCATCGAGTATCAAATATAAACTTTAAAAAATTATTTTTAATTTTTTAAAAATATTCTTTAATTGTTTTTATTAATATATCAAAGATAAGTATTTTAGAAAACATAAGATTTTGTTTTGACTAATAACGGCGCGAAATTTAAATCTTTGAATATCAATTTAAAAAAAAATTTTTTGCTTATTTAATTTTAATCAAATTTAATTTATATAGCTATTAATATATAAATTTTTTATCCTTTTTGTTGATTGTGAAGTAATAATATAGGCGTGAAATATTAATTATTGATATACTGTCAATTTTGTACACAGTGGAGTTCAACTTTTCTCTGTTTTTTCTCATTTAGAATTGTTCTAAGTGATATCTTGTTTTTGTATGTGATTCAATAAGTAATTCCAAATCTTTTTTTGCTGATAAATTCAGTCCCATATTAAAAAACGTGTCTATTGTCCCTCTGAGTATGTGTCTGTTTATAAGAGGGTTGGTTCAATTATCAAAATTATACAAATCAAGCACCAATCATACAAATGTATAAAGTGGTGAAATAATTAAACGACTTCTATTATACGATTGAAAATTTGGTAATTTGATTTGATTTTATAATTTAGATACGAAAAATATTAATATATACAAAGATGTCTTTATTATTTTTTGGTTTTAAGAGATCTTATAAATGTCTTTCAAATAATAATAAAAAAATATTTAATTCAAAAATAATATAATATTAGAAGATAAATAAGAGTATGGAATAGTAGTGGTTTAAGTCTTGGAGCATAATTTCTAAACCTTCGTTGCTCTGAAATACCAGATTAAAAAAAAATTATCATTAAAAAAAAAAGTGGAAAAAAAAACGTGAGAAGGAAGTTGTAATATGATATCAATTACTTTTTTCATTGGGATCTGTTGAGCCACAAGGTCGGTGAGAGGTTTCAGTCTTTCTCTTGTAGCTTGGAACATAACCAGGAATGTAAAGACTAGGAGAGTGTAATTTCCCATTAAGTAGTAATCGACCAAGATCTTGTTCTAATTGATTTGCAACTGGACCTGCAAAAAAGATGTCAAAAAAATCTAGAATTGGTTATATGCTGGGAACTGAACCCCTCAAATTTCTATCAGAAATGAACCGAGAAAAAAAAAAAAAAGAGTGCGGGATTTCTTATTAATTGGGTTGACAGAATCCTTATCCCCAAAAGAATAGGAATAAGCTACTTTTATCAAGACACACACCAAAATTTTAATTAATATGATTTTATAATCAAAATAAAAGGATAGATAAAAAAAACTTTACCTTTAAAATGCAATAGAAGTTGAATACAAGCTCGATTGTGTAAAGTTTTCGTTTTTCTCGTGTCTATGTTTAACATCCATTCTGGAATACCCATTATTTCACGAATATCTTCTAAAAACTGTGCTCTAAAAGAAAAAAAAAGTAAAAATTAAATATATTAATATTTTTTAAATAATATATAATAAACTATATATTATATTATATAAAAAGTCTGAAACCCACTAGGCACTCAAGCAGTGACGGCGCCTGCTTTTTCTCAGTGGGAGGAGGGGGGGGGGCAGGAGTAGGGCAAATTTGTCAACAGTGGGGGGGACAAACAATATACAAATAGGCTATATCAACAGAGAGCAAAAAAAAAATTGGGGGGGGGATCCAGGTAGATACCATAGTCGGGGGGGGGCTTGCCCCCCCCCCCCCCCGTAGCGCCGTCACTGCACTTAAGGGGGAGTCGTATCATGAATCTGTAGATGGTTGTTTGAAAACCATCAACTATTTCTAACAAATGTCTATCTAGTTTGCAGCTATTAACAAGCAAAATTAGGCCATTTCTTTTTGATTTTTGAATATATATATACAAGAAACATATTTATTGAAATATAAAGAAAAGCAATAATAAATTAATAAACATATTATGTTACATTTCATAAATATTCTATATATATTTGAAGAAATAAAGTAGCTGTTATATTTAAATAATAATAGATCAAAGGAGCAGGCAGCCAGGTAATCGAGGAGACTGAATACCTGGCTGCCTGCTCCTTTCATCTATTATTATAGGCCTACTGTATATATCGCCTGCTCAGAATCATACTGGTGAAAGTCCGAAAATTCACTTTTTGAGTTAAGCCAAGCAAAAGTTATTAAAACGTCTCTTTTGAGTGGCAGAGTGGCAAAAATCTATTTCCATTCTTTGCTATTGATTCTGGCCTATTCATTAGTTGCACGGCTATTTAAATGTATTTGTTTATAAAACTTTCAAACGCCTTTTCTCCGATTGTTGAATTTCGAACTTTTACCACTATGATCCTCAGCAAGCGATATATAGATATACTTGTTTTAAGTTTTGCTTAAAGGCCCATTATTTCTAGGCTCGACACAGTATTATCAGTACTTACATTACAAATCGTGGAGGCCTTTCAATATTAATATATTTAATAATATCTTTGTCAGGTTCAATGTTGGCACAGGCAAATTTCTCATGACCTCTTTCTTTAGTCATAATCACAATTGAACGCCCCATTGCTGATATCTCTCCCTCTAAAAATAAAAAAACATGATTAATATACCGGTATATAGACTCTATATACTGGTATATTTATACTATATGATTTTAAAAGAAAAAATTTTCTTTTTCATATGCAATAAATGTGCATGATAATTTTTAGTAATTCTACATCATTTGGGTGATCGCCCTGGACCTCAAAACGTGTATATCCATCAAAATCTCGACATATATAGATTTAATAAAAATATTAAAATATTCATTATTTGGACTTCAAGAAGAATACAATCTTCTTTCATTATCAATCAAGTCCTGGTGAGTTTCCTATTCATAATTAAAAAATAATTTATATAATAACAATTAGATTTTATTTACAAGAAAATATATATAAGCCAACTTATTTTAGTATATAATTTTTAGGTTCTGAACTAAAACTGATTGAGCTCAATCTAATGAATTTCAACTAAATTATATATATATAAAAGTACGATTTTTTTTTTTTTGAAAAAACATACTGTTATATTCTAGATATAGACTAGTAACATATCTTTAACAAATTAAAAATTCAAAATAGCTTTCTATGGCTCTCTATAAAATGATATTATATAAAAAAAAATAAAAGAATAAAAAAAACGAGATGCAGGGACTCACCCAAAGGGAGATTCGGATCAGTAAACACTCGGCGATCTCCTCCCAGGTCAATAGTACCCAGGCGACCACTCAAGTCGCCTACATAACACCGTAAAGGATTGTCAGGGCCACATTCAGCGTTGTAGAGCTCGTCCTAAATGAAAAGCCATTTGATGAGTTTGAAATGCTTTTGGCAATTTTAACAAATGTGTACATTCTATAAATAGTGTAAAGGTCAGAGAGATAAGGAGTGTCCTTTGCTCTTATCAACTCGAAAATCAAAACATGAGAGAAAATGAGAAATTTTGAAGATAAATTTATTTTTAAACTTTACCGTTTAGTTATTTATTTCTATTATGGCGAGAAACTATTTGAAGAGAATTAATGGCCTGATGAATTTTTAAATTAATAAAAATATATATAAATATATATATTTTAATTATTTTAGGGCTTATATTATTAATATAGCGTATTTTGACGTGATAACGTCTTACAATGCATGTATGATCTATTCATTTTACCGCGCGGCGGTAAATTCTAATTTGAAAGTTTAAACCACTGTAGATTCCGAACGGCTAATCAGATCAGACTAAATGTGATGTTAATTTGTGCATAAAGAAAAACTCTAATAGACTAAATAAAAAAAATCCCGATTAATTAACTCTAAAATCAATTTTTTTCTCGAAAAACCTCATTTTTTAAGCAAAAGTCGCCCTTATTGGATAAAAGTTTGTCCATACCAGTCCTATATTGTTACTATGAAAATGTATGAACATGTTTGTTAATGGAAACAAAGTAAAAAAAAAAAAAAAACAATACTTTCTCTCTATATATTTCATATATAGGTAAGAGAAAGTAAAAATAGTTTGAAGTCAATCAAAAGACCTTGTCACTTTAAAAGGCCACCGACTGGGTACAAGACACAGCCAACACCAAAATAAAACTTTTTGAATTATTTTAGGGCTTATATTATTAATATAGCGTAATTTTTTTGTACAAATTACTTTTATTCCTAACTCAAATGAAATATGCTAACTTACATTAAGAGGGTCAGCTAGTTGAGTATAATAAGGATTCCACATATATCCACCTGCCACGCATCGCGTATTCAAAATTTTCACTGAGGCATCTACGCCTACGGGATTAACATAAATAGCCCAATTGTGATTACGCGTCTAAAAAAAATTAAGAAATTAAATTAGAGAAAAAAATTAAAATAAATCATACATGTGAATAATATTATCTTACAAAATTTCTATCATTAACACCAGGATGTCTCAAATTTACTTCTATAATGGTATCACTCTTGCTGTTGTCGTTATAAACAAGTTGAGTCTAAAAAATAAAATTATTTATTAAATATATGCTTATTTATATAATTAAACTTAAATGAAGATATGCTGATCGAGGAAAAAAATAAAAGCAAAACATGTTGTCAGCTCAATTTTAATTGAACAAAAACAAAACGATCAGCAATTTAATATTTTATTTAAAACAATTAGGTGAAAACTATAAATTAAATTTCCTTTAAATGTAGGGCTCAAAAACCTGCAAAAGCTCTAGTTTTATGATAACAATAACTAACATATGTTAGTTTATTTTATATTTTATTATAAATTTTCGAGATATATATTGTAACGGATATTATAAACAAAAAGCCTCGAATAGAGAAAATAAGAATTAACACTTTAACTAAATGTAAGATTTATAAGCCTGGTGGATTGGAAAATACACCGATGCCACGGAAATCCAGGGTTCGATAGATGGGGCCTATCATCAATATATATATATATATATATATATATAACACATACAGGGCCATGCTTAGGGAGGGGCGACCGGGGCCTTTGCCCAGGGCGCAAATTTTGAAGGGGCGCAAGTGCAGATGAATCTTTGAATGCTAATAATGCTAATATCAGTGGCGGCGCGTCCACTAGGCAAACTAGGCGGCCGCCTAGGGCGGTCCCGGGGGCGGAAAATTAGCGTCTCTAAAAAAAAGGTAAAACATTTTTTCGGACGGGAAAAAAAATTTTGGTTCCGGGGGCGCCAAACGGGAAAAAATTTCGGTCCCGGGGGCGGAAAAAATTTAGCGTCTCTAAAAAAAGGTAAAAAGGTAAAACATTTTTCGGGACGGGAAACATTATTGTGACAATGTAAAAAATATATACAAAGGGCGCTAAAGGACTAACTTGCCCCGGGCGCTAAATAACCTAGGCACGGCCCTGTATATATACATATATATATTAGGGTGGCGCAAAAAAACCGACTAATTTAAAAAATTTAAAATTTATTAAATCTTTAATATGAATATTTAAAAGTCACTCGAAAACATTGAAAGTAAGGCACTGACATATTAAAAAATTAACTTTTAAAAATTAATATTTTATGTTGAAAATTTGGGAAACGTATTTTTTGATAAGCTTTCTCGGGTTAAGTCGCGTGGAATGTTGAAATTTACTCGACGTTTCGGTTCTCCTTTTGGAGCCATTTTCAAAAGAGAAGGGAGTTAGGATGTAATTATGGAGGAGGGTTGTTTACGGGTTGCAGTCTTGTTTGTCCCCAGGTCAGGTTTGGTGGATGACTCTCCTCAATCATTACCTCCTACACTCTTCTCTCTTGAAAATAGCTCCATAAGGAGAACCGTAACGTCGAATAAATCTCAAAATCCCACGCCACTTAACCCGAGAAAACTTATCCTCGCATATACCAAGTTGCGGAAACCCCCCAAACCTTTCAGAACTTTATATATATATATATATATTAGCCACGCCTTCCGCCTTCGTCAGGCTTCTCGCCTAGCTCCGAATATTTCGAAGGCATTGCCTCTGTTGAAGAAGTACTATTAAATACCTTCGAAATATTCGCAGAAAACACTCTAAAAAGTTATTTTCCCATTGCCAAGAAACTAGCCTACACCTATCCTAATATATAAATATTTCTCTATACATTTCCTATGGGAGAAATCCTAACTTTAGGAATTAATAACCCAAAAAGTTATAGAAGTTTCGGGATGAAAATAATTTTTCTGTAATCCCTAAAAGATCCTCTATAAACATATAAAATTTGAACTAGGTAGAGCCTTGTTTGAAAAGATGGAATTTTTTCAATCAATGCTCAAGTAGATTTCATTAGCCAGTCAATATATCGTTTAAGATAGCAAGTTTGCGAGATATGTTTGTGCTTAAGATTGGGCCGGCGCCCTAGGATAAGGGTAGTCCACCCGCCGCGAAAGCGTGGAGGTCCTGGTTCGACTCCAGGAGGGTGCAATTTTCCCCAATCTTAAGTACAAACATATCTCGCAAACTTGCTAAATAAAATTTGGTTTCGAAATTCCGGAAATTATGGAAAGTTGTCTAAATAGAGCGTGACAGACTGACAGACGGACATTAGCGAATTATATAAATAGAAAGATATATATATATATATCTCACAATTAAATTAAAGTCTATATTTTAGTTTTGATGTTATGGGAGAAAACAGTTACCATTCTCACATATCCCCAAGCAAATCCAAGAGGATGATGAAAAGAAGCAATCGCTCTGAGTTCTCGAGCCTCTGAAGGTGAATATCCTCTTTCAATAGAAGAACATGCCACTCTGAAAAAATGTTATTTTGTTAATTTCTTCTTATAATAATTTTGTGAAATAATTAAGTTTAAACATATCTTACAAGTGGACCCCACGGGTGGTGGGTCACCGATTTTTTTAAACTATATAAAAAAGAATACTTTTATGTCTTTTAAAGCACATAACAGTAGTAGAGAATGGAACATTATTAATTCGTCCTAGTTTAAGTTTTAAAAGCATTTATAATGAAGAAGAAAACGAAAATGGGTTTATGACTTCACAGGAAAAATGGCAATTTTTTTTTTTTATTTCATTAAAACCGAAACTGTTTCCTTAACAGAGAATTTAATTTCGTGGAGACTGATTACCTGGCTGCAGTCTCCTTTCCTATCTAGTGGTTGTTTTATTCCAAAAGAATAAAATTTGAGGCGTTTATTTTGAGTGGTTCAATATAAAAACATGAGTTTTCAATTGAACTTATAAAATAAACAATGCATTTATTGAAATTATAATGGTAAAAAGTTATTAGTTATATTGTATAAAATACATAAATTCACTTTTTTAATACCTTGTCTTATCTCCATATTTATGAAAAACAATCGATCTCCCAATAAACGACATTGGTCCAAAAAGGGTTAGTCCGGTATCGTTATAAGAAAAATGAATGGCCTGTTGTCCTTCAATGCCGCCGTGTTTCCCACTCAAATCTCCAGCTCGAAATTGGTCCGGAGTCCCATTAAGTGGAGGAACAGAAGCCCCAGCTGTGATGTTGAAAGGATCCCATTCATCATAAAGAGTGGATCGTTCGCAAGGGAATTCTAAATTCCCTTCAACTGGTGTCTGAAAAATAAGATATCGTCATATTAGAAATAAATATATATATATATGAAGGGGTTGGGAGCAGATAATGCTAACCCACAAATAAATAGTTCTGAGATAATAAATAAGAAATTATATATAATATTTAAGATATTATATATATCGCGTATATGAGCCGCGAAATTTATACAATTAAATATTTATTAATTCATATATCCGAAAAAATAAGGGTGTGCCGCCTGGAGTCGAACCACGGATCCTCCGATTTGTACTCAGAGTGCCCTACCACTGGACCACAGCACGGCATTCGGTTATTTAAATTAGCTGAGATCGCTAAATTAGCAATTGTACAAATTGTTTCTCAGCCTGATATTTTACATTAGAGTGCTGTGACAGTAGCAAAAAAAAGAAACTTCCTATTGGTGTTTTGTTTGTTTCCAAAGTTTCAAATTGAAATATCTCAGAACTATTTATTTGTGCTGTGGTCCAGTGGTAGGGCACTCTGAGTACAAATCGGAGGATCCGTGGTTCGACTCCCGGCGGCACACCCTTATTTTTTCGGATATATGAATTAATATATATTTAATAGTTCTGAGATATTTCAATTTGAAACTTTGGAAACAAACAAAACACCAATAGGAAGTTTCTTTTTTTTGCTACTGTCACAGCACTCTAATGTAAAATATCAGGCTGAGAAACAAATTGTACAATTGCTAATTTAGCGTCAAAAAGCTATTGCAATAAATAAACTTCTATCCATAACAAAGCTTTATCTGAATTAATAAAAATGAAAATAACTCACCATATGAATGTGATATTTATCAACATTATTTAAGCCGCTTAGTTCCATTTCGGCATCAAGCATATCATATTCAGTAGCTTGAAAAAATTCAAGTTTTCCTCGAATTTTAGCTGGCATTCCATTTCCATACCAATCTCTCGCTACCGCTTTTCGACGATAAAGTCCTCCAATGCTAAAAAAAAAAATTTAAATATAAATATAAAATAGGCTAGAGATATTCTATAAAAATGAATAGAATTTTAAAACAATGAGCTAATAAAATCCAAAAGAAGAAGTGTAATTTATTATTTATATGAAAATGTTTTAAATTCCTCTGTCTTTTTTCTTTTATTTCAAAAATGAATTCTTTAAAATTACTAAAAAATTACAACTCTGGTTTTTTATAATCTATAGAATAACCAAAACTTTTGTAAAGGGAGGACTTTGGGCACAATAACTTAAGAAAGGAAAATAAAGAAAAGTTTTTGTTTTTTGCCATCATGTTAAACATATTTCAATATTCCATTTTTGAGTTAATGTCCATATAACCACTAGTTAAATAAAATTCTTTAACATCGGTTGTGTGAATTAGTAGTAGGAAGCCGGCCGAAGTTGTAAATTTTTTACAATTTTTTTTGATAGAACTAAGCTTATAATATAATTAAATTCAGTTTTTACATCGAGCAGGCAAGACGCTCTCCTCTTGCTTTAGGACCATTATCATCATAAATAACAAGAGAGCGGCCAAGTACGCTGAAGGGACCACTAAGAGCCAACATTCCAGCAGGATCAGTAAAAAGCATTCTCGATAGGCGAGTGGCATTCCCGATAGAACCGGCAATCTGTAGTCGACCATGTCGCCCGCTTAGATCTCCTGGTGCACAAGTCCATGGATCCCAGCATCTTTCTTCAGGTTCAAAAACGATTTTATATGGATTATAGACTGCGCCTGCACTTAAACAACGATTTTGCCAATCGTAAAAATCCTTTCCTGGACGATAATGGTGTACTGCCCAACGGTGTTGGTCCGTGTTGTTTGTACTAGTTCCATCAGCATGTACTAGATATTCAAAAAGAACTGTTGAGTCCGCCCAATGTCGGTCAACAGCTTGTCTAATTAATACTCTGCCAACAATCGGATATCGGAAAGAAACAACGGCTGTTGTTAAAGGGATTTTCCAAGCTGATTTTGCAACTACTCGATATGGAGCAAATGTAGAGCAGAGCCAGGCGTCACCAACCGAGCTGTTAAAATGAAAGAAAATATGTCATCATTGAAATTCTCAATAGCAAAAATTATTAAGTAAACTATCAAGGCAAAAAAAAAAGAATTACTATTTATTTTACTTATTATTAATTTAAATTTTACCCAGTTTGGGCTCATAAAAAAGTGAGGACAACCAAGATATATAATGTTTGTAGTTAACATAATCTGTAGGTAGAAGAATTGATTATTAAATTGACAAGAGAGCTGCAGACAGAGAGAAGGAGGATATAAATTGCAGCGGCCTGGGCCCTTTAATCTTCAAACAAAATCCTAATGAAAAATAAATTAAATTATTTTTTAAAGTTTGCTCCTACTGTTGTATTCCAAAGATATAATTTTTATTTTCTCTTACCTCTATATATATGTTAATATATAGAGAGAGAAAGTATTGGATTCATGTCAAAAATTCGATGTCGAGATTTTGATGGATCTTCACGTTTTGAGGTCCCCTGAATCCAAAAAAGTGGTTTTTAAGCAAGAAGGAATTGAGCTATGAGACTGAAATTTTATATTTAAGTTAAACACCCCCGGGACCGGAAAAATAAGCTTTTAATCAAAATCGGCCAAAGAATACAAATACTTTACTGATGTACTTTTTCAGTTTTTTTCGATTTTCTCAAAATTCGCTCTAACGATTTTGATTGAAATTCAAAAATCAATTATTTTTTAGATGCTCTTTCAAATGTATATTCTCGTTTTGCCCTCAAAATTGTTTGAAGCACACTTTACTCTTGTGCTTCATAGGAAAGTTAGGAGAAATGGTTGCCATGGTAACAAAATATAAATATTTTCCCATACTTATAAATTTTACATCTGAATTCAAATATTCCCTACTGCTGGGAACTAAATACATGTCGACACAAAAAATCTGGTGTGACAAGCACAGTACACAACTTTCGATTACCGAAGGTAAGAGAAAGTTGTGTGCTGTGCGCCAGTCACACCAGATTTTTTCATTTCAACTTGTCTTTTTTAAGTAAGAGCCAACACTATGCTGAATTCTTTTTTTATTTTCAAATTAATTTAATTAGAGCAGAATATTTTATACTAACAATTAACTTCACAATTGTTTTCTAAGGATCTCTTATTATTAAGACGCCAAATAAAATAAAAAAGTTAATTCCAAATCACCTGTAAATGACGATTGATCTATGAGATACACTAAATTTGCCCATTAAAGGAAGTGTTGAATCCCATCGTCGTTTTCCATTATTATTAAGTTGTTCGAGTGTTTGATTTTCTCGCCACATATTATGTTTGCCACTTAAATCTCCAATTGCGTAAGTTTCATGACTGGCACCACCTGGAAATTTATTATTTTATCAAAATAAAAAAAAAAAAAAAAAATAAAAAAAAAATAAAACCTATATATTGCAATAATAATAATTTGGATAATTTATACCGAAACTAAAAATATTAATAATCAATGGAAAATTCTTGTTTTCGCGTAAAGTGTGGTTTATTTGTATAAGTGTAAGATGCTCTGTGATTCTTAATCTTAATTTATACCTAAAGAAGGCTACAGAATGAGGAACCGAAACGTACAAATAACTCAAGAAGTTTAGCTGAAAACAAGTATTTTCATTTAATAACAATAACTGCGAAAGTTTTAACTCTCAAATATTAGTAAGTGCTTAATCTAATCTAATAAATAAATAATAAAAAAGCAAAATATTCATTAAAAAAATTTTGCAAATATTTTTGTCCGGTGATCTCTGACATATAATTTGTTAATTATTTTGATTTTCTTTGCATCGTAATTTTATTTTAATAATTTAATTTATTTATATTTTAAAGCCGTCCGCATTCGACTGGCTTCACGTCTAGCCAGGGGGTTCTATATGTTTGTTTATTTATAATATTTCGGAATTTCGAGGGGTTTGGGTCACCAAACCCCCCTCCCCCCCTTTCCTGGTTACGGCTCTGCTCATTACTAGACTGATCATATTGTCTTGTGACAAAAACATTTGACATTGTAATGTCAAAACGGTACGTATGGCACCCCATTCATTACTTAAAACAAACGATACAAAAACAAATGCAGAGTTCAATGGTCATATACTAACAATAAGATTAAAAAAATATTAATATTTTTTTCTAGAAAAAAAATGTATGAAAATATATTATGGATTATTGAATTAATGATTTTTAATATGGATTAAAAAACCTTCGTCTATATTTTTGTTAGTTGGGTTGAACACTTGGCCGGTCGTCGTGCAAAGGTTGAGGTGCCTGTTGGTATATGTAGGAGGCAAAGGTGGCAATTCATGCACCTTATAGGAATTAACTCGTCGCCAAAGTTCTGCTGTTGGTTTTCTCGTTAAATTCCAATGGATCCAAGTGGGATCCATCGGTGAATGTTGCTCCAAAGTTACATCTCCGAAAATTCCATTCTTTTGAATTAAGGCCCTGTAATGAAATAATTCTGCATTAGTATAAAAAAAAAAAGTTAATTGGTTTCTATTATAATTTTAGCTAAATTGGTTAACAGGACAAAGGAGTTGGCGCCAATATGTGGCTGCCAACACCTTTGACCTGTATCTACGGTGGCCTTAGATCTTAATCTTATATCTAAATTGGTTAACGTTTACCCGAACTTCATTGTAATAGAAATTTCAAAGAGTACGATTTTATGTCAAAATTCGCATTTATTACTTCATAAAATGAAAATCAAAAAATCTGATTCTTGTCTCATTTCATAGTAAATGTTATTGTCTTAAATTTTTATTAATACCATTTTTTTTTAAGATTGTGAATAACTTATTATTGCAACTGGCCCTTAATTTCTTCAACTCTGCCCAAGCTAAGGAGCTTCCTTCTTAACT
The DNA here is from genome assembly GCA_023213315.1 of Euborellia annulipes. Lineage (NCBI taxonomy): Eukaryota > Metazoa > Arthropoda > Insecta > Dermaptera > Anisolabididae > Euborellia > Euborellia annulipes. Next base: position 68,965 of record JAKCPI010001600.1, on the reverse strand, counting down.
ACGTCCCTGTTTGTAATAAGAGAAAGCAAATATTTGTTTTAAAAAGAACAAAAATAATTGAATATTAAATTAATTAAAAAAATATTTATATTAGGCCTATTTATATTAATTTTTTTTAAATAAAAAAGCAATTACTAATTCATTTATGTTATTTATAGAGGTCAAGTTCACTAATATATTTGAATACTCATAAATAGAAGAGAAGAACAATGAAGAAAGTTAGAAATAATATTCATCCTTGAATATATCCGGAGATTCTTAAGTTCATTCAAGGTTAATTAAATTTTTAATTAATAATGATAATAGTATAGGATAAGTATCAGTTCTTTTTAAACTAATTGCCCCAATGATTCCGAAGCCCGTGCAGACATAAAATTTATGCTAATAATTTAAATTAATTAAATTTTGCCATAAAATCATTGGTATTAAATGGCTAAGAAAAAGTTTTTTATTATAGTAGATATTTACTTAAGGATAGTGGGCTCAATGAGCCGAAGTTTAGCACATGCTAAGTAGCTATCAGGATGCTTATGGTCGAAAATGACGAAATAGAGAGATCTCTGGCTATGAAGAAGACCTGGTTCGATAACTCCCAAAGCAGGATCATGACGGACATGAAGACTTCCAACAGGTGTAGGTCCTAAGCGAGTTAGTAAATCACCGATTGGTGCTTTACCAGGAACAGTCACGGGATCAAATACCAAATTCAAGAAGTTGCACGTGCCTCTCGATTTATCTATTAAAGAAAAAACAAAATTAGATTATAAATAAACAAAAATGTTTTAAATACAAATAATGATATATTATTTAGTAAGAATTTTCGATTCTGTTTATAAAATTTTTATTTATAATCTGAAAGGATCCTAAAAAAAAATTGAAGTTAGTAAAGAAGAATCAAATATTTTTAGAAAGAGATTTATATTTAATTTTTATTTATCTAAAAACTCAGGGACTCCCTTCTAGTGAGTAAATGGATGCGTCCACGAGCAGGGCCGGATCTAGGGGAGGGGGGGGGGCAGTGGGTACACGTGCCTCGGGCGGCAGATATCAGGGGGGGGGGGGCAATTAAAGAAAGATAAAAATTTTTGGTTACGCGAGTTGCAAAAATTTAGCGTCTCTAAAAAAGGTAAAATATTTTTTCGGACGGGAAAATTTGGTTCGCAAAAAAATTTTTGAGATCAGGGAAAATTTTAAGGTGGGGGCGGCAAATTAAATTTTGTCCCCCCTAAAAAATCTCCTAGTTCCGGCCCTGTCCACGAGTTACCCGAGCTAAGGCTGGCATTTCTTACTTTATTTTAATTTAATTTAACTTTAATATCAGCCTTATTTTCCCCTTTTAAAATATAAAGCGTCAGGCCATGAGACGGGTCTTGCTTTTCTCCAAGGTTGGCAGAGAATTTTCCCAGGTGGGCAAGATCCACTGGGTTTTTTAATTAATAAAACCCACTGTTATTTGGGTTTTACCGGTTTTTTTTTGCTTTCTCTTACCCTTTTCCCTCGTAACTCAATTTTTTTTTAGTGTGTTAATCTCATCCCTTCTTTCCAAACTCAAGTTTCGGCTTTATAATACCATTATAAGAAAAATTATATAGTAACACATCAAGTTGTTTACCTACTTTATTTTGCAAGGTTATTTTTTTTTTTTTGCAAAAATATTGCAATTTTTATAAAACTGCCAAGAGCAGAAAAAATAAATCACACCTAACAAAAATAATCTAAATTCACCGGGTTTTTACCAACTCTGCCTTTCTCTCGGTCTCATTTTTTTATTGATTAATTTTGCCGATCCCACATAGGGGTTAGGCCAAGATAAAAGAAGATAGCTAAGAAATTTTCATTAAAATAATAAATAATAACACATAAGATAAGTAGAGAAGATGCTGTTAAAATTTTCATATTTTGAATTAGTGTAACTAAAAATGTTGAAGACATCTCTTCGCAAGGATTAGCTTAAGCTGCCAAAAATATATTTTCTAATTAGCGGGTTTAAAAATGAAGACAGAAACGGAAAACCTCTTAAATAGCATAAATAGCAAACGATTCTTAAAAACGTATATTTAAGAAAAGTTTTTTTTTTTAAATAATAACAAAAAAATTATAAAAAAAAAAGAATTAAATATTCTTACTTACACCATATGTTGGATAACAAGTAAATTAAATCACTCGTCTTAATGATTGAATGATTAAATAAAATTGTACAGAAAAGAAATGTTATTGCTTGATCAAATTGAGTTAGAATGGCAAATGAGATCGGATTGAAAAGAGACAAAACAAACTTGCTTTTCCCCCACACACTCTCCATGATTAAACAAGACTATGAGATATACTTCTAAAAATAAATGCTGACGGAAAGGTATGAGAACATCGATTATTTTATTGAAAATTAGTTCATTTTCATAAAATTTATTAATTAAATAAAAATTTATTGAAATTTTTTTTTAAACTATAATAATGGGTTTAATAATTATAATTTAATAATTATAGCCTATATATATATATATATATATATAATCAATTTTTTTAATTTATAATTGAAAAAATATTTTATTTTCAATCTTCTAATATGTAATATGTATTTAATTAATTTACCCTAAAGGATAAAAATAAAAGGATCAAATAAAATTTAAAATTTTATAAATAGAAAGAAATGAGACCAATTTTATCACCGAGTATTATTTTCCTGAAGTAAATAAATAAGGATTATCAAGAGTATTAGAATATCAGTTCAGGGGCCCACATCTTATGGGTACGTACTTCTGTTCTTTGCATATCAGCCTCTTCCCTTCTATATTTTCAACAGCCTTCAGTCCGTGTAACGGGCCGGCCTGTTCTGTTCGTTCCCGGTCTCAAAAACCCATGAACCGCCGACCCCGCAGCACGGGATTAAGGCGAAGAAAGAGGGAGAATTGAAATATAGAAATTATCACTTGGCTGACCCCCCCCCCCTCCTTCGATCCCTTTATTCCAGGCTTTCCCTGTTCCCCACCAGGCACTTCTCTTACAGTATATTAAAGTCTCCGAAATAAGGAAATAAGGAAGAGAAGTCTGAAGACAGGGATGAGAAAATGTATTCTGACCTTGAAATGAACTATTAAACGATACTTGTTAATTGATTACAGGCTTTTAAAGATAATTAAATTATTTTATTATAACCTACATCCGTTTAGTAATTGGAGCATGAAATTATGTCTCTCTCTTTTTATATAAATAGATCTATTTGGTTAAAAAGGCTTGCACGTCTTTCTCTTATTAAAATTATAATTAAAATCTTAAATAATTTCTATTCTTTTACGTTTTTGTAATTAAATAATTTTCAGGACGGGAAGTGAATCTCTGAGAAGAAAAAAGTGAGACTTCTCTCTGTGTTTTGGTCTGAACTAATCATGTTTTAAAGTAAATGAACATTTTAAGACTGCAAATGAATTGAACAAATATAGAAAGATTTTTATGTAGAATGTTCGGTTAATGAATATCGCAGAGAACATACCGGTACACAAGAAGAAACATGGTAAAGCGACGCATCCCATGCGTTTTCTCATGTGATAATTTCTTTGTTTAAAAAAAAAAAAATGTTTAATCGAAACTTTTGTGGTTCAAACATCGAAGAGAATTTCAATTAAGATTTTTTCATTAGCCAATCATTAACTATTTCATTTAAAAGTTTCTCATATATTCTATTTATTATTACCGGCTTCTGAATCCAAAATATCCGTTGCAAATATTTTCCAGCCATGTTGGGTAGTTTTTATTTTTTGAGGCCGAGGTCGAATTGTTGTTACATTTGTTTCTGAAACGGTTGTTGTTGTGGTTGTGGTTGCCACAGGTAAATGTTCCAAATTAACATGCACAAGAACATCAGTGAAGTTGGCTTTTTTAGCTCCCAACCATCGTACAAATATTCGTCCTGCGATTGGAGAATAGAATCGGGCTTCTGCGAGTTTTTCTTCCGCCCCGGATGAAACCTAAAAATTTCCAAATATATGAGTAATTAAAATTAAGTTAAATATATATATATATTGGCATCAAACCAAATTTAATAATTGGGTATAGGAGACTTTGCAGCCAAGGAAATTAAATAAAAAACTTATTTAATTATTAATCGTCGACGTTTCGGTCGCAAGTCACGACCTTCCTCAGGCCAAATTTAATAATCATAAATAAAGAGAACTTTTTATCCTTTGTTTAAAGATATGAGTGCAATAGATAGATAATAACCAAATCTAAACTTTTGAGAAAATCGAGAAAAACTTTTTATATTACTTTAAATTTGTATTTTGTATATTATTTGATTATAATATGAAAGTATTAATGAATATGCATTTACAAATCGATTTTCAGACTTATAACTTATCAAGAAATATATAAAAAAGAGAGAATTATGTGTTGGAATTATCCATTTCTTGCACTCAGTTGTTTTAAAGAATCAGTTTTAAAAATCAGTGTTAAATTATAAAGAATGCAGGAATGAATGAATTCATAAGAACTAATTTTATTTTCTATTCATATAAATTGTTTTAAAATTAACAAAAAACGAAAAATAATTATATTTATCAAAAAACCAAACAAGCAAAGAAATCATGCTTGTCAAAAAAGGTTTGAAATCTCATGAAAAGATGCATAATTTTCACTTTCAGAATCTATGTACTATTTATTAAAACTATAGTCTACTATGTATTAATACTATGTACTACCATGTACTAATATGTACTATTTATTAAAAGTACCTTCACTGACCGATGGAGGACAGGAGTGACTCAATTTTCATTCTGTCTTCTATTAATTACTATTCATTAATTTGACTTTTGATGATATTTTTATTTGACCTATAGAATCATGTCCTTCGACCAACAAGTGGAATCCCCAAGTGGAGATACTTGGTTTTTTCATCTTTCATTATTTAAAAAGTAGAGATACCCTTGTTACTTCCGCCTTCCTGAGATCCTGTTCTTAAGCCCGATTCCATGAATATTGATCAATTTATACCTTCACATTAAAAAAAAAGATATTTAACTTAAATATATGGAAAAATTCATTCTTTTTCATTAATATATTCAATAATTTTGAATATAAACTTATACTGGATTTATGTTAAAATATTCATTTTTTTTTAAAGAGCACGTGACTAAATTTGTAATTCATCTCAAACAAGTTTTGAATGAAAAAAAGGCTATTTTTATTTTTCTTCAAGTCATCAGAATGGTAGACATATAGCAAGTGAGGGTGTACCTGGGTATACTATTAATATAAATATAATTTGCTTTTCTATTTGCATTTTAAAAAAAATTCTTCATCCATGATATACCGGTATATGATATACAATATTTAAAAAAAATTTAAAATCATATAGGATTTATATTACTATTTACTTACGACAATGGAGGCGCAAGCTTTGGAGCCATCTTCGGCTTCAAAAAGCAATGATTTCCCCCAAATTCCTAAATCGCCAGTGAGTTTTAATCCGGGTATTTGAACTTGGCTAGAAGAATTATCCGGAAATGAAAGTGAGCCAATAATGTCATCCAAATTGAGAATACTAAAATAAAAAACTATATAATAAAGTCATGTCAATTTTTTGAAAATAGTCTTTTTCTTGATTAGTTTCATAATACATGGGCCTATCCAGAGAGGGGCAGCTGCACTCCTTCCGAATTTGAAATTAAAATAAATAAAAAAATGAAAAATTCACACTATCTCTGAAAAGACAAAAACTACTAGTAACGCCCCATATCACCAATTAGGTTGTACATTTAATAAAATAATAAAGTGAATATTAGAAAAGTTGCCCCCCCCTTTTTCGTTTTGAGCTGGATAAGCCCATAGTATCATCATTTTTTTTTTAATTCAATGATTTTTTTTTACCTGGGTCCGAGTTTCTCAGGTGTGCATCGATTCTCTACCTCAGTATAAAGCACCGGGAAAGCATGCACTGACCAAGACCAGCGCACGGTCTCTCCGAGGATGCTCTGCAGGGATGTTCGTACCGATCCATTCGATTGGAATATTACATCTCCATGGAGGCCTGATTCGCTAACATGGGCTGACAACTCGAAGCATAAACTCTGTGGCCACCAGGCTAAAACATAAACAAACTTTATTTATAGACAAGAATTTTTTCCCTGGTTTATTTTATAATCCCAAAAATTGATAATATTAAATCCAAAATGTATAGAAAAATTAATTTAACTGTTGTGAGTTAAATAGGATTTAAATTGGAAAAAATAAAATAAAATCGGCCAATGAGTACTAGTATTTTACTGAACATTTAATAATTATAATAAATTTATATATAATTATTTTAAATCTAATTACCTCAAATGCAGAAAAGACAAAAACGATTGTTACTTTCATTTTAAAATATTTTATAATAGAAAAACTTTTCTTTATACTGGAATGATCCAGTAAAAAAAAAAAAACTCATAAAACTTCATAATGACTTTCGCCAGCTCTGAGGATGGTTCAAACACGGAACCGAAACGTCAGCTGTGTGAATCGAGTAAAGAAATAACCTTAGCTGCATCTCTCATTTTTACCTTCTTATTAATAAAAAAAAAAAAAAAAACTATTTTCTATAATTTTCCTGAATCCTTTTGTGATTGGATAAACATATGTTAAAAATTTTAATATTTACATAAGTAATATTTACATATGCTTATATAGTAGTTCATTTGTTAAGTAAAATACTGAACTTCAATGGTATTATATTAATAAATAGCCGTAATAGCCGTAACATAGCAAGAATTTGTGTTAAAATCTCTCGGAAATAATACAAAATTTTTATTAATTAATTAAATGGTTATTGTTAGTTTATACTTTTTCTTTTTTGAATAATAAATATCAAATTAGGTGTGTATTTAGACTTTCTAAAGCATAAAAGAATTGTCTCATCTAAAAAAGGTAATAGGAGATTTTAATTAAACTTTCCCTGTTTCCGCATTTTGCTTCACTATGCCATGTTAATAGGGTTTGACCTCGATTTCGGCCTTATGCCATTCGTAAATTAGAGCGAATCAACTCAAAATAGATCTAGCCTGTTCGCGTATTGCGTTTTATCTAAAGATAAAAACAAGCCAACTTACAAAGGGCAGCGGCACAGATGAAGAGGAGATCGACAAGGCCGGGAGGCATCGGGTTATCCCGTGTAGGGGACCATCAATCTGCCCAAATTTTAAGATACGGAGCCCTCAGCTGAGAAGCACATGCTGCCAACTGGATGGTAACGGCACTTTCGAATGAATGGTATCAAACCGCTACTAGCCGTTTACCTGACTTTGGGCCCCCTCCAATCCAAGTTTCGCTTTCTCTTTATCGACCTTTATGGGTGTTTGACCTCGGTCAAGACTGGAACAATGGAGATGTCAATTAATCGGCAAATTTAATAAAAAAAAAAACCTTCTCAGAGTGAATCAGCTTTCGGTCAAGAAACGCCTCGCCTCTCTAGTCAAGTCTATAAATAGAAAATGATATATCGGATATTCATTTTTAACCACAGGATGGAAACTGTCTAAAAATATTACAATTTAGATTCGATTACCTAAGGAATTTTAATGTAATCTAATTTTATATGAACTCCAAGTTGTCTGATTATTCTGTATAAATGATATTCAATTCCTTTTCCTTTTAATTATTGAAGAAATAATTCTATTCTAAAATTTTTTGACCACTTTTGCCAAAGAATTTTACTGGAACATTTCGGACAACGTAAATGGAAGGTAACTTACGATTTCTTTTCTTGAGGGTCAATTTTTTTTTTTTTTTAATTATACATTTTTGAAAATGTTCCAAATTACAAAGTAAAGAATTTCTAAAAAAAAAAATATAAAAAAAAAAATTTAACGAATCAAAGGACTTAACGCCCAAAGACAAAATGTTCAAGCGATCGCAACTATTATTAAAATCCCCAATAAAAAAATAAATAAAGGTTTATTGAAACAAAAAGTTTAATTGAAATATTAAAACAAAAAATTTAAATTTAAATTGTAGTGGCCTCATACCACCTCCCGGAAAACAAACAGAAAGAAAGTGTGGGGTACCCTGTTGAATAATTAGAGAAGAAAGAAAGTTTATTTTTTAATAAATTTATTATGTTGAAATTCGATTTTTAAAAAAGGAAAAATATACTTTTGTAATGAAAGAATAGTGATAAAAGTAAATAATGGATTTCTGTTCTAAACATTAAGGAAGAAAATATTTATAATTATAGACGAAGGAAAAGAAATAAAAATAGAAATTATTTATTCATCTGAAGAGCTAGTCAGCCATTAAAATCAAGAGATTTTTTTTTATTTAAGAGTTATTAAATGACATATCTGACCACGAGAATCGTAGGAGCTGCTGAATTTTAGTTCGTTTTTTAGAAGAAAAATCAAGAGAAAGTATATTTTGATAAAGCTATCTTTATTTTTAATTTAAGGCCTTTTTCGGCATCAGAGGCCATTTAGATCCGGCCTCTATTTATTTCATTTGAATAGTAGCCAATTTAAATGAAATAAATTTTTGTCGCATGAGACGGGATGCGAACCCTTGACCCCTAGCACAAGAGGCGGAAACTCTACCAATGAACCATGGCCCAAAGGCCAAAGCCATGCTTTGATATTTATATAAAATTTAATAGAAGTCCAAAAAAGATTTCTATGTATGAGTGAAGTTTGCAAAAAAAAAGGGGGGGGCGATAATCTGTGCTATTTGTATATAAGCAGGGGGCAATGGTGGAGGTGGAGCCCCTGGCTTCCTGTTTGTTTTTCTGTGGCCACCTCTAAGCTCAGACCTTGCTTATGATTAATGACCCTCTTTAAGACAGGCTCGTAGAAATAATTTTGTCTTAATCAGACATAAAGGCTCTGTCCAAATGTATTAATATTTATATTCAGAGCATATATTTTCGGGGTGGATCCGAAAGGTAACCCCACCCCCCCCTCCCAAATTAATAAATTTTAAAGAATATATTTTTTATAATTTCCAGCAGTATTTAAAATTTTAATACCATGTTTCTTTCTGTATATTTTTCTTATGATATTTTGGCACTGATAGAGGTCAGACAATTTTATATATATTGATAATAATGTCGCATAAGGTAAGAAGAAAAAGATTGGCTCTTAAAATATGAATATTCTTTTTTATTTATATAACTTTATATAATTATTAATTTAAAGTTGGAATTTTTCTTCGCGGCGCCATATGCCGCCGCATGTTTCGTACGGGCCTTGCGCCGGGCCTGACTTTATTATATTATACATATATTATTTGTGAGGAAATTTTTCCTTCATAAAATTAAATAATAGGGAACATGCCGCTTGCTCATTGCTACCTGTTAGCATCTCACCCACTCTATTTCTAAATTTATTTAACTTGCTATTTATTAAAAGTTTTTATGAGGATGAATGAATCAATGAATATTTACTAACAAGTAGGACAGTGATGGCGAACCTATGACCCGTGGGTCTGGCCCACGCAAGCTTTTTAATTGACCCACGATTGCTAATCACAGAAACCCACCGAAAAAAGTTGCACTTGAAGGAGGGAAGAGGGGCCCTAAAAATTTTTAAATCGTCAAATGCCCATTTTTACACGTTAAAACCCATTAAATTTTAAAGATGTTTAGTTTTAAAAATACTCGGTTAAAAATTTTTAAACTTAACTTTGGTGCAAATGGGCATTAGTGACCCACGATCTAGTACTAAAAAAATTTGGATATAGGAGACTTTGCAGCCAAGAAAATTAAATAAAAAACTTATTTAATTAATTAATCGTCGACGTTTCGGTCGCAAGTCACGACCTTCCTCAGGACGATTAATTGTTAGAATCGTCCTGAGGAAGGTCGTGACTTGCGACAGAAACGTCGACGATTAATAATTAAATAAGTTTTTTATTTAATTTCCTTGGCTGCAGTCTCCTATATCCAATTCAAAGTCTACAGCCACTTCTCATCACTAAAAAAAATTTGATCCATATCTCAAAAAGGTTCGCCATCCCTGAAGCAGGATTTCAAATCTTACAAATGCAAAGGGAAATGAGTTCTAATTCACTAATAAAAAAATTTGTGGTAGACCTATTTAATGTACACTTTGGATGCTGAGACCTTGGGAGAGAGGGCGATCACACCCATCTACATAAGGCAAAGTGTGATTGATTCTATGATCAAACATTTTTACAAAAGTTAATAAGAATAAAAAGGCGTCAATATTCGAGATTTAATCAAGAAGGATTTGTTTTTTAAATAGAGACAAACGGGCCGTAGTTGGAAAGTTTTTTTCAGGGGGAGGGTGAAGGTTTTGGACAATTCGAGGTATATTCCCCTCCCCCTCCTCTCCCAAAAGAATAAATTTTAAAGAATACGAAATATTTTTTTATAATGACAATTTGTGAAGTGGCTGTTGTATTTCAACAATAGAAAAGGGAGCGGGTAGTCAGAAAGTTAGCCTCTACGAAATTAAACTCAAGAGTAGTGGAGACAGTTTCGGCTATAAAATGGACGATATTTAATTATAGTGGGGGGGGTGAGTAGATGATCCCCCTTGTTACGACCCTGATAACAATACACTTGAATTAAATATAAGTTTACAATACAGAGTTTGGGTGTTGTATTAATATATTTATATATTTATTAGTAGATAAACTGAATTTAGCTGTAACACCAGATTTTTTTATTTCTTGCTTTTACAATACATTTTGATTCTATTTTTCCGATTCCTCCATCTTTTAAATACCTTGTATACGGATTATATATACATAAAGTTTAAAAGACCTGATGAAATCACGATTTTAGAAAAAAACATCAAACATTATATAAAATAGCTAAAATATTTTTCAAATTAAATAATCATGAGCGGGTATGTTTTGATTGAGTTGAATGAATGTATGAATGTAAATGATCTAAGACCGTCTAGCGCAAATTAGAGGGAGCCAGCTAAGAGATGTGTATATTCCAAATGTGTGTGGGTTCGTCTGCGTTCGAAGCATGCGATCGCAGATTCGCCAACCTAAGAGTCGAGTATTTATAACGTCCAATTGGCCTAGTTGTATGTATATACACGGGGACTGAAAAGGTGAAGGGGGAGGAGAAACGATTATTTATAGGTAAAAGCGAATTGTATACTTGTTCATTTTTGGAAAATTTTTTTTGAAAAATATAATAGTGATGGTAACATCTAAAAGATAGGGAGAGAAACTAGAATACAATTAAAGAAAATTACTTTAAAAAAAATATTAGAAGGGTAATAAATCTAAAAAATGTTTTCCATCTAAAGCTGATTTTGTCAAAAGTTTGCCTTGTCTTTAGAATTTGATTCAATACTTATTTCTAAGATAGTGTTTCAATCCTTTGTGGGAATATATATTTAAAAAAAAAATACAATTTAAATAGTATTTATACAAACACAAACACACATAAAAACAGATGGGATAATAGAAAATAACAAATTTAGAAAAAGAATTGAGCAAAAAAGGAATTAAACAAATTTCATTGAAAGTACAAATGTTTAGTAATTAAATAAAAAAGTAAGACACTTTCATAGTTACAAAAGTATATCGAGAGAGATTTAAGATTTAAAAATTTAATTAAAAAAAATTTTCAGGCTCCTTGTATCTCAACCAAAAGCACCACAGATCAGCAGGATGGGTTGCATATTCTACAGGCGAAGTGGGAATGTTTAAATTTTAGAAAAATATCATTTTTTAAAATATATTATTATAAAGTATCTTTTGACTCCTTCAGAAAGCCATACCAAATAAATAAGTGAATGGTGACCTCGAGTTACTCGAGCTAAGATTGACTCCTGCATCCATTATGTCGGTTTTTTCTTTCCTTCAAGTTTCTGGTTATACTATGGGAGGCAGCTTTTACTCTTATTGGAGCCTATTTTATTTACTTATACCCATTAACGAAAATATGACCAATAAAGAAGATGTCCACGAGTTACTCAAGCTATTTTTCCTTTATCCTTCCCTCCCTTAATTAATTAAACGAAAGGTGGTATGATGGGTCTTTTGGTGTCTAATAAGGCTACCTAGCTCGAATCATAGGAAAATGCAAAAGAAAAATTTGCTTTGGCTTTATTTTGTTTCATTTTTGTAACTTGACTTGAACAACATAAAATAATTAATAAATCAATTTATTAACGACCTGCAAAACCATTAGCAAAATACCACGAAGAAAGAATAGCTTAAGTCATTAAGCTTCTGATCCTGAGTGAAAATTATCTCTGGATCATATTCTATTTTTGGTAAATATATATCCAAATATGTCAGTTATTTTGGGAAAAGAAACGAAAATAAAATTTAAAATAATCCTAAGAAGAAACCACAGTTTATCATCCCCTAACTGATGAGATGATTATACAATTTAAAATTGGCATCTGGAAGTAGGTGAAAAATATAAGATGTTGTTAAAAAAATGTTCATTTATTAAATTAATTAGCAATTAATGTTAATATTTTTAAGAGAAGATTTAATGTTTTCATTTCAAACACATAATAGCAGGAAAAAAATTTCCTCTTTTTTTTTAATGTGGAAAAAATTTAAACTTGCTCCATTTTTTTTTTAAAGAAATGTAATCGAGTTAGATATTTGAGAGGTATTTCTCTCTTAAAGAGGAGATACAAGAATTATGATAAAATAAGGGAAACGTTGGTCCTGATGAGACTTGTGGCTCCACCCACAAGACAACCCCCACCGTTAAGAAAGAATCGCGAAGCATAGGAGAAGACAACAGAGTAAAAATACAAGACGACGGCGTCTGGGGGCCATGCTAAATAAGGGCAGGGTGAGGCCCCAGGGGCGGGTCCGGAGGGGGGCCCAGGGTAGAGCAAAACGCTGAAAAGAAGCCCGAACCATCGGCACACTCGGTCCGGCGCTTGTACAGTTCACCTCGTCACTTCTTCTTCTTGATACACATCTACAATGGTGAGTAGGATTCATGTGCAAGTAACAATCGACAACAACATCAACACATTTATCAAAAATACAGACAAGTGATGATAATATGGGAATGAAGTGAAGTGAAGTGAATTTTTTTTTTTAGTGAAATGAAATGGAAGAATTATCATTTTTTTTTTTTTTGAAAATGAGTGTTCTTTGGAATGTGTAAACAGACATCCATCAATACGAAAAGGAGGGAGGCGTGGAAGGGAGGGAGGGGGAGGGGGTGGGGCATCAGATATCCGAGAGTTAAAAATATTCACAGGCGCTTAAAAAGGATTCGGGTATTTGGCTACCGAAATAGAACACTGAAGGGGTGATGCGTTTCAAGGATTTATAAAAAAAAATTAATTATCTCTCCAGGAGGGAACATCTGTTAACCAGAATACAAAGTTTAAATCTTGTTAAACTGAATTTCTTATTTAGTTCTTAGTTGGTTGTGGTTGGAAGAAGTTTATCTAAAAATATGAAATTTTGGGATCGAGTAAAGCTAATTTGAACACTTATATTATACTGGGATAAACAGAGACACTCCAATAAGATTTTTTTACTAATTATGAAAGGTTTCTCAATCCCAAAAGAATAACTATCGTTTTAATTTAAATCGAGCTGATATTCTTTTGAGAATGAAGATATGAATTTTGTAATTGATTTAATACTCACTGATGGTTGTCGTTGGTTGATTAGGCGGACAAGGAAAAGAAGAAGAAGAAGAAGAAGGAAGAGGCGCCCGCTGAAGCCGCACCTGCGCCTGCTCCTGCCGCCGAACCACCAAAGAGCGCTTCCCGAGGTTCCAAAAAGGCCGTCAAACGAACTGGTTCCAATGTCTTCTCTATGTTCTCGCAGAAACAAGTCGCTGAGTTCAAGGAGGTGAATTTTATTCTGAAAAAACAAAAAAAAATTATTTTTTTTTATTCTATTTTTCGCTTTAATTACATAAGCAGAAAGGAATAATATCATTACATAATTTTTTTATTTAATGATTTTTTGAAGCTACAGTTTTTTTTAAATTTAATTATAAATAAAATGATTTTTTTAAATTCTTTTTTGAGAAAATAGGTCATTAATCGGGACATAAAAAAAATGCAGTGCTTCCACTTGGCATTCTATAATAATATACCGTGGTTCAACTCCCGGCGGCACATCCTTATTTTTTTCCAGTATTTAAATTAATAAATATTGGAATAATAATATACCCTTAAAGCAAAATAAATTAAAAAAAGATCCTAATAAAAATGAGTGTTATAAACAAAAAGGCTAACAAAAAAATATACTAGTATTTCAAAGATCTTAATAATTAAAACTATTATTAAACAATGGGCAATCCTGATTATTTAAAATCGTTATTTAAAAAGGAGGTTTGTTGAGTTTGATAAACCTTGAATTTGTGAAAACCATTTTTAACAAGGCCTATTTCTGATCTCAACATACCTACTTTTTAAAAAACGAATTTAAAACTATTTATTAAGTGGGAGAAAAATTTTCTTTTCTGGAAACGTTAATTCGTAACTAGTTTTCTATTTGCAAATATTTATTATTTGTATATTTATATATATTAGAATCGGACATCAATCAAATCATTTGCTTTCAACAACTTTTTGCCATCTTTCTGGGTCTCTTGATATCTTTTGAAGCAATTCAATCATCGATACACAGCACAAATTAATGCAACCTTTTATATATAAGTTGAAATTACATATTACTTATATTAATTTAATAAAATAAGAAAATCATAAAATTTTCTAGCAGGAAATATTTTCTTCATTTAGTTGAAATATTGAATTATTAGAATAAATAAAATAAAAAAAAGATAAAACAATTCCTATACTTTCTTTATTTAGGCTTTCCAACTTATGGACCAAGACAAAGACGGTATCATCAACAAGAGCGACCTGAGAGCGACTTTCGACGCTCTTGGCCGTCTTGCTGTTGAGAAGGAACTTGATGACATGGTCAACGAAGCTCCTGGCCCAATCAACTTCACTCAACTTTTGACCCTTTTCGCCAACCGTATGTCCGGTGGCTCTGATGAAGACGATGTTGTTATCGCCGCATTCAAATCTTTTGATGACAACGGCAAAATCGATTCGGAGAGGTAAATTAATTTCATCTTTAAATAAAACATTACATTGCTATATTATGATGTCAAAAAACTACGACGATCTAAACATGAATTTATCTTTGATTATTTGAACCATAAACTGATTATCAAATAATCAATAAGAAAAAATGAATTTAAAATTAAAAAAATAAAATCTGTTATTATTTTTTTTTTAAGACTGAGACACGCACTTATGACATGGGGCGACAAATTCACCGGAGGCGAGGTGGACGATGCGTACGAACAGATGGAAATTGATGATAAGGGCTTCATTGACACCGCCAAGCTTATCACCATGCTGACCGCAAGTGCCGAGGAAGAACAAGAGGGCGAGGCTGAAGCCTAAAAACACCTGCCCAAGTCCGAAACTCCAAGTTTTATCTAAAATAAAGGGGGTATGTGACCATTTGAATAAATGAAGAAATTGTTTGAATGTCAAAAGGACTGAGTGATGAAAATAAAACAAATTCTATTTTAAGAAATGAAATAAAAATTTATAATAAAAAATTAACCTGGAATTCTCATTTCTAAATTAATAAAAAATATTCATGAATACCTCCTAAAGAGAAATCAATTGATTTTATTTTTAACCTACTATTATGAGATTGAGAAATTCTTCCTTCCGACCTATTGATTTGAGAGAGTTTAAAAAATTATTTATTTTTTTTAGTAATAAATGTCCTATATATTTAAGGACAATGTATAATTTAATTAATCAATATGATTTTTTGTCGAATCCAGGATCACCAATTTTTGCGTGGCTTTCCCCTTGCTCGGCACTCCCGACCACACCAATCGTATTCACGAGGCCAATATACAGATCTCGTTGGGGATTAAAAACGAGGGTTCGATCCCACCAAACGCAAAAAATCATATTGATATATGATTAGTTTAGTTAGTAATACCGAAGAGTTGAGAGAGCAGGAATGGTTGTTACAGGTTTTTGAAGAACTGGAACTCCCAAGCGGCAACCTGGAGGAATTCGCGACACCCCTCATCATACATCGCTCGTGAAATCACCGCCGGACCTGCAAACAAAAATAAACAAATCCAGGACTATTAGCAGAAATTTAAAATTTTATCATTTTTTCATCTTAAAACTCTTTTTTCATTCTTTCTCTCTCTATATAACTCTTCTTCTTTCTTATCTTCCATTCTTTCTCTCTTTATCTCTCTCTCTCTATCTCTCTCTCATTCTTCACTTTACTCTTAATCTATCTTCTCTTCTCACTTTCTATTTATTTCTTTCTTCTTCTCTCTTTTTTCATCATCATCATGCTTTTCTTACCACCTGGTCTAGCGACATTTTACATGTTGTTAGTACCAGTATTAATATCATTAGCGTGTCTTACAACCCTTTTCATCTATCATCTCATTTTGGACTTCGGCCTGCTAATACTTGCCGCAAATATTTTTAAATAATAATAATAAAAAAAAAAAAATTTAAATTGTTTAAAAAATTTTTACAAAACATTAATGTGAGTCGAGATTCTTAATTCCAATATTTTCCTTTCTAAAAAAAAAAATTTTTTTCTATTTCCTGAATATCCTATACTTGTATTTTAAGATTCACAGCACATTCCATACTAAAGCTGCCAAGGGATCACCGAAACAATCTACTAGCAAGAATTGTTAAAAAAAGAATGGAGAATATTTATAAATAAATCTTAGCTCTCGGAATTATAATTTAAAACGTTTCAGATAACATTTTCACTATTTCCTAGAAGAATTCCTTTTAAAATAAGAATCTTAATTAAAAATAGGCAAGAAAAAAGTAATATAGAAATAGTAAAAAGAGTTTATTATAGAATTTCAACTTTAGTATGAATGTTTTTTATAGGTGACATACGATTACTTGAAAGATGTAGAGCAAATTAAGTATTTTAGAGAGCAAAAATAAAAGAAGCTGATAGGCCAATATTAATAAGATGGGATAGATTTCGGAGAAATAATCAGAATGTAATTTATATCCAAAATTGAAATTTTTATTCGAGATGCTTTCGCGTTTAGAAAATGATAACTCTAGTAATCTAATCACCTTAGAATTTTCCATGAAATTTGCAAACTCTAACTCATTGGGTGTATTTTAGACTAGCTAAATCTTAGATATATCAATACCCATCATATATCCCCCCATATATCAATATACCCATCGAGCCCTCTCAGCTAATCTAATTAATCAATGAGAGATATTAAGTCGACTCTCCTAGCACCGGCGATGAGTGCATCAAGGGATCTTCACCGATAATTAAGATAAAATCCTATTTTATGTCTCTTCGATAGGATCGGATTAGTCTACCTAACTCCGAATTTTTTTTTAGCCATTAAAATAAAAATAGATGAATTTATAGAAACTTAATGATAATATAATTATTAGTTTTTGCAATAAGGCGCACCAGCTACTAAGGCTATACGCGGCTTAATGATAATAAGTTTAATTAATCTTTTTAGATATTGGTTTGATACTCTCAAAGCTTAGTATGGGGATGTGAATCGGCTCCATAATCTGAAGATGATTATTAAAAACCAATAAGAAATGAGGCAAAAAAATAGAGAAAGTTGAAACAACAGTTGTAGATATATATATGAAAGACAGGAGACAAAACGTTCCGAAAAAGAATAAGCAACAAAAAACAAATGAATTTGAAAAAAAAATATTATGTATTAGATTCCAACCTCCAAGACCCCAAGAAAATAAAAATTCCAATTCAAATTCTAATTCAAACATATGAATGTTCGATTTCTATGGTCGCTGCTTCAGTGGTGCGCTGTCACGAACCAAACCGTTTCAACCGCTTCAATGTATTTCCTACATTTTGAACACTTTCGAACTCATCTGTCGTCGCTCCTACAATCGCAGCTTAGTTCGAGAGTTTCTATAAGAAATATTTTTAAGCGGTAGTCCACTACAGCTCTAGCACGGGCAACTCATCGCTGAAGCCGCTATCATCGAAACCTTTACAAAATTTAATTCAAAAGAAATTGTTCAGGTTAAAATTAAAAAAAAAAAATTTTAATTTTAGTAAATTAATCTTTAGCAATTCATTTATTCAATATATATAATTGGCTAATGTCTATTATAAAAGAGTGATGCGAATATCAGCCAAATTGGAATACTCGAGGTTCAATAAAACTCCCAGAATACGAAGTTTCGGCCTGAATTCATTTAACCATCTTCAGTTATTGGAAATTATACACATAATGCAAAGTGCACATGTGATTAAACCAGGATTTTTCAATAATAAAATTTATTTGCTTCATACAAAATTATATTGCTCCTGTGCTCAATCAGAGATAAAATTTATTTCTGATCTTGGGCACAGGAGCCATATAATTTTGTATGAAGCAAATAAATTTTATTATTGACAAATCCTGGTTCAATCACATGTGCACTTTGCATTATGTATAATTTCCAATAACTGAGGATGGCCAGATAAATTCAGGTCGAAACGACTTATTCTAGGAGTTTTATTGAACCTCGAGCATTCCAATTTGGCTGGTATCTCCATCTTTCTATTATAATCTAATCAAAGCCACAACTTCAAGCAAATAAAGTCCGTCCGTCTGTCTGTTATCGGTTTGAGCAACTTTCCATTGGAATTTACAAATGAAATTTTATATGGTCAAAAGAGAATGAAGGTCTAGGGATTAAAGAAAAATTATTTTCGTTCAAAATTGATATATCAGGTAACTTAGACAAAGATATCGGCTTTTTTATAATTAAATCCAAATATATTTTTAAAAAATAATCGGTATATTCCTTATCGATAATTTATTGAAAGGAATAAATCCGAGTTACTCACTTGTGTAGGTGGTAAATTTACTATGCAGAAACAGCAGTCATTTAAAGATCTTCAGGCTCCAGCCGGACTCTGAGATCAAATGAAGGTGTATGCACGTAAAGCATATTAATAGGCTTCTGAATGTTTTACGGAAATTGCTGAACCTATTGGCACTGCTTTCCCTCTCTCTTCCTCCTTCGCGTATCATTACATCATCAGCTTCTCTCGTTAACTGGAATCATTTGAAATTTAATACCCATTAGTAAAAAATATTGGATAGTAGTTGCAAGAGATTAATATAAATAACTTTTTTATTTACACTTATTAAAAAAAACTACTAGAGGGGGCAGAAATAATTTTCCAGTTGATATTTTTATTCAAGTTTAGAATCACTAAATAAAAATAGATGCTTTTTTTTAGGGTATTCGTTCATTAAATTCAAGGATCAGTGAAAATGTTTTTTGGACGATTAAATCCAGTTTCCACTTAACGTGAAATTTTGACAAGCTGAGAAATTTGAGAAATTATTTTAGAAAAAATTAACAAATAATATTCGGTTATAAGTTTTTCATAATTGGCACCTGTACTAGCTCTTGATCGCCTGCTGAGAATCATTGTGGCGAAAGTCAGAAAATTCAATTTTTGAGTTAAGCCTAGCAAACGTTGTTAAAACATCTTCTCTTTTAAGTCCCAAAGAGGAGAAAATATATTTTCATTCTTTGCTATTGATTCTGGCTTATTCATTTGTTGCTCGGCTATTTTAATTTGTATGTTTATAAATGTATATGTTTATAAAACTTTCAAACGCCTTTTCTCGAATTGTTGAATTTCGGACTTTCGCCACTATGGATCTCAGCAGGCGATATATACGGGTATAATTCTTTATTTAAAAAAAATTAATATAGAAACCAAAATATATAAATAAATACAGGGGCGTATATAAGGGGGGGGGGGCGAGGGCCTCCTCCCCCCGACATTTTCTAAATGCATATAGCATATAGGGATATAGAGACAATAATGGGTCTCGCCCCCCCCCCCCCGAAATGTTAGCTCGGCCCAGCAGCACGAAAATCCCAGGTTCCGCAAAAGAGTGAATGTTCCGCGAACGGCACATGAAAAAAATTTTGGTGGAAAAAATTCCTATATACGCCCCTGAATAAATAAATACCACAACTTAAAAATAATTATTGTTTTAGATAAAGTTTATAAAAATATTAATAATTAAAATAAAATTTAAATACTTTCAAATATTTTACTTTCTCTTAGCTCTAGTAATGCTTTGGTACCTAAATTCTTAGCTTACAACTTGTTAGTGGAGAGAAAGTATTGCGATTGTATTAATGTCGATATTTTGTTAGGAATTTATTTCCTGAGCCCCCTTGAGCAGTGACAGCATTTCTACTTTTGCTTGAGAGTAGCGAGGGCAAACTTTATTTTTTTCCTGAATTTAGGAAAAATCAATTACTAAAAAAATTTTTTTGTTGTAACAAGATGAAGAGTCAATTTATCATACTTTTTATGTGAATTTTTAAACATTTTAATAAGAATAAGATATAATTAAAAATAAATAAAAATTGAAAAAGGGAGGTGGGCCTAAATGACTCTATTGTTCCTGAGTTCAAAAAAGTCAGTCTTTCAAAATGATCTGACAGTGCCAGGACCGCAGACAGACTTGACCGGGGGGCTACATAATAATACACCCCCTCCCCCTATAATTTTAAGATTTGAGCTTAAAGTGCCAGGGCCCCCAAAAAAAAAATTTCATGAAATTATTTTTTTTAATTGAAATTTTAACCTTGACCCCACGATATAGCCCTCCCCCCTCACCTGGCCCTGACTGCGGGCCTGAACAATGTGTATGTGTGTGTGAGTATGTGAACAACATATTTAAAGAAAGAAAAGAGCTACTGGGTTGAATTTAATATATATTATACCCCTCCCCTTTTGGAATGCAACATGAGCTTATCGGAAACTAAATGTCGAGACAGATGGACACACTAGTTTTTTAAATTTAGGCCTATATTTTATAAATTCTTAATTACAAATTATTTTAAAAAATTTCATTTTCTTTACCTTTAGTTTGTTATATCCTTTCTTTCATTTTTAAATTTCGTAGAGTAAAATATTTATAAATCCAAGGAGAATTTCGATTTTATCTGATGATAGATCAACTCGACGATATATAAACTTTCATGTCCATTTGCATTTCTAAAAATAAGATTCATATAAATCTTGATTTTTTTACATGATTTATTAAATCTTTTAAATGTGTCATATAAAATTTCTCAAACAAACTAATATAACCTTTACATTTTATTTTACAATTTTTTTTTTTATTAAAATAATAAATTATCAGACCTTGCTTTCTATCATCATTAAATCCACAATTATTTTTCAAGTTTATAATTGAATCTACGTAAAAAATTTATTTTTAATTATCATATATACATTTTTATTTTAGGCTTACTAAATGTAAAATTTATAAAATAAAAAATAATTTTTTATCATGAAAACCACCCAGTGGGTAGAAGATATAGTGTTGAATAAATTGCTTCAGGGTTAAGTCCAGAGAGGGGGGGGGGGGGGTATGGCGTTCCAAATTCTCGAATTAAAAAAAAATTAATCAAAATATAAAATAGCGTTATAATTTGTAACATTGTTTAAAATACCCAACTTTTTCATGCATTCCTCGTTACCCCGCTTGTAAAACATTCCTTTTTAAAATTTTTCATTTGGAGTCATCCAGGATATTCCATTTAGACCCCGTCCCTATTTAATTAAATTGATTGGTAGCCAGTTGAATTTGAATAAATTTTTGTCCTATAGGACATCCCGTGCGGTTGGTTGGAGGATTCATGAGGGTCTCTCTGGGGGATGAAACTATTTTAAATAATACCTTCAAATACTAGCACCTTAACGGTGATTTGAGACCTGAAATTGAAATTGAAAATTTAAAATAAATGTAAAAATATATTTTAGACAAAAAAATCATCTCTTTAAATGACTATGAATAATGAATAGTTTTTAAAACTTTTTTAATTTTTTCTCGGAGGGAGCGGTCCCCCCCCCCCCCCCTTTAATCCGTCCCCACATTCCAGTAAAGAGAGAGGAATAGAGAATGATATTAAAGTTCTGATATTCCTTGCTGAAAAATCTCTTGTTTCGACACTGATCTAGAGGAAAATTGAAAAAAATCAGAAAAATAAATATAGGAAAAAATGGAACAGTTATGATAGAATGTCATGCACTTGCACAAATGCACTCGCTAGTTTAGTGAAATATAAACATTTATTTTTAGCGGTTTTGTTTAATTTTTAATAAATTTCATTTGAGTTTTGAGAGCGATTAATGAACATTATTTTAATAAAAAATCTTTCATTAATCAGACATATATAAATCATTTATCTTTAAGTCTAATAAAATAAAGAAATATTTATTAAGAAGACTATTTGCTGGATAATTGTGTGAGTTAGATTAGCATTATCTTATTAAAATTGAAATAAAAGAGCAATTTACCGGAGTCCTTGATTAGAGGATCAGATGTCGGCCATTAGTCGTGGACATTTGGGCCTGTCAGGTGTCGGAGGGACACGCAGCCCCATCATCGTCGCCCTGAGCGGCGACGACGTCGGGTGTGGCCCCCATATATAAGACGATTCCAGAGAACCGGACGCTTGGTTTAAACAGTTCCGATCATCTGGATATCCGGCTAGAAGTGAGCTAGAAGAGATGTCTGAATCAACCAATCCAGCTGACACCAAGGAAAAGGTAGATCACTAATTTTAATTCCTTGTTCTCTTCTTATCTGAAAAAAATAATTCATAATTTTTAATAAATATTTAATAAAGACCTAAATTTGTGTTGATTTGTAATTATTAATATACCAAATTTGTTTTTCTTTTTGTTTGGTAACAATCCTATTCGAGATGGGTTAAGAGTTAATAAATTTATAATAACGACATTCAGATTCAAATTTATCTCATGGCAATGAATTATCAAACTCTATTTGAGATGCCTCTATTCCTAGGGAAGGAAACGGTAACCCACCTCAGTATTATTCCCATGAAAGTTACCCCTCAGAGTAACGACAACGTGTCAGGTCTGACACTAATGACTGAAGAAAGAATAAAAAAATACTTTCTCTCTATATATTTCATATATCGTGCATCACGTAGTGGCGTATCTCAAAAAAATTAAAAATTGAGATACAATGAGTATAGCCGTGTCCTGGCATTCTTTACATTATCACAAAGTGACGAATCTGTATTTCCATGTTTTTTCGTATTATTTAGGTTTTTTGGTTTTGCGTATCTCAACATTTAATTAACAACACGAACTATAAACAGCTCTCCTGCAAAATGATAGAAATTGAGATATGTCACTACGTGATTCAGGCGACGATATAATCTACAATTTTTACGTTCTCTTACTTATATATTTTAATATATAGAGAGAAATTATTGGATTCATGTCAAAAATTTCATGTCAAGATTTTGATGGATATACACGTTTTGAGGTCCCCTGAATCAAAAAAAAAAAAAAAATGGTTTTTGCGACATGATCTGTCTGTATGTGTGTCTGTCTATTAACAAAATATCTCAAGAACGAAGAGCTAAGAGGTTGAAATTTTAGATTAAAGTTAGGCATCCCCCCTGGGACGTGACACGAAGCTTTTGAATAAAATCAGTCAAAAAGTAAGTACTTTACTGATTTACTTTTTCAGTTTTTTCGATTTTCTCGAAATTTGCTCCAACGATTTTGATTAAAATTCAAAAATCAATTATTTTTTAGATACTCTTTAAAATGTTTTTTTTCATTTTGCCATTGAAATTTTTTGAAGACCACTTTACTCTTGTACTTAATAGGAAAGAGGAGAAATGGTTGCCTTGGTAACAAAATATAAATATTTTCCCAAACTTATAAATTTTACATCTCTCGAATGGCCCCCGAGTTTGGCGTAGTAGGTAGCGTGCCTACCTACTATACCAAACGTCGCGGGTTCGGACCCAGGCAGTCCGATGATTTTATTTAAGCCATTTGGATACCAGATGGCTTAAATAGAAATGGCTGAACCCCCAATATATATATTAATTACAACGGTTATCGTCTAAAGTCTTAAATGGCCTAAGTTGCCGAAAAGACTGAGTGATATGTGAGTGTGAGTGTGAATGAGAAAAAAGTGTGAATGTTTTTTTTGCAAAAAAAAAAAAAATCTCTCGAATGTACCGTATTGTCGGAAACTAAATATAAGTCGACACAAAAAAATCAGGAGTGACAAGCCAGAACACAACTTTCGACCGAAGGTAAGAGAAAATTGTGTGCTGTGCGACCAGTCACATCAGATTTTTCTATTAACGTCTACTGTAGAATTGAAGTTAGAAAATTGACAATTTACAGAAAAATATTTTCCCAAAGAATATAAGATGTTTTTTTTGATTTGTATTTTAAAAAAAAAAATGTTCTCAAGTTTCTTGTCTTCAAACAAATTTTTTAACTTCTTAATAAAAAATTGTTAATCATCTATCTTGTCTTCAAAATAAATTAAATTTCAAATACACAAAAACTTTTGTTTTTCACTCACTCTTCGCAAATTCAATAAATATTAGTTCTTTTGAAAAAGAATTTTACATGATTTTAAAATCTCTTTTTCATTCACCTAAGTATTTATTTACAACAGATAAAGTATGTGGATAAAATGACATAGTTTATTTATCTTAGGCAACTCAACTGAGGGCCAAATAACTTTGACAAGAAGATCAAACGATGCCTGTTTAGTGGGTTGAATATCTATCTTTTAACAAATGTCTTATAAAATAATTTATTGCAGAGGCACTGATACAACTGAACAAAAACATTTCAACACAAGATTTCATTAATATAAATTATAAATGGTAGTCTTACTAAATAATTTAAAACAAAAGAAAATAAATACCAAAATAGCGCTGGGTCGTTTTCAACCATGAGTTGTTCCTAAGCACGGATCCAAACAAGTCATATATTCTAGCGTATACCGAGAATATGTGTATATGACGTCGCCGCTTGGTTCTGCCACTGCTTTGAAGAGCGTTTTCTAAAAAAAATGCGGAAACATTTTTAGATTAGATTAGATAGAAATTAGTCCGGTTCGGGCCGTAGAAAAATTAACAAACATTTAAATTAATTAATTAAAAAAAAAAAAAGAAAATTTAAATTTATCATTATTATTATTATTTTTTACTTTCTCTTACCTATATATATATATATGTTAATATACAGTATATATAGTGAGAAAGTATTGGATTCATGTCAAAAATTCGATGTCGAGATTTTGATGGATATATACGTTTTGAGGTTCCCTGAGTCTGAAAAAGTGGTTTTCGCAACATGGTCCGTCTGTCTGTGTGTCTGTGAACAAAATATCTCAAGAACGAAAAGAACTAGGAGGTTGAAATTTTATATTTAAGTTAGGTAGCTCCCTGGGACGTAACACGAAGCTTTTGAACAAAATCGGCCAGAGAGTACTAGTACTTTTTCAGCTTTTTTCGATTTTCTCAAAATTCGTTCCAACGATTTTGATTAAAATTCAAAAATCAATTATTTTTTAGATGCTCTTTCAAATGTATATTCTCATTTTGCTCTCAAAATTGTTTGAAGCACACTTTACTCTTGTACTTCATAGGGAAGCTAGGAGAAATGGTTGCCATGGTAACAAAATATAAATATTTTCCCCCGTTTATCAATTTTACATCTTGAATTTTAATAAATCGGCGGAAACTAAATATATGTCGACACAAAAAATCTGGTGACAAGCACAGAACACAACTTTCGATTACTGAAGGTAAGAGAAAGTTGTGTGCTCTGCGACTAGTCACACCAGATTTTTTAAAAGTCTTTTGGCATCTGAGGCCTGCTATTTATTTGAGTGATGGCCAATTCAATTGAAATACATTTTTACTTTTTGTCGCTCGGGAAAGGAAGAGAAAATTTATTAATTTAGAGAGAATAAAAATATTCATTTTACCTTGAGAATTTCAATTAAATTATGATATATGGGTAAATGGTCTGTTTAATAAACATCTATAAAATACTTATGATTTATCATATAATAAAATTGCAATTTTTTAGTTTAAAATTTATGAGATATCAAAAATAGGTAGGTGAAAAAGCTTTTAATCCGTCAAAAATAATCTTAAACTCCCAGAAAAATAAATCTCAAATATTAATATTTATTGGACATTCTTAAAAGATATTGAAAATAAGACCTAATTGCGACTTCGACTAAACCGTGGTACACATTTTAAATCACAATAGCGTTTTGAAATATTTATTTTTGTATTTTTTTTTTTTTTAGAAAAAAAGAAAAAGCATAGTAAAAACATCCGATTCAACCAAAAAAGAAAAGGAATTGCCGGATGTCCGACGTAAATCTTCATCTAAGCCAGAGGAGATTTCATCAGATGTCAGGAGAAAATCTTCAACTAAAACAGAGGAACCTTCCGCAAGCCTTAACTTTAAAGTACCCCCTGCGGGAACAGTTTTAAAGGAAGAAACACAGCCAAAAAATATTGAAGAAACAAAACAAGAACCTGTTGTAGAGGCACCTCCAAAAGCTCCAAAGAAGACCTATTCAATAAAAA
Organism: Euborellia annulipes; assembly: GCA_023213315.1. Lineage (NCBI taxonomy): Eukaryota > Metazoa > Arthropoda > Insecta > Dermaptera > Anisolabididae > Euborellia > Euborellia annulipes. Next base: position 42,554 of record JAKCPI010001600.1, on the reverse strand, counting down.
AAGAATCCCTTGCGGATTTAGATGAAAATAAAATAAGAGAATTAAAAGAGGTAAATATACACAATTTAAATGTGAGGTTTTCCTTAAAAATATCCCCTCCCCTGACTCCTATATTTTCCGAAAATTCTTTTTTGATCCTTTCTTTTCTTTCTTTGAAGTAATGATGTTATTTTTTAGGCATTTGAATTATTTGATTTAAATCATGACGGTATTATCGATATAAATGATCTCAAAAACACTTATCTGACTTTGGGTCGATTAGATGTTCCGGATTCGGAAATGATCTCGATGCTCTCTGAGGTTTGACTTTTTTCAATTTAGAGTGGCGAAATGATTCAATTTAAAATTGTATCTTATCTAACAATATAAGTTAAATTTTCTTATTTTCCACAAACTATTTTACCTTTATGAATTTTTGCCATGAAGTTAATCGATTTGGACTGAAGACATATGTTAAAATTCGATTTTTTTTTTTCGAAATTAATAGACTTCTTTGCAAAGAATTATAAAGGGGGAGTATAAAACAAAAGTTTAAATATGATGCACCCGGTAAAAAACGGGTATTTAGTATGAGAAGTGATTATTTTTTTCTAGGCGAGTAATCCTTTGGATTTTGATTCCTTTGTTGAATTATTGGGATTTAGAACGATAGAATTGGATCCGGAAGAAATTTTGGTTGAAGCTCTCAGTCAGTGGGATTATGAAAATTCGGGATATATCTCTGAAGAAAGGTAAGAAAAACTAAAGTAGATTTAAGTATGGCCTAAGAGACTCAAGATGAAGACTTTCCTTTTTTATTTTCCCTAGTCCGCACCTGGCAAATGTTTATTCCAGGATGGTTGTGCAATAAGGCTGGTTAGGCTTGGCCCCTTTAATTAATTTAAACCTGATGATTCAATTTCCCCCTCTTCTCTAATCACCTTATATAAATATACTGGATCCCTGCGACATTTATTTGAAAATCAGAATTATTTATAAAATTAAAAAAAATCATTTTGTTTATTATTAACCTAATTCATTTTCCAGAAAACTTTAAAGTTAATATAATTAACACAAAATAAAAAATTTACCGATAGTAATTAAAATCCTCAATAAATTAAAATTGATTATTTGATTTTATCTAATAGTTTATTAAATTTAAGAATAGCAGACTAATAATGCTAATTGGCTAATCGTAGGATCAAACACGATTTAATGACTTGGGGCGACCGATTTACAAAACAAGAAGTGGAATATGCCCTCGAAGATGCGCCGACCATAGTGACCAGCAAGGGCGTACCGATGATTGATTATGTCAGCTTCTGTAAGATCCTTTGTGGATTACGAAAGAAGACGAAAAGCCCCTGTCCTGAAGACTTCATGAAGAATGTATAAAGTCAATATTTTTTCTTAATGACAATCAATGGTTCATGACCTTTGTTTATTTTAAATATATTTTAATTTATAAAATTGCAACATTTTATAAGCAAGGCCGAATCCATTAACTAGAACAGAAGAACTCTAAATTTGATACTGTTTATTATTGAAAATTAAGGAACAGATTAAAAAAGATTTTAATTTTTTGATTTAGGAACCATTGAACACAGTTTTTTATTTAATTTTTATTACATTGCTTAAATAATAAAATAAGATAAGGCAGATGTTGTTTATTAGATGTACGGTATATCAACGTTTTTTAGAATAAATCGAATATTTATTCAATTGTTTTGAAAGCTTATTTTAACAAAAAAAAATTTTTTTTTTTTATATTTATTTAAGGCCATTTAGATCCCGTCTCAAATTATTTCAATTTATTAGTAGCCAATTAAATTGAAAAAATTGACTCATAATACGGGATGCGAACCCGTGATCCTTGGTACAGAAGGCCAGCACGCTAACCACTGCACCAAGGTCCGAGGGCTGATAAAAAAAAAAAAAAAAAAAAAAAAAATTATAATTTTGATCATTGTAGACGGTATGATAAAATAAAAGAATATACAAGAAAGTGTAAAGTCGTCAATTAATAAAAATTTTTTTGTTATTTTCTGTTTTTCATTCAATATTTATACTATGTAATATTTATTAATTGACGTCTTCATAGTGCAACTCCTGAATTTTCTAATTTTCTAAGAATAAATTAGAATACCTCAGACTTCTAATTTTCATGAGGAATCGCGAATGTAAGTTACCCGAAGTAAGAGGTACATTTCTTATCTACTTCAATATTAAGGCATATAGGCTACTAGCGTGTACAAATAAACAAAAAAGTGATTTTTTTTTTTACTAGCAAGTAAAGCTCTAAGGGAATGACCCTTAAAAAAAATAAAATCTAAATTATGATATTCATTAATTAACATTGCTAATGGGTAAAAGGAACCCAATGAACAAAAATAAACTACTAATAAACTATAGGAAGGACTATTAGAGCTGCTGCAATTTCTTGCTTATGACATTTCTATGGCAACTTGCCATCTTTTAGATTCTCGCTCACTCTTATTTTTCTCGTTTGAAAATTGTTAAGATGGGAAGTTGCCGATAAAACAATGAAAGCCGAGTTGGTAATACAAGGAAGGAACTTTAAAAAAAAATTGTCTTTCTAGAAGATTCCTTTGCTTGATTAAGAATGGTGTAGTGAAAAAAAGAAGCAGAGTCTAGACCTATCACCTAACATTGATAATATTTATAACTTTTTGGCAACGAAGAAATGTGACTATGAAGAACTGATTAATTGGAGATGCAGAGGAAAGCAGAAACAGGCAGAAAAGAAAACTTCTTTTTATAAAAGGCTTTAACCAAAGACTTGTATACGAGTTTTTGAAAATGATATATAAAGAAAATAAATAAGGTATAAACATAGAATGTTAATTATTACGAATTTTATATGATGGCCCGTATATAATGTAAACTTTTGCTACTTGTGAAAAATAGCTTTATTAACTAAAATGGAATTATGGTATCATCATTTTTGGTCTACAAATTTTTGCTAAACATAAACAAACAAAATTGTTTTTAAATGAAAATATCACAGCTCCAAAGACTATATATTTATACAATCAATAATATTTACATTCTGTCAATTTTGACATAAGTTTTGAAAAAGAAAAATTCTAAATTTAATAAAATGATTTATTATTAAAAAAATTTATAATTTTCAAAAAAGGTAGGAACGCAAATTTAAATATATTCTCATTTTTTTTTTAATTTGTAAAATTTAAGAATTACTAATATTACTGGGAATTCAAAAGTTCAAATTTAATGAATTTATTATTAAATGTAAATCATTAAAATATATAATTATTTTTATATACTTATTTTAGGAATGTTATGTGGTCAACAAAACGCTCCAAGACCTGAGAATTTAGGGCCAAATTATCAATGCACGAATTTAGGAACGCGGTTATTAAATACTGTCTATCCAAATTATGATGATATACTTCATGTACCTGAGAAAGTGATGATCCAATGGCATCGTGGAGGATATATGGTAACTTCTGCGTTGATGCCAAAATCAAAACCTACACGTATTGGGTGTCCTGATATCTGCGATGAGGAACCTGTTGCGGATGTTCAAATTGCTCCTGTGCATTTAGTCGTAGATGGAGAGCCTTCGAATCCATTAAGTGGTTTCCTACGGAGATTCAAAAAGAAAAAAGTTGAAGGCCCAACTATTGATGAAGTCCAAAATCAAGTTGATTTCTTAACAAATAGAATAAATGAACTTGAAATATTAGAAAAAAAAAGAAAAGAAGAGGAGGAGAGACGATTGAAGGAAGAAGAAAGAAAAAGAAGAGAGGAAGAAGAAAGAATTAGAACATGTTCAAGAGGAAAATGTGGAACTCCCTTAAAGAAAGATAAACACAAGAAAAGAAAAGATAAAAAGAGAGAAAGAAGCAAAGATAGTGAAAAAAGAGAAAAGAAAGCACATCCTTGTTCGAAAGAAGATAGTGAAAGTGATAAAAGAAAAAAAGAATATATGAAAAATAAAAATGTGAGAATAGAAAGTCGAGATTTCTGATGGAAATGAAACAGAAAGTAGAGTTTCTGAAGTTTCAACTGAAACTGAAAAAAAGGTTGTATTTAAAGAAGGAACTTGTTTTCCCTGTGAGCCTAAGTCTGATGCTAGCGGACACACTTCTTGTGCTTGTGTTCCCTTAAGAAAAATTGGTCCCGAGGAACTACCTGATATGTTATCTTGTGCAAAAGACGATTTTTCAAGACCAACTATAAAAAAAAAATTGAGAAGAAATTCAATTTTTTGTACAAAAGAGTTCTCTGAACCAGTGAAAGAACAAGATGTATGGGAAGAAGAAAAATATGAAAAAGAACTAATTGAAGAAAAAATATGTTTAAGAAAAGCTAAAAAAAAAGGATCAAAAAGCAAATCAAAAGAACATGCAAGAAAAGAAAAAAGTAAAAGAAAAAAATGTGATTCAAATAAACCAAAAGAAAAAGAGGTCTTGGATGAAGAAAAAAGATCAAGATCTTGTTCAAAAGAAAAGTTAAAAGAAAATAAAAGGCCTACAAGTCAGGATTCGAGATCATCAAATGATAAATATTCAAAAAAAAGACCTTCGTTTAGGAGATCAAAGAAATCTTCAAATAAAAGAGTTCAAGCTTATGATAATGCCTGCTCAAAAGAAAAACCAAAAAGAGAGAAGAGTAGTGATTCAGAAAAATCATCGTCTAATATAAGAGTTCAAACCTATGAGAATGCTTGTTCAAGAGTAGAATTAAACGAAAAACCAAAAAGAAGAAAACGTACTAAATCAAAAAAATCATCGTCAAATAAAAGAGTTCAAACCTATGAGAATGCTTGTTCAATAGAAAAACCTAAAAGAAAATCTAAAAGAGATAAAAGTACTCATTCAGAAAAATCATCGTCAAATAAAAGCGTTCAAACTTATGAAAATGCATGTTCAAAAAAAAGAAATAGAAAACATAATAAAAGAGAGAAAAAAAGCTCTTCAAGAAATAAGAAGAATAGATCTTCAAGAAAAGGAGAATATGAAAATAAATGTTCTAAAAAAATAGAAAGAGAAAGAAATGATAATAATTCCAGTAAATCATCAATTCATAGTGATGAAGGTTTAAAAAATATAGAAAGAGAAAAGTTTATTCAAGATTCAAATGACAAAGATGAAAATGTAAAAAAATATACAAATGAGGATCAAGAAAAATCTTATTCTGAAACATCCCCCAAGGTGAGAAAACATCAAAGAGATGTATGTGATTTAGATAAAAATATGTTCTGTCCTCAAACATGCACACACCAAAACATAACAAAATATAAGAAAGAATCAGTTCATATTGATGAACAAACTAATACCTCAAAAGAGGAAGATCATCAAAGAGATGTATGTGATTTAGATAAAAAGAAGTCCTGTCCTAAAACATGCACACAACAAAACATAACAAAATATAAGAAAGAAAATGAATCAGTTCATATTGATGAACAAACTAATACTTCAAAAAAGGAAGACCATCAAATAGATGAATGTGATTTAGATAAAAAGAAGGGGTATCCAAACACATGTCCAAATGCAATTACGAAAGAATATGAAGCGATTGATAATGATGAACAAAAAAATTTGCATTTAGAAAGATCTCCAAAGGTTTCTAAAAGAAAAACTACAAGTAAAGAATCATTAAAATCCGAACGTTCGAATAGAAGTGAAGAAAATCAATGTGATTTAGAGAAAAAATCTAAGGAAGACGGTAGCGAAATGAAAAAGCATCAAGGAGAAAAATATGATTTAGATGAAGAAAGTGTTTTTTATAAGAAATGTAGAAAAAAAGAGAGAAAACCTAAAAGCAAACATCGAAAAGAGAGAACAAGATCATCATCATCAGAAAGAAAACCTAAAAGCAAACATCGAAAAGAGAGAACAAGATCATCATCATCAGAAAGAAAACATCCATGTGATTTAGAGGAAAAATCTAAAGAAGACGGTACCGAAATGAAAAGGCAAGGAGAAAAATATGATTTAGATGAAGAAAGTGTTTTTCATAAGAAATGCAGAAAAGGAGAAAGAAAACCTAAAAGCAAACATCGAAAAGAGAGAACAAGATCATCATCACCAGAAAGAAAACATCCATGTGATTTAGAGGAAAAATCTAAGGAAAGCGGTACCGAAATGAAAAGGCAAGGAGAAAAATATGATTTAGATGAAGAAAGTGTTTTTCATAAGAAATGCAGAAAAGGAGAAAGAAAACCTAAAAGCAAACATCGAAAAGAGAGAACAAGATCATCATCACCAGAAAGAAAACATCCATGTGATTTAGAGGAAAAATCTAAGGAAAGCGGTACCGAAATGAAAAGGAAAGGAGAAAAATATGATTTAGATGAAGAAAGTGTTTTTTATAAGAAATGTAGAAAAAAAGAAAGAAAACCTAAAAGCAAACATCGAAAAGAGAGAACAAGATCATCATCATCTGAAAGAAAACAACACCCATGTGAACTAGACAATGGGTCAAAAACACGCAGTAAAAAGAAATATGATTTAACTCGCACAAAAACCGGTTCTGAATCACACACAGAGATGACAAAACATCAAAAAGAAAATCAAGTGGAAAAATGTAGAAGAGAAGTATGTGATTTAGATAAAGAAAAGCCCTGTCCGGAAATATGTCGAAAACCAAGCAAAGAAAATAGTTATGAATTATTCTCAAGAGAAGAGAGTAGAATTTCGTTATGTAAATCTAAAAAGAATGAAAAAATAAAATCTAGCGAGAGATTTAGAAAAAGAGATAGATTTTTACAGTTTTTTGGTAAAAAGGAAGAAAAAAGAAGAAATGTTAAAAAAAAATTACAAGAAACATCATGTGTGAGATCAACATGTCAAGGTGATGGAGGAGGATATTGTAGAGGTTCAGGAATATGCTCGAGAAATAAAAAGAAAAATGAAAAATATGAAAGAAAAGGAAATAGTAAATCAAGACAACCATCATGTTTTAGATCAACTTGTCAAGGTGATGAAGGTGAATATTGTCAAGGTTCAGGTATATGTTCAAATAATGCAACATTTGAAAGACAAAGACGAAGAAAATCAAGGGAATCATTAAAGCAAAAGAAAAGACGAAGAAAATCGCGAAAAACATCAAAAGGAAGTAAAAGATCTATAAAATCACGAGAAACATCATGTGTTAGATCAACTTGTCAAGGTGATGAAGGTGAATATTGTCAAGGTTCAGGTATATGTTCGAAAAATAGAGAAAGAAGAGGAAAATATAAAAATGGAGAAAGAAGGGAACAATTTAAAAATGGAGAAAGAGAAAAATTTAAAAATGGAGATAGAAGAGAAAAATCTAAAAATGATATCTACTCTTCTAGTAGCTGTTCAATTAGAAGAAAAAAAGAAAAAAATAATAAGAAAGAGCATTCACAACATCAACAAATTTGTCCAGGATCTTTTGAATATAGGGCGAATTATCTTTTGAAAGAAGATGATATGCCTTTTGAAAAATATTTGGGTATGGACAAAAACATAGTGGTATGGAAAAATACAATTTTTGAATATTCATCAAATCAAAGTGAAATGTTTTCAGAAAATGAGATAAAACCAAACAAAAAAGATAAATGTTTTCAATGTGAATTATTCAACGACAGTAGGATTATAAAAAATGCATGGGTTATGAGAACATTTAAAACTAAAAAAAAGAATAAAAAAATGCCTGTTGAATTAAAAATGAAAAAAATTAGTTTAATATCAAATGAAAAAGATAATTCCAGAAGTGAAATAAAAAAACTGTCAGAAATGGAAAAAGTTAAAGAAGCAAGTAAAAATGAAGAAATTAATAAAGAAAAAATTATATTACCAAACATTAGTTCAAATCAATGTTTATATAATCAAAATACACTTGAAAGTAATAAAACAGATAGCGAAAAAGAAAATAAATTAAATATTGATTCTCAACATCAGAAAATTCGTATAACTATATCAGGAGGAGAATTAATTGAAGGTTCTTATAATTATAACAAAGATGAATGTAATGGTCAATCCCAATATAATATTCAAATATTTTATAAAGAAAATAATGTGTTAAACGAAAACAAGAATGTATTCAATAATGAATTATTTAATCATGGAGAGCACCAAAAAAAAAACTTTGAAAACATAAAATTTCCTGAAAGTAAAGACGAAAGACATGTTTTTATAGAACAAGATAATGAAAAAAACTACAGATTTGGATTAGTTAAATCACATGAAGATGATGTTTACAGATTAATAATTCCACTAAAGGATAACAATCAAATCGTAGCATCAGGAGTTAGAATTGATCAAGGAAAAATTCGTCTTTCAGCTGGAGGAGATGATTTTATATCATTAAAAAGAAATGTGAGCGATAGTAACTTATTTTCAAAAAAAAATAAATGTAATTTTTTTAGTCAATTTGAATTAGAGAAATCAATTGGAGAATGTAAACATGATCTTATTATAGTAGGAAGAATCAGAAGTAAATTAGGGATTTCTCATCAGAAATGTGAATGTGGTGATAAAAAATGTAAAAGTCCAGAAAAAGTAATGAATATTACAAATCCTAATACAAATACCGAGGAAGAATTTCACACTCAACCGAAAACAGAGATTGAACAGCATCCGCCTGTACAACAGATTTATATTAGAAAAGATTTGGCTGGATATCACACGCCATCTCCAAGTCCTGAAAGAAAAATAGGTTGTTGTTCGGCTTTTTTAAAACAATGTTCACCATGTTGTAAATGCAAATGTTGTATAAGATGCTGTTCAAATCTAGATTTAGCTTGTTGTTGTTGCTTTTATCACGATAATTCAAATGAAACCGAGATAGCTGCTTTAGAAGAATGTATAGTGCAAAACCAAACGCCGAAAATACCAGAAGAAAATGAAATAATTGGAGACAATATAGATCTTCTTGAAAGTGTTCCACAAAAAGAATCTATCCTATCTTGTTCTGATTCCCCAAGTCGCAAATTCTGGTTCAAATTTCGATTTTTCAAACTTGAATGTTATTGTGGAAGAAAATTTACTTCTTTACGTACCAATAGAATGCGTAGTTGTCCGAATTATGTAGAAGAAAAGCCCCCTTCACCTATCTCTCAAGAGCCCTCAACTCCTGCTCCTCCTCCAGAACCTTCTGCTCCTCCACAACCACCCTTTACTAAACCAGAGCCCCAACCATCGCCGTTGCCGCCGCCGATGCCGGTGCCCCAGCCTCTACCCCCACCTTCGTCACCACAGAGAAAAAAAACATGTTGCCAGAAATGTTGTCCTTGTTGTTATCGCCCAAAAAAACGATCAGAAGACATATATTATAAACATGAAGCACAACTACATTCAACTCCTACAGGGTCAAAAAAAAAGTCAAAACAAGAAGAATATTGTGTATCATCTGATTTTAGAAAATTACAAAAAAGAAAATCTAAAAATACTCCAGCACCTCTTGAATGTTGTTGGTTGCCCTGTTGTAGGTTTTTTTGTCGAATTTGTTGTCCGTGTTGCCCTTCTGGTTTAGAAAATGATGATGAAATTAAAAGAAAAAAATTTACCGAAATTTCTGCTTCTCCGAGAAGTGGAAGAAGAAAGAAAAAAGGATCGTCTTGTAAAGTTTGGAAAAGAAATTTTTTCAAATTCCATCGAGAAAGAATTTGTCAGCATTTGTATCCTTGTCAATGTTATTGTTTAATATGTCGCATTGTCGAACCTGAATTGGTAATCCACCAAATGGATCGTCGAGAATATTATAAATTTCATCAAGTAGAGGATAAGGAATCTTCATATTTTGATGCGAGACCAACATTGATGAATGAAAATACAATTGATGCTGTTTTCACTCCAACAATGAGGGTTTTAACTAATGAAAATGAAACTAACTCTTGGAAATTCCGGGGGATGTCAAAAAGAAAAAGTAGAATTAATTATCAAAGAAGAAAATCACTTGGTCGTGAATACCTTAATAGAAATCCTTGGGTGGCCAGATGTGATCACATTAAGCGAAGATCAAATTTGATGTACCTCAGGCCGGGGTTTTGGCATAGGTTTAAAAGAAACATGGTTTCTGTTCTGTAAAAAAGAGAATAATATAATCTTTGAAGGATTCTTCCTTTAATGAAATTATTTTTTTTTTTTATTATTAAAGTGTGTATATATATATATATATATATATATTATATTTTAATTTGTTTTAATAAATATTTCTAGAATTCAAGTAAACAGATAAAATTTAAAAAAATGATATTTACAAATAAATATATCAATGAAATCAAACGGAGATATCGTCTGCTGAGAATCATAGTGGCGAAAGTCCGAAAATTTGTTTTAAGTCTACCAAAAGTTGTTAAAATGTGTTCTTTTTTGAGTGCAAAAGTGGCGAAAATATATTTTCATTCTTTGCTATTGATTGGTCGCCCTCTCATTTAAGTATATACAGTATATTTATAAAACTTTCAAACGCCTTTTCTCGAATTGGTGAATTTCGGACTTTCGCTACTATGATTCTCAGCAGACGATATTATGATTCTCATAAGGGTCTCTCTCCTATAGGTATTACCATGGTCAATGCTCTGCCGAATTAAAATCAATTATCCCACCTAATGCAACATATACACGGAACACGAGGGAGGAGGGAGGCATCGTCCCAGCATCCTTATGCTATTTAGATCACGACTAACAGAACTAGTCAATTCCAATCTTCCTTTGTCCCCATGACCTCCCGTGATTGGAACAAGCTCCCTGCGTCTCTCTTCCCCAAAACCTACAATCTTCAGACTTTCAAGTCTAATCTCAACAGACATCTTCTCATTTCCCGCAAAATTGAGTTCCCCTTTTATGCCTCTCCTTTATTTATTTATTTTTTGTTTTTATAAACTATATTCTTCCTGGCTGCATGTGACCACTGGTCATTATAGGTTATGTGTTATTTTTTTGAAACTATTCTACTTCTTTTCAAAATTTTTCTTGGTAAGGGCCTTGTTTGGAATACTAACTAATAAATACAAAATTGGGAACTAGTGTTCATATTACTCAAGACTAGCTCAATTTTTCTTAGGTTTCTGTATATAAAGCAAAATTCTTGAAATTAAATATATATATATATATTAGGGTGTTTCATTTGAAACGAACATTTTGTTTTGCGGACACACTGAAATATTGTTCCAAACATCGAAAAAAAAAAATCCTCTCGAAGTTTTCATTTTCATATTTTATATATTAAGGGAGCCGGAAACCGAAAAAGTTTGGGAACCTTTGGTATAGTATATGGTTTATGGTGAAATAATTTTAATTTTAAAAGGTAAAATAAAATCATCTATACAAGATTTTACGTTTTACCTTTCCGGGCATTAAAATTATTTAACTATACACATAGGCACCGGAACGGGGGGGGGGGGGGGGCAAGGGTACATTGCTCCCCTGGCTGGGGGGGGGGGGCAGAGGGGGGCAATATTTCATTTATTTTTAAAAATGATATATTTGAATTTTGAAAACAAAAAAAACTTCTAAATTAAAAAAATTAAAAGAGTAAGAAATTCATTTTTTTTCAAATTTTTGATAAAATCACTACCAAATTTTTTAAAATTTTAATTTTATTAAAATTGTGATTTTATTTAAAATTTTTAAAGTTTTATAGTAGATTTGTTTTTGTTTTATACTATTTGAACATATTAAATTATTTTAATTTTCTAAAAAAAATTTTTTTGCCCCCCCCCCCCCTGATTCAAATTCGTTCCGGCGCCCCTGACTATACATCATATACTAAAAGCTCGAGCTATCAGGTGGGGACTTAATTGTGGTGCTCACTGTTCTTATATGATAGTAAGAAAAATTTTTCAAACTTCAGGAAAACTGTGCTTAACGAGATTGTCAATTGCTCAAACTAAGTGAACTTAATAATAAATAGGAAATAATATTAGTTTACTAAGAGACAAAAAAAAATTATAAATTATAAAAATTTATATAAATTAACAAAAAATTTTTAGCATGTGAAATTGCGTTAAGGTTAAGGTAATCATTTCATTAATAGCGTTAAGTGCAGATCGTGATGCGGCGTTAAGCTGAGTTTTCCTGTATATTTAATAAAAAGAACACAGATAAGAAACATAAAAAAGAAACATAAAGAAAATAAAGAAACATAAATTTAGAAAAATTACTGTATGAAAATAAAAATGATTTCTAATCTACAAAGTGATTGGAATATGAATACCTGCAAAAAGAAAATCTCTTCAAAGTTGTATTAAAAAAATTATTTTTTATCTATGAGGATAGCTTCATTTTTAAAAACTTTTTGGAAGTAATCAAGCAATCGAAGTTTTATGTTGCTGCTTTCAAATAGGAGAATTAACTATTGTATACTAACTACCTTATGCAACTAATGAATATTAATATTAAACCTTGAACATTGAACTCTTGTGAATATAATCTAGAAAAAGAAAAGAGAAGGAAGATATGAATTGGAAATGAGGCAAATTAATAGAATTATGAAGTGAAGTATCAGAGTTAGAGAAATATATATATATATAGATATATATTTTTTTATTGTCTTCTGGAATGATTTTGATACAATGACAACAAAATCTTAATGGAAAAATAGAATATTTTTCTATTAGAATTATGGTTCACATATATGAAAAAAAAAAATTAAAAATTACCAAATAAAGGAATTTTGACTAGTGTGAATTTTAGTTATTATAATCTCGAGCGCCGAAGATATTTGTTCCAACTCGTACGCTAGTACTTCCAAGATCAATCTGCAAATGAAATTTATAATAATATTAGATTTCATAATAAAATAAAAAAAATTGAACATAAAAAAGCAAAATTAATGAATAAACACACTATTGGGTTGGAATATCTACCCTGAGTAAGAAATTGGGAATCTTGAGCTAAGGGATCCTAAAGGATCGCCTATAGATAGAGGAAATTAAATGATTAAATTCTAAATTTAATGAATTCAGTTATTATATATATTAAAAATCTGAAATTTTCATTTATTTTCCAAAATTAAACATTTAAAATAGATTTTAAATGAAACTTTTGCCCTTGACCTATGGCTCTGGAGTAGCATTAGCTTCTGGTGCCAAAGGTCAAGGGTGCGCATCCCGTCTCAGGCGAGAAATTTATTTCAATTGAATCGGATACCAATTAATTGATATAATTAGGGACGGGGTGTTAATGTCCTCAGATGCCGGAAAAAGACCTTAAATAAATAAAAAAGAAAAAAATTAATCTTTTGAATTTTAGCCTAATGCGGAGCGATTAATAAATATTTTAATAATTTATTTTCTTTTAAGATAGTTTCTGTGAAAAGTCATCTTTAACAAAATAAGAAGTTAAAATAAATAACAAAATTTTTATGTTTCAATATTCCTGTTCCATGAAGGAGGGCGAAAACTATAAAATATAGACTAAAATTGTTTTCATACAACTAGATTTTTTGAATAATTTGGTTGTGTTTCTGTATAATTAATATATAATAACTGTGGAGTTTTAATTTTCGGATGTACCAGATGAATAGAGCAAAAAATTTTTTTCCCAGAGTCCAGGATTTGGTCTGGTCACTTGAAAGAAAGCTTACATAGCAATTTATGCTTGTATATATATTAAATATTATTATAAGTGATGATAATAATAATTTATGAGTTATCGATGACTGTGATGCATGTGTGAAATGGCGTCAGATCTCTCTCTCTCTCTCTCCCCCCCTTCCCCCTATGAAAAAAAGCAGTATATATACAATCCCTTTGAGTTGTATTTTAGCCGCTTTGTTCACAATCGCGGGCAACTCTAAAAGTGGGCGAAGTGACTATTAATTTTATAAATGTAAACAATTATTGGATTTAATTAATATAGATTTACAATATATAAAATAGAATATATAATAAATGAATATTTACAGCATGTTCAAAATCTGAAGACATTCCCATCGATAGTTCAAGAAAAGGAAGGTTTAATTCTTTTGAAACTTGATTTTTGACCTCAACCAACCTCTGAAAAATATCAATCAAAATAAAATTTAAAGTTAATTAAAAAATTAATAAGAAAAAAATATTAGACGCAAGTTTAAATTTTGAAAAAATTGTAATCAAATATATAAGATTTATTTTTAAATAATGATTTGATAAATTTTTGTTTTTAAAAAGAAATTGAAAATTTATTTACCAAAAAGTCAGGATTTGGTCCCAATGATGTATCGTATCCTAGAGCACCAATTGTCATTAATCCTATAAATTGTAAACTCGGACAAGAGTCATTAATGAATTTCACTAAAGATGATGTTTCATCAGGATTACAGCCAAATTTTTCTGAAAATGTCCAAATATAAATTCATTATTAATTGAAAATTATGAAATCTCTTTGTTAATATAAAAATTTACCCGTTTCTTGGCTTGTGTTGACTTGTACCATAACTCTAAGTTTTTCTGGTTTTTCTTCTTTTCCCCAACATGTATTTAGAGAAGAAGCCAAACGTTGACTATCAATTGTTTCAATACAATATAATCCAGGAATGGCACACACTTTTGGTACTTTATTCCTTTGCAAATGGCCTATAAGATGCCAACGAATGTCAGGACACTCAGCAAGCAACTGATAAAAATTAAGAAAAATAATTAATTTACATAACATGATAAATAGCCTTGTCAACCCTCGTTTAAATAAATAAATAAATAAATAACATATCATGAACGGTGAAAAAATTAGTACAAGGATGGATAAATCAGCCTGGGGAGTCGAAAAGTTTTGCATTACTCAGAACTAAGCTGATTATATTGAGTTGGTGTTATTAAAATTTTTACTGGCTCCGGCCCCTGGACATCTAATTATTTCTTACATTTAAAATTTCCTTATTAATATTTAATAGAAATAATAGTCTGGTTAAACGGCTTAGCTCGGCAATGTCCCTAAACGGGAACGGGGTTATTGAAGTATCATGGTATACAAAAATAAAGGAAATGTATAATGATTTTTTACATAGTAGTATATATATGAGAAAAATCACTTCATTATCAGATGAATAATAAATTTTCTTCTCAATAATGACATTAATTGAAAAATGTATACCTCTGGTTTGTAAGCTTTCTCAACTAATTCTTGAACATAGTTTTCTCCAAAATTCCGTTGTCCAGCCTTGTAGGCAGCTATAAGATCCGATACTGGTTTCGTTTTACTAGCAGCGACCAATCGAACAACATGACCCTTAAAAATAAATAATTATATTAGAAATAATTTAAAATTTCTATGATTTATTATTTTTGAGTAGTTTAAATTTTTGTTTGACCGCAAGTATACACACTATAAAGACCAAATATAAATTTGAATTAGAAAAATAGTGAAAGAAATAATTATTTTTTTAGACTTCAAAATAATTTAGCAAACTCTTATCAGATATTTTGTGACCCGCCTAAAAAACTAATAACTACGTTTATTAGCTGAAGCCATGCAAAGCTCTGTTGATTCAAGCTAGAGATATGAATTTAATTAATATAATAATCAAGATTAATTCTGTGTATTTATATAATTGCTAATTTTTAAAATAAAAAATTTATTTTTGGTTAGACATTTTAAATAAATAAATTATTATTAAAGATATATTCTAAAAAGAGATTTGTTTAGACCTATATAAAATTAAAATGGATTTTTTAGAAATTCAGACTTGTTATATAAAGAGAAAAGTATATAAAAGAAAAGAAGTCAAATAGATGACATGTGATTAATCTCATCGATAAGGAATGAATTAAATAATATATGATTTTTAGAATATATTATTTCATGAAAATATATATAATAGATTAAAAATGGTCAAATTTTAAATAATGTTATATCTGATTAAATTAAATTTTTCTTAAAAAATATATTAATGACAAGAAAAGGTTAGTTACGTCTCCGAATTTGCTGCTGGCTGCTTTAACTTTGGCTTGAACATCCAAGAGCCTTTTGGCGACATCTTGTTCGCTCATGGCCCTGTGAAGAAAACGAACGAAAAACAGTTTTTATAAATTAATTAAAACTTAATATTAATAAAGAAAAAATTTTTAAGAATTAGTCAAATGATTATCTTAAAAACTTTTTAAAATAGTTACATATTCTGCCGTTTGAAGGCGCCTAGAGTACCGTTGTCTGGTGACAACTTAAAAAAAAAATAACAAAATCAAAAGATTAGAATAAATTATTAGTTTTATTAATTGTTTCTGTCATATATAAAATTATTAAATCCTATATAAAATTAAATTTTAGTTTTAATAAGTAGTCCTAGTGGTTAGAAAAATTTCAACTATTTAAATTTAAATTAGTGTAGATCACTGCCGTTTGAAGGCGCTTCATGTTTTGATTTTTTTTTTTTTTTTTTTTTTAAGTGATAATTTTAAAAAATTTCAAATTTAACTAAAAAAGATTTTAATTACATGTCAAATGAAAAAAAGGATTTTGTTCTTTTTAAAATTGGAACAAATTTTATAAATAGTAAAGCCAGCGGATGGACTTTGAGATTATTGTTTTGACTTTAGTGGTTCCTAGTTTCCTTTGTTGAATTTTTCTATTATTCATTCATTAAATTTAGAGTTTTTTTTATTACGATAGGCAGCTTAGGCTAATTTTGGAGTTATGTGAAAATCTTTTTATAATATATGATTTAGTTGATTTAGTAGTCTATACATTGTTATAAGATGCTACTCTACGCCACTGTCTTAAAGTGAAAATATGGTTCAAGACCGTTTTCTCGCGTCTCAAATTATGTCAAGGTAAGCCTTTATGATTTTTTCATTTAATTTTTGGTTAATACTGTACTTTCATTTTCTCTTAAACCAATAATGTAATTATTGAAATAAAGTAATCTCCATTAGAGCCTTTATGTCCTTCTCTGAAATATCACAACGTGCCCGGGTCCCCCTCCCCATCTCTTAAACAACTCATCCCAAGCCAACAATCTGAAACCGTCACTTCTTTCATATGTTATATTTCGAACCCTTCTTTCCTAACAAGGAGAGTACACGGTTGACTTGTCACCGATTTTGATCTCCTTTTTCTGGTGAATCTATACTGAAAAATATTTGTGTTGTGTTCGAGCTTTTCGTCCAATGCACCCATACAACAATATTTTTTTTAATCTGAAATTTTAAAATCTGAAAAGGATCGGTATAAGTTTCAAAGAAAAGCATATATTGTCATCGAAGCAAGGGCGGATCCAGAGGTGTTTCTCGGGGGGGGGGGGGGTAATTGCCCCCTTTACCCCTCCCCCTGTATCCGCCTTTGCCTGGGTTGTCATTTTTTTTTTTAGTATCATTTATTATATAAAAAATAAATATTAAAACCAGCAATCGGTTCTTTCCTATACATCTTATCCAGCGAAAATCTTCCAATTGCAATAAATATTAAAATAAGCAAAAACATTAATTTTTTATATCTTACTGCTTTATTTTATATTTTAATTATTCATTTATATATCTAATTGACTTATTCATTTTTTCCCCCCTCTGTATAAATATGTAGTATTTCTATGTAATAAATATGCCACAAATATAAATAAAATATTTTTATAATATAAATAATCAGTAGCGTAACTAGGTGGGGGCGAAGGGGGGCACTCGCCCCCTCCGCCTCAGGCACATAAAGCCTTTGGCGCCCCTCTATACCGACATAGGCGCCCAAAGGCATCTAATATATAGCCCAGGGACGGTGATTTTATCATATTCTTTCCATAGATTGTCCAAAAACACGGATAGTTTTCTTTTAAATTATGTAGTAGATAGGAAAGGAGAATGCAGCCAGGTATTAAGTCTCCACGAAATTAAACTCTCTGTTCAGGAAACAGTTTCGGTTTTAATGAGATAAAACCATCCTCAGTCCAATAGTTGAGAGTATGAACTCAAATAGCAAAGCATTGAGTCAATAGACAACTCCACTATTGACTCAATGCTTTGCTATTTGAGTTCATACTCTCAACTATTGGACTGAGGATGGTTTTATCTCATTAAAACCGAAACTGTTTCCTGAACAGAGAGTTTAATTTCGTGGAGACTTAATACCTGGCTGCATTCTCCTTTCCTATCTACTGTTTAAATACAACAGCCACTTTAAATTCTTCAAATTTTAAATTATATTACAACTTAAAAAACGACGCCCTTGTTGAGCTTCGCCCCCTCCGCCCTCAAAGGCTAGTTACGCCGCTGCTACTCAGCCAGATATTTTTCATAATAATCATCATATTTATCTTAAATGTATTTCTTCCCTTGATCCGTAGAAGGCCTACAGAGGTAAAGCATTAGCTTCATAGACCAGGCGCTGGAGGTAGTTGAGTATGCAAAATCTGAGGACCGAATTCTGACAATGGATTTGGGCTAAGAATAGCTCCCAGAATCAGGGGCGTATTTAAGGGGGGGGGGGCCGAGGGGGCCCGGGCCCCCCCCGAAATTTCCCAAACACATTTACATATATAGGGATATACAGACATCAGCACAACAAATTTTTCCGCAGGATGGACAACTTTGGTTCCGGAATAGAAAAAATGTTCCTCAAAAAATTTCGTGTGAAAAAAGTATAGTTTCTTAAAAAAAAAATTTTCCTCAGAAAAATTTTTGAGTTTGGGCCCCCCCCGAAAAAAATTTCTATATACGCCCCTGCCCAGAATAAGGATCCGGATCTTGTCGGGCCAATTTTTGGTCCAATTTTTTTTTTTACCCCCACCCCCCTTAATTTTATAGGAAATCAATGGAATGCATGCTAAGATGATATGAAGATTTGCAATTATGGTCAAATTCGAGTACTTAAAACCTCAAACAATGAAAAAACTGTCTTGTCAGCAACTGAGGGGATCCTCTATAGTCCCCTGAGAAGTACTATCTTGCCGCCAGTTGTGGTGGTCCCCTCTAACCCCTTCACCTCTTTTCTCTCCCTTTATTATAAATTTAAATATACGGCCTAAACATCACGCCAAATTTTGGGGACCGGCAAGGTAGTAGATTATGAGAACAATTGCCGGTCCCCACAATTTGGCGTGATGTTTAGGCCGTATATTTAAATTTATAACAGAGAGAGAGAAAAGGCCTAAACACCACGCCAAATTGTGGGGACCGGCAATTATGTTCATAATCCCCTACCTGGTACCCCAATCAATGAAAAATACTACCTTGCCGCCAGCTGCGGTGGTCCCCTTTAACCCCTTCACCTCTTTTCTCTCTCCCTGTTATAAATTTAAATATACGGCCTAAACATCACGCCAAATTGTGGGGACCGGCAAGGTAGTAGATTATGAGAACAATTGCCGGTCCCCACAATTTGGCGTGGTGTTTAGGCCGTATATTTAAATATAACAGAGAGAGAGAAAATAGGTGAAGGGGTTAGAGGGGACCACCGAAACTGGCGGCAAGATAGTACTTCTCAGGGGACTATAGAGGATCCCCTCAGTCGCTGACAAGACAGTTTTTTCATTGTTTGAGGTTTTAAGTACTCGAATTTGACCATAATTGCAAGTCTTCACATCATCTTAGCATGCATTCCATTGATTTCCTATGGAAATAAGAGGGGTGGGGGTAAAAAAAAATTGGACCAAAAATTGGCCCGGCATGATCCGGATCCTTATTCTGGGAGCTATTCTTAGCCCAAATCCATTGTCAGAATTCGGTCAGTGGCGTCATTTGGGGGGGGGGCAGGGGGGCTTTGCCCCCTCAAGGGCTCTGATTTTTATAAAATTTTATATTATTCTAAATAAAATGCTCCAAAATACATCTACGAGTATACAAACTGTACAAAATTAAACAATTGATAAAATTAAATATGTTTTGGCCAAATTTGAGTACCCATTTGTAAGTAAATTTTAAGAAAAAAAAAATGTTTGCCCCCCCCAAGAAAAAAATTTGCCCCCCCCCCCCCCAAGAAAAAGTTGAAATGACGCCACTGAATTCGGTCCTCAGATTTTGGATACTCAACTACCTCCAGCGCCCGCTCTATCATATGTTCTTGTTTGTTTCCCGTTTTAAGTGTGAAATATTTATTTCAATTAAATTGGCTTCCAATCAAATGAAAATTATAGGGACGGGGTCGAAATGTTCTCAGATGCAAGATAAAAAAAATTATTTCTTTAAACATTTTTATTTAAACTAGCTGCATAGACAGATTTAAAGAACCTAGTCTCTTTAAGCCTCAAAATTTTTTTTTTTGCTTCTGATTCTAGAATGTTTTCAAACTTTTAATAAAAGGAATTAATTTTTTTTTTTTTTTCAGATAGTCCTTGAACTTATGAGACAATATTTCTCGGACTCAATCTCCAGATGTTGTATTTTACCTAAACAGGCATCATCATACAGAACGAGACTTATATAATAAGTTGGAGGGGTTATTATTACTTTATACACGAATAATGAAGGACATTACTCTTCGAGTCAGCTGGTAATTTTTTTTCTTAAATTAAATTTCAATAAAACAAATTTGACTTTCTATTGCCTATATTATATTTTTATTATAGAAAATAAAAATTATAAAATAGTCTTTTAGAGAAACTATCCAAAAATGTATTACATTTAATTAATTACTGTCGTTTTCTTTTCTTTCAGTTCCCGGTCTACTTTCATGAGATTGATTTGACTTCTGCCCGCTCTTCTGGAGTACAAGTGAGCCTCGCTTCTGCTGCAACAATTCTTCTCGAGTAGCAGCAACATATCTTCTCTTCTAGTCTTTCTACTGACTCAAGGAACTTGAAGTAAGGCCAGCGATTATATTAAAGGAGACTCAGATTTTTTACAGTTACACTAGAGTTGAGCTCTTCTTAAATTTTCACAGTCAAAAAGAGTCAAGTGATAGATATTCTTTTAGAAATTGTTAATAACAGCGCTAGTTTTATGTCAAAATTAATATCGATATGTTATTTAGGCTAATCTTAAAAATTTGAAAAAATATTATAAACCATATAGTTGGTGATATTTTTTTTTCAAATTTCTAATAAAGGAACAATATATTATTACAATATTATGTTCTTTAAAATAGATTAACTTGAAACTATGTTCTCTTACTAAATTTTTCCAAAAAAATCACCAAACTTAAGTTGACTGATGACAATTTTAGTTCTTCAACTCAAGTGTATCTGTAATGTAAGATGACAAAAAAAAAAAAAAAAACTTAAATTCTTTTTACAACAATAATAAATTACAATCAAAGATAAACTTGAAAAGTTTAATATTTAAAAATAAATTTTTTTTAGATTTCGATCAATAGTTGAGAATTCGCACATATACACACACACTCACACACATATATTATGTAAGTCATGTGGTTCCCAACTTATTTTCAATTATAAACCGTTATTTATTCATTTTTGTATTCATTAAACGGATAAACGAAAAACGATTAACATTTTCAAAGACAAATTATGATTCTATTACTTTAATAATAAAAATAATTAAGAAATTTTCATTTTTCTTCTGAACGGTAATATCTTTAATTTTTTCATATTTGCACTTGTCCATCGTGATGTTGTAATTTATATTTAAATTACAAAAAAAAAAAAAATGAAATAAATAAATAAAAATAAATTTAATTTTTATATAAAAAAGAACATCTTGTGGTGCAATTGCAATGCGCGGTGGTTGAGAACCCTGATTTGCAACTTGGTTATTTTCATTTTTTTACTATATTCTTTTATTAAAGTTCATTTATTTTTAATTAGAATTTCACCATTTACCTAAAACTACTAATTTCTCTAAATAAATTATGTAGATTTCTATTTTTTTCCGAATCATTCTTATACCGTGTGATTTTTTTTATATATAAATAAAATAAAAATTGTAATAAATAAAGAAAAAAAAATCAATTTATATATAAAAAAACAAAATTATAGATATTTGAAAATTTTATAAAAATTGATTATAAAATTCAATTTTCAGTTCAAATGAAGTTTAAAGATGAAAATAACTCTCTCAATCCTCTACCTCCCTACCCTTCCTCTCAAACACTCACACACACATAGGTATTTTAGGCCCCAAACTCTCTTCCTCTTTAGGTTAGGTTTCCTTGCTGCCTTTCTGCGAGATCACCAAGTCGTCAAGTTATAAGGTGTGTTCTGCCATTCTGGCAAACATTTAGCTAATAGGTAATGAAGAAAGGGTGGGTTTTTAGCTTCAGGGCTTCTCTTTCAGTGTATTCTTCGAGCGATTCGATGGAAATGGAGGATGGAAATGAAACAAGGTATTTACATGCCCTCTCTATAGGAGTAGGAATGGACATAAGGTCCACTTAGATATTTTAATTCTTTATTTACAAACTAAAAATTATATTTTTAATCAAATATTCAAATTAAAGAAATTTCATTAAAAAAGTTAAACAAATTAATTAATTGAAGCAGCCATTTTTAAACTACACATACACTTAATAAAGCTTATAATATCAATATAAACACAAAAACCAAAATTAAACAATTTTGCTACAAAATTTATTATTTTAATTGGCTGCAAATATTTTTACCAATCTGAGTCTCCTCTTTATTTTTAATAAGCAGATCCTGTCATCGATGATGAAGGGGACGGTTTCTATAAATATAAATGTTTAATTTTCAAAATTTCTTTTTAGACTTGCTAAAATTTGTTAATTGTTAATTTAATATCAATTTTTAATTTCGAGGTTTTTTTTCAACTCCTAAATCCCCTCAGATCCGCTTATTTTTATTATTTTTATTATTGCTTGCGAAAAACGAGTAAAGCCAAGAAGTCTAAAAAAAATTAGAGTTTCAAATGCTTAAAAGATTACAAATTTAGAGATTCAGTACAAAAAATAATTAATTTTATTTAAATTTAATATTAAAATTAATATTTTTTATTTTGTTTGAAAAATTTCTTCAAAAGTAGCTATCTTGTAAATGTAAAATGTTCAATTTTATAATTAATTAAGAATTTGATTTATATATAATAACTCCATTGTGTCTTTACTCTTCTTCCGCAAGCAATAGTTATATAAGTAAAAATTGTAAAAAGCAAAATAAAAATAATAAACTTATAGTTATCATATTTTTTACATTTTAAATGGTTATTTGAAGTCAGTCCTTGACTTAAGTGACTGCTAATTAAAATTTTATAATTTTTTCAAGTGTATTTAATAATTGTTTCATAATTTTTTTGAAGTATTTTAGGCACTTCTTCATCAGCAGTTCACATTCAAATGCCATATACAAGTTAACTTGCAATTCTTTATATAGAGTTCTTGGATCAAACTTCAAATGCTCTAAATTAATTTGCAAATTCCTTTAATGGCTGAATATGAATTTATATGTGACCAAGGGCGGTCCCAGAGGGGGGTCAAGGGGTCGTGACCCCCCCCAAAATCTTTCTTTTTTTTTTTAACACACTTTTTTCCCACTCACTCTACCATTCACACAATCTTTTCGGCAACTTAGGCCATTTAAGACTTAAACGATACTCATATTTGATTAATATATATGTATTGGGGTCCAGGCCCATTTATTATTTATTTATACTATAAAAAAAAAAAAAAACAGTGACCCCCCCCCCAAAATGTAAGGCTAGGACCGCCCTTGTATGTGACATGAGTGTGAATCATTAAAAGAAGTCCCGAAAAGTCCCTCTGAATTATTTGGAACTTTATTAGATAAAAGAAAACTCACAAAAATTATAAAAATTACTAAGCAAACACTTATTCAATTTATTAGGAACAACATTTATTTGATATATTTTGAAATTTTTAAAAAAATTTTATTTATTTACCTCCCCACTAAATCCTTGATTTAAGGTTGAGTCGAATTCATAAAAATATTTTAAGAATTTCTATTTAAGAACAAATACAAAAGATTTTTCTCATCATATCAACGAAACCAAATTTTATTTTTTCTCTATTTATTGAAACTTTAAAATGTCAATGAATCTACTGTATTTTTTTATTCTGCTTTATTATTTCAATTGCTGTTAGAATTAAGGGACATTATTTTTTTGTAAATATTTTTTGTAAACTTGAGCTCTCTCGGATTTCCGTTCGCTAGAAAATCAGCATGCAATCAAAAATCACTGTTTACCCCCTGGCGTTAGGCAGTCTAGAGTTTGGAAGGAAGAGACGAGTTCTTGTTTTTTATTTTATTTTTATTTTTTATATAACTCAAAAACCGAAACTTGTCATGTTTCATTGGATTCTTGATTCTGATCACATTGATTTCGAACAGCAAGTGAATATAAAGATTCTCTTGTGGAGAGTAATAACAACCTTTCGATAAATGATTACTAGATTTAGGCAGGTATTTCATCATCAGTACTCAGTTCAGTTCGGATCCTTGTGTTAAGATGATAAGTCCAATGAAAATACAACAAGTTTCTTCTATTCGGACAAAATTAATTAGGCCTTAGGCCTATGAAAGTTCTCTTCGGCCAAAATTAAATGCATGTCTTTCGATTTTTATTATATTAGGGAATGATAGAGGTGAGGGGGATCACTCTCCCCGGGCGCAATAATATTTAAATATAGGTCCCTTTAGCTTAGCTTCACTTAAACAACAATGATATTTGAATTTGGGAGAGTGGTCACACTTAATGAATATGCAATTTTTGCACTTCTAAAGCTTTTTTTAAGATCTTTATGATCTTTCTTTTCTGATTTTTATGCATTTTATGCGAAGAATAAAAAGGAAGAATTGTGAGTGAAGTACGAACATTCATTCTTCGAAGACTATGAAGACCAAGAATACATATCAACAAAGGCATACTCTATGAAGATCAACAAAGGCAATACTTTATGAAGGAGACGCCTCCACGCCTCAACCTCTTCAAAAGAAGCTTAAATGTGTGAATTTGTGTTGTGTATTTAAAATAATATTTTTATGTAAAAACTATGTATAAACTATTTAAAAAAAATAAATGTTTCCCATTTTATTTTTCAGCCGAGGATGTCAACTTGTATTCATAATTAATTCATCAAAAGAGAATTAATTTTGAATATGAGTTTTTTATTTAACATTTTGAGATTTTTTTGTTTAGATAGTAAGCGAGCGATAGCAGAAACCAACACCTGAATGGATTTCTTCAAATGAATTTTGCCAACTTATTATGGTGCATCTTTATGAAAAAGTAATTATCTTTTTCTTATTTTTAATAGTAAGTTATAGTCCTTGATATTTAATTTTTTTTTTTTAGAAATAAAAAAAAAATTCCCACTTTTTCTCATTCACACTCACACTAACACACACATATTCACACACAGTAGCGTATCAAGGTGGGGGCGAAGGGGGGCTCGCCCCCTCCGCCCAAGGCGAACGCATCCCCTTTTTTCTAAAATCCCCGGCTTTTTTTTTGTAATTCCATAATAAATTCATTTTATATCATAAAACCGGAGAAAAATTACAAAAAAGCTCGAAAGAGATTCGAATACTAAAAAAAAAAAAGGTCGAACGAAAAACGGCGCCCCAGTTGAGCTTCGTCCCCTCCGCCCTCAAAGGCTAGCTACGACGCTGAATATAATTTTTTTTTTTTTTTGACGTGATCCCGTCTTACAATTCATGTGTGTATAATGGCAGGGTAGGGAGGCTTGCAAGAAAAAGTTTAGCGGGCTGAATAACTCCTCTGTTTTAAGAGGTATAATTATGATGCACTGAAAAAAAAAACCTTGTAAATTCAATGGAAATCCCTTCAATTCATTCCGAAACCGTAATGAAAATGCGTCAATGAGGTTTCTCGTCAATTCAATGGGATACCTTGTTAAAACGAAATTGAAGGTGCATCTTATAATTTCAAAAGGTTTTCCTGTTGAAAAAAAACTAACAAGATTTCCTTTAAATTTAAAAGGAAATTTTGTTAAAACGAAGTTGACAGTATTTCAGGTAAATTTTAAAGGAAAAATTGTTGAAACGAAATTGACAGGATTTCCTGTAAATTTAAAAGGAAATTTTGTTAAAACGGAGTTGACAGTATTTACCGTAAATTTTAAAGGAAAAATTGTTGAAACGAAATTGACAGGATTTCCCGTAATTTTTAAAGGATATTTTGTTAAAACTAAATTTACTGGATTTCTTGTAATTTTAAAATGATTTTTTATTTAATTTTAACTTGAATTTATTTCAATCTGCTACAGCTACACTCGACGGAACACAGGTTTTTGGCGTGTTGATTAATTTAAGAGATTTTTTAATTATTTTTTAAATATATTTTTAATTTTTCTCAGGTCAAAGGTATGCATTATTGTTTTACGAATGACCTGAGAAAAATCAAACATATATTTAAAAAATAATTAAAAATTTTTTTTAATTAATCAACACGCTAAAATCCTGTGTTCCGACGAGCTGTGGCAGATTGAAATAAATTAAAGTTAAAACAATTTGACAGGATTTCTTATAATTTTAAAAGGATTCTTTGTTTAAAGGAAATTATGTGAAAAAAAATCAAATTTATAAAATTATAACATAAAAAAAAATGTTTTTTTATTCTACGAGTTAAATTAAATATAAAAAAATTACAACTCAGTTGTAATGTACACCAAAATTATATAAATAAATACTTATGAAATGAATTATCAAGATGTCTTATTTTATAAATAGGCCTATTAATAATTTTTGAAACATTAAAATATCACAGATATGCTCAGGAATTTGCAGTGACTTTGCAGCCAGGAGATTAAATAAAAAAATCTTTTATTTAATTTTTTTATTCGCCGACGTTTCGGTCGCCAATCGCGACCTTCATCAGGGCCTATGATCATAACATTTATTTAAAAAAAATTGTTATTAAATTACAATAAGAAATACAAATTATAGTAACATCAGATGTACTCACAAATATTGTCAAATATACACGATCTTAGGTATCTCAATATTCATTGCAATTACATACAATATCCTTTTAATTTGTTATGTACAAAAGTATTCACTCTAACTTGCTGTTCGGAGGTCTCTTATTCAAATGACACCTCGAACTCACATTCATTATTTTTTTATTTTTGAAATCTTAAAATAAAATTAATCCCACTTTAGTTATAAATAACATATTTAATTTGAGTAAAATTCTTTATAATGATTACATCCAAAAACTTTTATCTAATATAATATTTTATTAATTAAATCTTAATGAATTTTAATATATTTTCATATAGGGCACTAAGACCTTGGATGTCATCTCTATAATTGCAGGCTACATTTTGATATTTTTGTATTGCGATCATTTCTACAAATTCACGCCGAAAATGATTTCCGTCCTGGTATATAATTTGGAAATTTTCAAAATCAAACCTGTGCCATGAATCCATAGCGTGGGTGGCGAGGGCAGTAGATGTTTTTTTGTTTTTTATTGTTAGCTGGTGTTCTCTTATTCGATCTGATATTTTCCTCTTTGTGGTGCCTATATAACATTTTTTACACATTTCTTCATCATTACCTAGGCAGTTTATTTTATATACCACCCCTACTCTCTCAGTTTTTTTAATTGTTTCCTTCTGATTATATAGATATTTTAATGTATTACTACTGCTATAAGCAATTTTTATAATTTCATTTTCTAACACTTTTTTTAAATCGTAACTTAGAGAGGGGTGAAAATCGAGGCTAAAATAAATTTTTTTTCCCTTTTGATTCTATTTCATTTTTATCGCATTTTGAATTTCTGACCTCTTGATTTATGGATGATATGATTTTATTCAGCATAGATTTAGTGTAACCATTTTCTAAACACATTTTTTCTATTATTTTTAGATTTTTTGGCCAAAAAACATTATTGCTGATACGCTGCATTCTCGTAATTAAATTTTTTATCGCGTTTATTTTTTGATGAAGTGGCTGGAGAGATTGTGAGTGTAGTAGTCGTGAGGTCTGTGTTATTTTCCTATACCAGTCCAACAACAATGTCCCATTTTCCTGCCTAATTATTGTTGAGTCTAGGAAATTTATTTTATTTTCAGTTTCTATTTCGACTGTAAATTTAATGTTTTTATCATATTTATGAAGAATGTCTAACGTTTCATTAATTTTTTCCTCATTTAGACAGCAAATTGAATCATCCATGTACCTGAAGAAAAACTTCAGATCTAATTTTTTAATAACGGTCTCTTCCAGATCTTCTAACACAAGGTTCGCATAAAACGGAGCGGTATTATTACCCATAGTTTGGCCCGAATTTAATTTATACAAATTGCCGTCAAATACAAATACATTGGCCTCCATTGTTATTTTAACGGCTTCCAAAAACAAATTCAAGCTCAAGTTGGTGAAAGGATGAATATCCGCCCATCGTTTTTTAATTACCTCGATGACTTAATTAATTTGTATTTCTTATTGTAATTTAATAACAATTTTTTTTTAAATAAATGTTATGATCATAGGCCCTGATGAAGGTCGCGATTGGCGACCGAAACGTCGGCGAATAAAAAATTAAATAAAAGATTTTTTTTTATTTAATCTCCTGGCTGCAAAGTCACTGCAAATTCCTGAGTAAATCTTCACAGCCATAAAACATCAATTTATCACAGATATGTATTTATTTTTAGATACTATGGAAAAAACAATTGGAATGGCATTTTCAGAACCATAGGATGAATTGTTCAATTGTAGATGCTGAATCTTAGATTTTGTGTTGTATTCTGAAAAAAAAGTTGGTTTTTAATTCCACCAAAATTTGTTTATATTCTAAATTTTTAACTTCTTGCCTCATCTCAGTCGCCTACCTGTTAACGAGAGAGCCAGAATCCCTTTTGGGCTAAGGCCACTTTATTGTATTCGGTTCTTTTGTCACTTGAAAATAAGGAATTTTATCTCAAAGAACCTTTTTTCCACTAAAGTCAATGGCCGAAAGCCTAAAACATATGCAAAAGTTTTTTATTAAAAAAAAAAAAATTTGTATAAACACTAGATAATATTTTGAAACATTTCACCTTTTGTTTTATAACATTATACTGTATTTACCTTTTAATATATGAAACATCTTCTAAATCCCACTCGATTAGCATGTGATATAATTTTAAATACTCTTCATTGAAGTTCTGCAAGTCAAGCACAAAATTTATTATAAATAATATATTAAAAGAAAATAATATTATATTTTGTAGACGTACCTTGGTTTTTTGCCATAATATGTAAGAAAAAAACAGGACACAAAGAAAATTTTGTTAGACGTGCCGTGAATAAAAAAAAAAAAGTACAAATATTTTTCAAAATTAAAAAAGTATATATGATAGAAGATATCAACTCGGATTTCAAATATTCAAAGAATGAATCTGGAAAAGAAATGTAGCCTCAAGCTAGTGATACTGTCTGCTAAGAGAGAATGACGAGCTTTGAGTTAGAGAGGAAGCAATGGGTAGGTAGGTAGGTATGGAGGGAGTTGCCTTTTTCTCAGGTAAAATAAGAATTTAAAGGTTTTTACTGTCAAATTTAAAGGAAACCTTGTCAATTTTACAGGATTTCTTTTTTGAATTTGAACTCGATGAAATTTCCTGTAAAAATAAAAGGAAATTTTTTCATTTTTACGGTATGAGTTTGTCATATAGAACTTGAGGCGATTTCTTGTAAAAATAAAAGGAAAATTTGTTAATTTTATGGGAAGGTTTGTTGAAAATTTTTAAAGGGATTCCACTTTAATTTTACAAGGTCGGTTTTTTTTCAGTGTGAATATACGGTTAGAGAGAATGATTTTTCAGCTAAAGATTTCACCATTTATTTTTTTCCTAACATTCCATTTTACCGCGCTGCGGTAAATTCTAATTTGAAAGTTTAAACCACTGCAGATTCCAAAAGGCTAATCAGATCAGACTAAATGTGATGTCACATTTGTGCAGAAAGAAAAACTAATTGACTATATAAAAAAAGTTGCGATTAATAAACTATAAAATCAATTATTTTTTTCAAAAAATCTCATTTTTTAAGCAGAAGTCGCCTTTAATGGATAAAACTTTGGCCACACCTGTCCTATATTGTTACTAAGGAAATGTATGAACATGTTTGTTCATGAGAACAAAAGTACGAGTAAAAAAGAAAAAAAAATACCTTCTCAGACCCACTAAGGACTACAAATTTACCAAACCTCATCCTAATACGATTAATAATTCCAGAGATATAATCAAAAAAATTTTCGATGGATGGATTTTTTTTTTCTAGGGTCTACTTTATACATTACAAAAAAAATTAAATCACTATGTAGCAAAATTTAGTAATAAATTGCAGTTAAGTCTCTACCATATTCTCTTGGAATCACATTTATACAGCAGTGGCGAAACTACAACTTAAAATTTTAATTTTGAAGTTTTAATCCACGAGAATTTGGGCCTATTAAAGACACCCTAAAATTAAGCCAAAAAAGGTAAAATCTTATTGGCCCATTGATTTGTGGTCCGTTTTCTCGATTTATTTAATTTCGGACTTTGGCCACTATGATTTTTAACAGGCGATTTAATAAGTTGTTTAGAATTTATATTTATTGAGAGAGTTTCAAATAGGAACCGACCGAATATTCGGTTTCAGGTACGGCTTCGGCCAGTTTCGGCCAAAAATCCTGGTTTTGGCCCTAGTTTCGATTTCGCCAAACATTAACCGAAACTTTCAAAAAAAAAAAAAAAAGGTAAAATGAATTTTTTGGAGGAAATACAAGTTTAGGTTTAAGCCGAAACTAAGATTGATGCAGAAATTCGGTTTCGACTGAAAATCTTGTTTCGGTTTGACGCTAGTTTCAAAGATTTTCCCTTCTGTTAAATTCCAAGATCATTTTGAATATAGGAGAGATCTTATTCTATATAATTAGATATTACTTCATGTACCCGAAAAAAGATATAAGGGTGTGCCGCCGGGAGTCGAACCACGGATCCACCGATTTGCGCTCAGTGGGCCTTTACCACTAGACCACAGCACGACATTCGGGTATATGAACTCAGTCGTGCTGTCGTGCTGTGGTCTAGTGGTAAGGGCACACTGAGCGCAAATCGGTGGATCCGTGGTTCGACTCCCGGCGGCACACCCTTATATCTTTTTTCGGGTACATGAAGTAATATCTAATCTAATTATATAAATCTCCGTTTCGCGACTTACCTACGCGATATATATATTAATCTTAAATATTATATATAATTTCTTATTTATAAGATCTTATTCTATTGTACAATATTTAAAATTTAATAAATATTATTATTATTTTTAAATTCGAAAATTTATTTTTTATTTTGGATATAAAATAAATTTATTTGATATAGACCAGGCGCTGGAGGTAGTTGAGTATGCAAAATCTGAGGACCGAATTCTGACAATGGATTTGGGCTAAGAATAGCTCCCAGAATAAGGATCCGGATCTTGCCGGGCCAATTTTTGGTCCAATTTTTTTTTTACCCCCACCCCATAGGAAATCAATGGAGTGCATGCTAAGATGATGTGAAGATTTGCAATTATGGTCAAATTCGAGTACTTAAAACCTCAAACAATGAAAAAACTGTCTTGTCAGCAACTGAGGGGATCCTCTATAGTCCCCTGAGAAGTACTATCTTGCCACCAGTCCCCTCTAACCCCTTCACCTCTTTTCTCTCTCTCTCTGTGTTATAAATTTAAATATACGGCCTAAACACCACGCCAAATTGTGGGGACCGGCAATTATGTTCATAATCCACTAGCTGGTATCCCAAGCAATGAAAAATACTATCTTGCCGCCAACTGCGGTGGTCCCCTCTAACCCCTTTACCTCTTTTCTCTCTCTTTGTTATAAATTTAAATATACGGCTTTAACATCATGCCAAATTGTGGGGACCGGCAATTATGTTCATAATCCACTAGCTGGTATCCCAAGCAATGAAAAATACTATCTTGCCGCCAGCTGCGGTGGTCCCCTCTAACCCCTTCATCTCTTTTCTCTCTCTCTGTTATAAATTTAAATATACGGCTTTAACACCATGCCAAATTGTGGGGACCGGCAATTATGTTCATAATCCACTACCTGGTATCCCAATCAATGAAAAATACTATCTTGCCGCCAACTGCGGTGGTCCCCTCTAACCCCTTTACCTCTTTTCTCTCTCTTTGTTATAAATTTAAATATACGGCTTTAACATCATGCCAAATTGTGGGGACCGGCAATTATGTTCATAATCCACTAGCTGGTATCCCAAGCAATGAAAAATACTATCTTGCCGCCAGCTGCGGTGGTCCCCTCTAACCCCTTCACTTCTTTTCTCTCCCTTTATTATACATTTGGATGTACTGTCTTAAAACCATGCCAATTTGTGGGGACCGGCAATTATGCTCATAATCTACTACCTGGTGTATTTATATTAAAGGGAGATAAAAGAGGTGAAGAGGTTAGAGGGGACCACCACAACTGGTGGCAAGATAGTATTTTTCATTGATTGGAGCACCAAGTAATGGATTATGATCATAATTGCTGGTCCCCACAATTTGGCGTGGTGTTTAGGCCGTATATTTAAATTTATAACAAAGAGAGAGAAAAGAGATGAAGGGGTTAGAGGGGACCACCACAACTGGTGGCAAGATAGTACTTCTCAGGGGACTCTAGAGGATCCCCTCAGTTGCTGACAAGACAGTTTTTTCATTGTTTGAGGTTTTAAGTCCTCGAATTTGACCATAATTGCAAATCTTCACATCATCTTAGCATGCACTCCATTGATTTCCTATGGAAATAAGAGGGGTGGGGGTAGAAAAAAAAATTGGACCAAAAATTGGCCCGGCAAGATAATAATAATAATAATAGAGAAATAAAAATAAAATAAAATAAAATATAGAAATTTAAAACCTAATTTTTTTTTTTTTTTTTTTTTTGAGGGATAAGATCAAATTCCCTTTATTATCGACAAGTGTTTTTTTTAGCTATTTGGAAAACAAATTTCTATACAAATAATATTGATGAGAGGGGCGGGGGGGGGGGGGGGGGAGTATTATTAAAATTTCCTTTGTATTATATACATAAAATAATCCAAAATGGATATGGTCTGTTTTATTATTTGGACAGGAGGAAAAGGTCGCCGTGCATATCAATAAGATAGGGGGAGGAGGAGGAGGTCAACCGACAAAAACGGAATGACAATCGCCAAAAATAAAAAATAAAAAAAAGACAAACACACATACACATAGAGAGAGGGCATGCATAGTGATTTAGAAATCAAAAATCCATTCGGCACATATGTGCGTGCTACTTGTCTCTACCCTCATCCCCCTCAACCCCTTCACCCTCTATAATCCTTTTTAACGACAACAAATCAAATCAAAGTTTCAAAACTTGTTGTTTTTATTGATTAATTAATTGATTGTACGTTTAGAATTAAAAAAGAAAATAAATCATAAAAGACCATACGACCTAAATGAAAACAAAAAATAAATTATCAAAGTTATTGAAGAAGATAGTATTTTATAATTACTAATGAATTCTGAATAATTATAATAATTAAAAAATTAAAAATTAAGTATCCAATTTAGATTATATTTTATATTTTTAAAGAATTGCAAAGTCTACACTTGATACACTCATAGTGCTCATAGTGTCTCCGAACTCTTTTAGAATCAAGTATCGAATCTGCCCTCGGGCCTTGGTGTAGTGGCTAGCGTGTTGGCCTTTTATACCAAGGGTCGCGGGTTCGCATCCCGTCTCATGCGACAGAATAAAAAAAAAAGTATCAAATCTGTTGAAATTTGTTATCCAGTGTTACAAAATTTTCTCAACAATAAAATATAGCCTACAAAACCATCAAAAAAGTAAAATTCTCTTCTACATAAATATGTAGATTACGATTAGAACTTTTGCTGGATCATATACATATAGACGGAATCGGAGAATAAAAACCAGTAGCTAGTGGACGCCTCTCACTTCAATTTAATTTGTGCCGGTCGAAAATATTTACAAATTAAATTGAAGTGAGTGGCGCGTCAAAACATAGAACAACCCCTCGCTCTCCGAATAAAATTTCTTATACAAAATTTATATTTTTTTTTTTAGTAAATTTTCCCTCGTGACTCAAATAATCACTCAAATTTTCCCCGAATTGAAAATCATTTGATTTTTTTTTTTTTTTTTTTTTTTTTTTTTTTTTTTTTTTCAAAAAGTGTTAGAAATTCAATTTTGAATTGATATGTCACACTTAGAGAGCCCCCCCCCCATTCACAATTAGTTACGTTTTGTCCAGACTTCCCCCCCCCCCCCCTCCCTAACGCATTAGGTAATATGTGGACGACCCCTTTGCCACATCAACACATGACTTTTTTATGCCATTGATATAAAAATACATAACTTACATATAAAAACTAAATACTACAAAAATACAAAATTTAGAAAATTTAAACAAAACCAAAACAAAATTTACAAAATTAAACAAAATTTAGAAAATTAAACAAAACCAAAACAAAATTAACAAAATTAAACAAAACCAAAACAAAATTTAGAAAATTAAACAAAACCAAAACAAAATTTAGAAAATTAAACAAAACCAAAACAAAATTTAGAAAATTAAACAAAACCAAAACAAAATTTAGAAAATTAAACAAAACCAAAACAAAATTTAGAAAATTTTAAAAGTCATTTTGTAATTTTTGTAATCCATCTCGATCAACCAACTCAACGAATTTGTTGAATTCCTTTTCGGTTCCTGAGGCCATTTCGAGTTAAACTTTAAAAATATTAGTATCTATACCGAAAGGCGTGCCACATGCTTATTTTTCGGAACCACCCCCATTCACACTTGAGGATTGTTTAACATCAACGATCTTGTTGCCAGGCGGTTCTTGTCACGGTGAATAAAATCCATGACCTCGGCTAAAACAATTAAAAAAAAATGGGGAAATTATTATTAAAATAAAAAGAACACAAGTTTCCGGTTGGTTGCTGACAACGATGACGCAGAAGCCTCCCACTTTTTTTTTTTTTTAGAGGAGAGGTGAACCGATAGACAAGACAAGACAGACAGTCACAGACAGGTTTCAGTTGAGTGAAAGGAACGTAACGAGAAACGTTCAAGAATATGATTGTGTATTGTGATTATATGTGTGTGATTAATTTAATGAGTGATTAAGTGAAAAAAAAAAGTGTTTGTGTGTTTGTGTGTGTGATATGCGTGTGTTTGGCAATCGTTGGATTATCTCAAGTATTTCTATACATCAATTTTTGGATAATAATAATAATAATACTTCGCCACAGCCAGGTAGGTAGGTCAGGGTTATTTCAGGTCAATAATTTTTAATTCACTCCTTTCACATTTTATTTAAAAAATAAAAAAATAAAAAAAATCCCATAAAAATTCGTCTAGTACAGTGGTTCCCAACCTGGGGGCGATTTGGGTTTTGAGGGGGGCGATAAATAAGCGGGGGGGGCGATTGGGGGGCGATGAGTATGCAAAGGGAGAAAAATTATTAGTTTACTAAAATTTAAAAAAATAAAAATCAAAGAGAAAAATCTCCTATTTACAGGATGGTCAGGATAGAAGAGGACAAAATATTATCATAAAAATAAAATAGTCTGAAGATAATTCCAATCTAGAATTGAAACGTCACTTTTAGCTCAAATCTTAAATTTCAATTAAAAAAAATCATTTTCTTGAATTTTTTTTCCTCAGGGGGCCCGGGCCCTTTAAGCTCAAATCAAGTTTGATCTTTTTCACGACTCAGGATAGCTAAAAACGCAGATTTCAGTGGCTAATTTTCAAAAAATTTTCCATACCCCCAGATTCCCCCGGAAATCCTCTGTCCAGATCTGGCCTCGATAAATTAAAACTTTGTAACTCTTTGTTTAGGAAATTTTGAAAAAATTTTATATAACTTTATTTAAATAAATATTGTAAGCTATGTATAACTATTTCAAAAGTTGTGTCAAAAACTGTGTAAAAAAGTGTTGGCATGAAGGCCACAATAGCCTTTTACATACTAAAAAAAAACTTTAAGTTTTTTTTTTTTTTTGGGGGGGGGGGGCGTATTACTAAGTAGCCCCGGGGCCCGTCAAGTCTGTCTGCGGCCCTGTATATAGGCCTACGGTAATAAAATTGTTTAAAATAATAAAACTGCTTTATTATTTACACTTTACTTCAAATTAAAATTAGGCATACAATGAAAATGTAAAGGGGGGGGGGGGGGCGATAGGTGTTAGTCAACCTCCAGAAAGGGGCGATGGGTCAAAAAGGTTGGGAACCACTGCTCTAGTAGTTTCATAAAGTCCATAAGAGAATTAAAAATTTAAATTTATTAAATCACACAATTATTATTCTATAATTGATTTTATAAATTAAATTTTAATTATTATTTTTTTTTTTTATAATAATTATAAAGATCAGAATGGAAAATTTGGTTCTAAATTGAAAATAAATTCTACAACAATTGAATTATTTTTACAATTGGAATTTCTTTTTATTTAACACTCACACTTTTTTCTCATTCACACTCACACTCACACACACATTCACACAGTCTTTTCGGCAACTTAGGCCATTTAAGACTTTGACGATAACCGTTGTAATTAATATATATATATTAGAGGTTCAGCCATTTCTATTTAAACCATTTGGTTTCCGAATGGCTTAAATAAAATCATCGGACTGCTTGGGGTCCGAACCCGCGACGTTTGGTTAGGCACGCTACCAACTACGCCAAGCCCGTAGGCATTGGAATTTCTTCTTTTAATTAAGATAGAATTTAGAATAATTAAATTTTTGATTTAAGGTCGGCGAATGGTGTTTTTTGGGAAATCTTTTGAGAATCTTAGCCAGGTTAATGTTGTTAATAGGAACCGACCGAATATTCGGTTTCGGTTTCGGCCAAAAAACCAGCCTGAAACCTTAGTATGAAAAGATGGGATGAGACTTGCACAAAAAAAAAAAAGGTCAAATGATTGCACGTGAAGGAGAAAAAAATTTTCCGCAAGACGGAAATGAGCCGGGAAAAATTTTCGCCTTTCCAAAATAAAGGTTAAATGATTTTCAGAGGGGGAAATTTCAAAGAAAAAAAACGGTAAGATTATATGAATTTTGTATAGAAAATACAAGTTTCGGTTTCGGCCGAAATTAGGTTTCAGTGTCGGCTTCGGCTGAAAATCTCGTTTCGGCCGGACCCAAGATCTGTGCCCAACACATATTTATAAATTGTATCAGAGGCATATATAAAGGGGCCGAGGGACTCCCCGAAATTTTTCATAACCTATATACATATCACCCCCACCCCTCCACCGAAAAAATTTCTATATACGCCCCTGAATTGTATAATATTTCAAAATATACACTGCCCAGCAAAAAAAGTGGCGCACTTTGTTTCTTCTTAAAAAAGACCTATTTTACTCTACCTTAATGATACTGAAATTTATTAAACATTTAATATGAAGTATCTTATACATTTCTAAGTAAATTTAACACAAATCCATATCATTTTAATAAATAATTATAATTTAATCAAAACAAAGATAAAAATGTTGAAATTTTTTTATTAACGCCAAATTTTTAAAAATAATCTTTCCTTTTCAGTTTTTCTCTGTTCTATTTATTGGAAATTCTTATAAAAACAAAATTTTTAATTAATATCCAACAAAACATATCGAGATTATGTTGATTTGTCTCAAAAATTGAAAATACACATATTTTTCATTATTTTATTTAAATTGTATAAATTTGATTAAAATGTTTTGAATTTGTGCTAAAGTTATTTAGAAATGTATAAGTTTATTCATATTAAATGTTTAATAAATTACAGTATCTTTAGAATAGATTAGAACAGGTCTTCTTAAAGAAGAAACAAAGTGCGCCACTTTTTTTTGCGGGGGAGTGTATATATAATAATAATAGCGGTGTGTCCGTCTGTCCGTCTGTCACGCTCTGTTTGACCAACATCCCGTTGGAATTTTAAAAACGAAATTTTGCTGTCTTATAGAGTTATGGAGAGTCTAGAAAAATACTCAGGCCCCTGAATTTCTATAACTTTTTGAATTATTAATTCCTAAATTTACGATTTCTCCCATAGGAAATGTATAGAGAAATATTTAAGTATTCTTTGAATGTAAACAAATCCTCAAGCAGGCACTGGATTGGAATTCGTAGTAATAATAATTTTATTTGCCCTCGGGGCTTGGTGTAGAGGTTAGCGTGCTAACCTCGTATACCAAACGTCGCGGGTTCTGACCCCAGGCAATCCGATGATTTTATTTAAGGCATTTAGATACCAAATGTTAATAATTTTATTTTCAAAATTAAGAAAAATTGACAATTTAATTTTAAAGTAATAATTTATTTATTTTACTTATTCTTTATTTATTTATTTTTTTTTTCTAATATTTTAAATATGAAATTTTATATGTACCAATTAATTTTGTCTCTAATAATACTTGTGGATAAGTGGGCGATGAAAGAGCGTGAGTGAGTGGCCTGAGGTGAAAGTAGCAGAGTGAAAGAGTTAAAGAGGAATGCAAATCTTTAACCGCCGCCTTATCTAAAAATAGACAAATGCAAATTCCCTCACCACCAAATTTTGTGAATCCTTTTCCAGTTGTTTCAATTATAATTAATCATATTACAAAAAAAAAAAATAATTTTTCATTTTTGACGTTTTGCTTTCTTCTCAATGCAAGTGCGGTTTCTTTTCTTTTTGTCAACTATCTCAAAAGTATCCGTTTGCAGGAGTTCTGACTCCTTTTCTTAGAGAGAAGATGTTAATTAATTTTACAATAAATAAGTGGGGTGCGATGAGTATTCAAAGGGGGAAAATTACACTGTGCGGTAAAATTAAACTTTTTTCCGGCCCTGAGATAATTCCTTCAGATTCTTAAGTAAAATGACCTCCTGAATCCAAATATGACCTTCGTTTTCCCCCACCATGTACCGTTGGGGGAGAGGTGCCCCCTACTTATTTCCACCCCTTTTCGTTAATTATAGGGCCATGAATCAAATTTGGAGGGATGAAAAGGAATATTTTAGCATTAACATTTCTTCAGAAGGTCTAGAGAAGTGAAAAGTTAAAAAACACTAACCAAGGGGGGGGGGATTTTATCCCTTAAAATGCCAAAAAATCGTTAAAAATGATCAATTTTTTCTGATTTTTTCACTGATTTTATACATATTCCAGCTGACAGACCCACCTCACCCTTCCTTAAACATCCCTCAACTAAAAAATAATGTATAGGACAAAGCGGGTGGGGTGTGAGCAATTCCGAAGCCCTTGCAAGAAGATGGAAGATTCACAGCTCAGTTGGTCAAATTGGCAAATATGAGGCGATAACTTTCATTTTTTTGGGCTGATCTTTACAAATTTAAAGTTAAATATACAGATTCTTCTATGTCGTTCAATATTTCCAAATTTTATCTAAAGGGGTAGAAATTATTTCTTGTCCAAGTTTGAGCTTGAGTGGGCTTCGGAATCGCCCACACCCCACCCGCTTTGTGCTATATATTTTTTTTTAGTTGAGGGATGTTTAAGGAAGGGTGAGGTGGATCTGTCCGAAAGAATATGTAAAAAATCAGTGAAAAAATTGGGAAAAATCAGAAAAAATTGATCATTTTTAACGATTTTTTGGCATTTTAAGGGACAAAATCCTCCCCCACATTCCCCAAAATCCAAATGTTAATGTTTTTTAACTCTTCGCTTCTCTAGACCCTCTGAAGAAATGTTAAGGCTAAAATATTCTTTTTCATCCCTCCAAATTTGATTCATGGCCCTATAATTAACGAAAAGGGGTGGGAATAATTAGGGCCCCCCCCCCCCCGAAAACGGTACGTGGTGAAGGAAAACGGAGGTCATATTTGGATTCAGGAGGTCATTTGACTTAAGAATCTGAAGGAATTATCTCGGGGCTTTTTTTCTTGCCGCACAGTGTTATTATCCCTTATTCTATACTATTATAAATATAAAAGACAAATTCTTTATGTTAGTCTGTTTTCTAAACGTATAGACTCCGAAACTACTAAACAGATTTTCATGAGTGTTTTTTTTTTTACTTTCTCTTACCTATGTATATATGTAATATATATATAGAGAGAAAGTATTGGATTCATGTCAAAAATTCGATGTCGAGATTTTGATGGATCTTCACGTTTTGAGGTCCCCTGAATCCAAAAAAGTGGTTTTCGCGATATGGTCTGTCTGTGTGTGTGTGTGTGTCTGTGTGTGTGTCTGTGTTCAATTTTAAGCATGAAGGAATTGAGCTACGAGGTTGAAATTTTATATTTAAGTTAAACACCCCCGGGACCGGAAAAATAAGCTTTTAATCAAAATCGGCCAAAGAGTACTAGTACTTTACTGATGTACTTTTTCAGTTTTTTTCGATTTTCTCAAAATTTGCTCCAACGATTTTTTTAAAATTCAAAAATCAATTATTTTTTAGATGCTCTTTCAAATGTATATTCTCATTTTGCAATTGAAATCTTCTGAAGACCACTTTACTCTTGTATTTCATAGGGAAGATAGGAGAAATGGTTGCCATGGTAACAAAATATAAATATTTTCCCATACTTATAAATTTTACATCTGAATTCATCATATGTTCCGTACTGTCGGGAACTAAATATATGTCGACACAAAAAATCTGGTGTGACAAGCACAGAACACAACTTTCGATTACCGAAGGTAAGAGAAAGTTGTGTGCTGTGCGCCAGTCACACCAGATTTTTTTAGTAACTAAAGAATTACCTTTTTTTTTTAAATTAACTCTCAAGTTACTTAATTTTAAATGCTTTTCTTACTTAATTCTCTTATTCATTATTTATTATTATTATTATTATTATAATAACATCAAAAGACTTTAATCTTAATTAACTGGTAAATGGAAATAATATTCTTTGAGAAAATTTCAACGAGAATAAATAAATATGGCAATAAGAGGGAATAATTTAAAAAAAAAAAATCAACAGGTTTAAAAAATAGATATATAGAAATAAATTAGAAAGTAGTACGCCTACGTATGTAGTAGCCACATCACCTCTCACTTTTTTTTTATTCCATTAAGCAACGTTTTAAATAAAATGAAATTCACCTTTCACGTGTTAAATATAAAATAAATCCCATTTCATCGATCAATTATTATGTGTGGGTCTTCTTCCGAAATGTATTCCCAGCCCCGCCCACCCTCCCCAAAATTAAAAGGGGGGGCACGATTTTATTAACACAAATCTGAATAGCATATTATAGTAGAACGGACCCACCTGATTCTAAAAATGCCCTCAGTTTTGTCCCATCACGTCTATTTTTAGAGTTATAGAGAAAATAAAATTTTAATAGAAAATGTGCTCTAAAGCCTTTCTAATTTTATATTACCTGGACGTTTTTAAGGCGACACCTCAGAAAAATATGCAGATATACAGAATACATATAAATTTTAAGTTTCAGCCCAATCGGAGGTCATTTAGACGTGCCGCAAACGGCTTAAAGTTTAGAAAAATAGAAATTTTTAAGATTTTTTTTGCTTTGGACACCCCTAATGCAATTTTAGATATCCCTGAATGCAAAAAACATATATTTACGATATTCTATAGTTCTTTGGCTTTTTAAAAATCATTCATTCGTAAAAATCTGTTAATTATTAACGAAATTATAATCAAAAACGTCAGCAAAAGAAAAAAACACAAGTACACTCACTGGTCGAAAAAAATAGACTTCAATTGAATTAAAAAGCAAACTCTATCCACGAGAAGCTAATGTATTCTCCTTGGGTCACGGGCACTAACTTATTTAAATATTATAAAAAAAATATTTCTAGAATCTGATATCTTTCTTTATACTTGTAAAAGAAAAAGAAGCCCATTTTTTTCGACCAGTGAGTGTACATCAATTTTTTGATTTTGCACGAAATAAAGTTCTTACTGCATGAAAGGATAGTTTTTAATAATAGATAAAGGCGTCATGTTTGGGTACTAAACGGCGTTAAAATTTTAAAGTCATCCTTATTTAACTAAATGTTAACGCTTTGGTGTTAAAGTGTGTTTTTTTTTTTTTTTTAAATAGGAAATTTGTTACAAGAAGGTGTTAAAATGAATCACGGAATGTTAAATTTTAACGTTTTTGCTTAGAAAATAAGCCAGCTATTTGAAATTCCACAAATAGTTTTTTTTATTGGTAATCAGTGACAGTTTGATAACTATAAAAAATAATTACTTAAAAAAAAAAGAAAAAAAACTTATTTTTAGTTTGTTCTTGCTGTCAGGTCCTGGGAACTAATTAAGGGAAACTTTTAGAACCAAACTTGAATGAAGAGTGAGTGAGTGAGAGAGCGCGAGAAGGGGAGGGGGGAGGGGGCTAAAAATAACTTTTTGAAACTAATTATTCCCTAAATTTATAATCTACAATTAAAAAAATATCTCACACCTATGGGGACTCAAAAAAAAAAACTGGTGTGACTGGTCACAACTTGCTCTTACCTTCGGTAATCGAAAGTTGTGTTATTATTAGGGTAATTTTTAATCATAGACCACATTTTTGTATTAAATATTTATTAAATATATATAAATACTGTACAACTTATTCTGCAGCCGTTATCAAGTACTGTGCACTTGCTCCGACTCAAGTGAACCAACTGTCATGTCCGTTACGTGCCTTTTTATATACAGCGACGTCAGCGCCATCTGTCGGCATTTCTGTGAAGTTAGATTCAAATTTCCCCGCTATTTTCATTCATTTCATTGAAGTTAGTCACAATTATTAAAGCAAGTGTTTAGATAAAAAGCATGATGTTACAATAACTTTTCTGAATAAATGTTATAAAATATTAT